>CM008282.1:38178345-38778345 GCA_002319775.1 Fagopyrum tataricum | reverse complement strand
TCCGACACCCTCTTTTTTTTATTAAAAAAAATTCTAGAAAAAATTAAATAATTGAGCGCCGGCACCCGGATGGAAAAAATATTTGGCTCCGGCGCCATAATCTATTTCAATTCGATTTTATCTTTTGTGTAAAGCTCAGTGTTCATCCACAGTGATCGTTTTCAACCCCATAAATTCCCTCTATCACGGTTTAAGTCCTGTATGGAAAAAGAAAAATTTATAAATTGAAAAAGTTAGTTATGTAACTTTTTTCATTGCCAAAACATTTGCTTATAAACATCGGACATCATCAACCAACACTAAGTTTTTTTTTTTCAGGAAAAAAAAACAAGGCGCCGGCTGATGGCGCCGGTGCCCGAATCTGGAAAAAAAAAAGTTAAAAAAAATATATACATGGACGTCGGGCCATTAGACAGCGCTCAAGCTAGGCGCCGGCGCCATGCGACTGTTTTTAACAACAAGTAATTTGAAGTCCGTGTATATAACACGCCCCTTCATTATTAACTAATGAAAAATTGACCATGAATAATACCAACTATGAGGCATGAAGTAAAAATAATACAAATTTTAAAAATTATTAGTTGGTATAAAACTATTAGTTGATCATGAATAATACCATACTTGGTGACATTTCCACAAATTTTGGTATCAATAATATTCATTTTTAAAATTTATAATTTTAAAACATGAAATGAAAATCTTTTCCACAAATTTATGTAAAATTTATTAGTTTTAAATTTTCAAATTACACTAAAAATTCAATAAGTGATTTATTCTTTTGTTAAATTTTACCCCCCTCCCCCCTCAAACTACTCATAAAAGTGTGTTATAATGACACCAAACATTCATATATAATCAATTCATACAAATACAAAGAGATTCATACATATACACATTCAAATACAAACAGATTCATACATTTCGCCGGGGAAGAAGGTAGCAGCGCCACCGGTCATAACCGGAGAAGAAGACAACAATGTCGGAAATCCGGAAGCGGCACTATAGATCTGGATCTGGAAACTCACCGAAAACTAGAAGGTCATGTGCGCGTTGGAGAAGAAAAAACACAGCTATGAGGATGGTTAGCGTAGTAGTTGTTTTGTGTTTTTAAATAAACTATATATGCATTTGGGTAGCGTAGTCGTATGCTATCGGTGCCTCTGCTTGTTCGGCTCCAACTACGCTTGCAGGGTGCGTAGTCCTTAACTCCTAGTGGAAAATCAAACTACGCACATGATTTGCATAGTTTGGATATTTGCTTAAAGGTTTTGGGCGGTTCGTTTAGAAACCCGTCTTAAAAGCTATATATTATACTAAGAGTGTGTTCGGCGAAACTTTTTCGATAGATTATGTTGAAGCTTTGTGGTTGTAGAAAGCTATGCAGTGTTTGGTAAAATAACTTTTTAGTTAAATATATTTTTTTGGAAGTTTTTTTAAGAGATTTTTGTATATTTTTCTAGATTTAAAAAAAAAACTACAAATAATAGCTTTTTACAGAAGAGCTTTTTAAAAAATTAGATAACTACTCTTGTTTACATTAGGAAGTATTTATTATATTTATAGAATGAGTTGTCCTTTACACCTAAAATCATTTTTTTACTAAACACATTAGCTTTATTTCAATAGTTATACAAAAATTACTCAATCAACTATTAAAGCTATTAAAAAAACTTATATTATCCAAAAATCATGATCTAAATGTCAAGCTCAAGTCAGGATTAACCTGTATTAAACTGGTTTTAAAAAAAAGAGCCTTCATATTTCCACCCTAATATTAAGTGGTAGAAGTGGGTATTTATGAGTATTTATATGGGTATGTGGGTGAAAGGATGTGATTTGAATGTAACTTTTAAATGGGTGGAAGTAAGATGGGTGGAAAAAAACTAACCATGATTGACGGTGATTCGAATTTACGGGATTTGGATGATTTTGAATTGACTTGATTTAGAGGTCAAAGCAAATCACATTGATAAAGTCTAACAAAATTTAATTGATTGGTATTGGATGAGATTTTAAAATGTGTATTTTCCAGCTTTAGATGGAGAGGTACTGACAGGACTGACCAGCTTGAAGAGGTTGGCGCGTGGGACCCACTGCTGACTTGGTCCACGTCGTCAGCCATCGCCACGACTTGGGTCTTCATTAATATACAATGCTCATTTGCATTATTCTATAGCCGCTTTTGGTTTCTGTAAAACTATACGGAGTACAATACTAATTCAGAAATTAGGTAAAAATTATTATTTTACGTAAAAATTAAATACACGAATTTTGATTTATTCACGTAAAATAAAATCGCAGTTTATCTGCGTTTGGTGGGTGTCGGCGCCCATTATTTTTTATAATTAAAAAATGGGCGTTAGCGCTGTAACAAAAATTACTTTATTTATTTAAGGGGGAAATGAGTAAGTAGGTCCTTTTCATAAACTTATGTAGTTATGAGGTCCATAATTAATTGTGCACACAAAGTAGATCCCTATTTTTTTTATTTATAAAGATTAATTAGAAGAGCTACATGATAATTTCAAATTCAGAAGTTCAAGCCCAATTAAATTTAGGAAGCTCAGGTCCAATTTGAATTTAAGAAGCTTAGGCCCAATTCGTAATTACACAAAGCTCAGCAAAAATATAAATTTCATAATTACACAAAGCCCAGCAAAAATATAAATTTCGTGATTACACAAAGCCCAGCAAAAATAAAAATTTCGTGATTACACAAAGCTTTCGTGATTACACAAAGCCCAACAAAAATATAAATTTCGTACACAAAGTCCAGTAAAAATATAATTAACCAGGTAGGCTAATTAAACATGGTAATCTATTGTTATTTGTTTTAAAGTTATACTTAATGTCTACTTATATAACCTATTGTTACACAAACATAACGTTTGATTTTACAAAAAATTGTGATAACCCAAGACCTTTTTCGAATTACACAAGTCGTCTCGATTTATACAAAAACCTATATATTTAAACAAACAATCAATTTTATTTACACAAGCCGATCTAATCCATATCATTTTAATTTCACAAGCTCTATCGATTTTATTTACACAAATTCTACGATTTTATGTACACAAGTCCTATCGACTTTATTTACACAAGCAGATCTAATCCATATCGATTTTATTTATTCAAGCCCTATCGATTTTATTTACACAAGTCCTACGATTTTTTGTACACAAGCCCTATTTACTTCATCCACACAAGTCCTGTTGATTTTTATTACACAAGCCAATCGAATTACACAAAGGAACGTCGAATTGAATTTATACACAAGTCCTATCGAGTTTGTACACAAGCCTCGATTTACACTATATTTACCGCATTTACACAAATCAGACCACCATCCCTCTCCCTTCTTCTCCTCCAACCGCCGGAGCCAGCCCGAGACACCACCACGCCGTCTGGTGGAGTCAGCCCGAAACACCGCCACACCGTCCGCCGGAGCCGGACCGAGCCACCACTGCGAGCCCCTGTCCCCGCACCTCCGTTCGGATCTGCTTCGAGCCTCTCGCCACCGGTTTCCCTCTCTTCTTCCGCACCTGTCCGCCACTGTCGCCGTTCGCCTGAGCCACCAGGACCCCGGATCGCTGCCTTCGTCCCCTCACCACGCGAGCTGCTGCTCTCCCGGACGGTTCACACCTGTTGCAAGCCACCCCTCAAATTTCGTATCGACGTTTTTTGTTTATTTGGCTTGGCCAACAACTGTTTAGGGTTTACAGATCTTAATAAAAAATAAGGGTATTTATAATCTTTTAATTTAACCATTTTTCCTTATGAAATTTGAAAGTACTAAAAAGTCCTTTAATTAATCTTTAAAATTTTAGTATAAAAATCAAGGGACCTATTTAGTTTTAGTTTAACCTAAAAGGTCTTAATGTCTCATTTTTCTCTTTATTTAAATATGGATTCAATTAATCTATTAACAATGATTATTCATTAACCTTCCAAAGCAGTTTTATCAATCATAACCAATATCAATGCGTTTGAATTTTTTTTATAAATCTCATTCTCTTCAACCCCATAAACTCCAATTAAGATCTTCTGTAATACTGTTACATGTATCCTTCTTTAGTTATTGGATGAAGTTAAATAAATAGGATACAAATGATACAAATATGAGTGATATAGAAGATCTCCACTGAATAAACTCTATTTATCAAACAAGCCATAAGTCGCTTGTATTTAATTAGGGCCGCTCAAATTCCAATCTGGACCGGATTTTTGGACTGGACTGGACTTGGACCGGAAAATTGTTGTTCGACTAGACATGGACCGGACCTAAAAATTCAGGTCCTGTCCAGGTCCAGTCCAAATCCAGTCCGGACTGAATCGGTCCGTTTTAGTAATTTTTAACGGGTTCAATTTCGGACGCAAAAAGGCCCACAAATAAATATAAATAATTTTGGTCTAACCGGCCTAGACAAGCTATTCAAGTCCGGTCCACTAGAAAACTTCGGGTCCAAGTCCGATCCAACAAAAAACACAACAACAACAACACGATTGTCAAAATAAAAGGACGTCGACGCCATCCGTCAGCACCCTGCGAGTTTTGTTGATCCTTGTAAATTTGAAAACCGTATATATATAACATTCCCTGTTTTATTTGTATTTGAAGTTCCGCAATGCACGAATGTGGCTCATCCTATTGGATAATAATAAGGTGATCAATGATATAAAAAAAGGGCAATGAATATTTATTGTTTAAGGAATAGTAGTAAAAGAAGTGAAGACGGAAATAATTACAATGAATAATAGTAAACTATGAATTTGTGGTAGAGTAGACACGATTTAAAAAGAACAGATTTTTCATTTATAAAGATTTGATGACGCATTTTATTGTCCGCCTATCTTCTATCAAATAATTAAAAATTTAATATTTTTAAATCATAATATATAAACTTCCAGTGGTCTCGGTAGAAGTAGAACTGGAGTGTCAAAATGCGAAGATTATCATGGATGACGACACGTGCATGCAATGGACGTCGATGACTTCAAATTGTGTTCCGATGTGTAACGTACAGTGTTGAATAAAAATATATAAATGCTACGTACAGTCGTAATAGTTTGGCATGTTGGTTGCGACATTAAAGTGGAAGCTTCGACTGGATATGCATATGCATTATTGCTTATCACACCCAAATCTCAGTATATAGATAAGCCATTCCCAAAATCGCATATCAACAAATAAAGGAAAATCTTCAAAATTACAAAACTTTCAAAGTGGAATTTGCAAGATCCAAAAGTCGCCGCTATCTACGAACACAGATTCAAACAAAAAGAGACGAAAGAAGAAGGTGAATGATAGAGCATATCGGAAGGGGTTACCGGTTTCCAAGAAGGTGACCGACCGTTGTCTATTTATGAGTGTCGTCTGCTATCTCATTAATGAAATTTATATGATAGAGCGACGCTTCGGTATTCACTCACCCGCTTTGATAGCGATAGTGCTGCCGCATTTGATTCAAATTTCTTATAAGGTTTATGCTTCTCACTTTGTTTGGTTCATAATTTATTGACATTAGATAGGTGGATCTATGTTTCGGAAAGACCCTTATGCTAAACACCGTACTGTGCAATGTGCCTACCTCAATCCAGGGCCGTTTATAGGTACAAAATTGAACCGAAAACAAAAACCTAAAAAAAGTCGAGTTGGTACGGATATAAATCGATTTTTGATAATATATGTCTAAAAACCAAATCTAGTAGGATCCATTTAGGGTTTGTACTTAAACCGACCTAAAAATTCATATTTACGAAATATCACACCAAAATAAGAAAAACTGACTTACATACAAATAAATAAACATTACACATGCGGAAAGAGTTGAATATCCACCAAATGGCTAAAAATTAATATTATACGGTAAACAACAAACAAATTGATTTAATTAATCTAGCAATATAAGTCTATCACTCTTACTTCCAATATTTGACCTATTTTAGACATTTGAATTTTGATCAAGTTAAAGAGAATATTCCGGGAGTAAGAGAGGCTTCGCAACATCGAGGGTCGAGAAAAAATGTGGTTGTGAGTAACACCGACAACGATCTGACTAATATCAGTTTGAGGATACACAACGACATAGAGGTCGATTAGTGGATAAATAATGGGACTAGTTTTGATTGTGTGAATATGTAAAGTAGCAGCGTAATAGAAAAATATATGTGTTCCATGATTAACGTATCTAATTTACACTGAAAACAAAAAGCCATTACCGACGGTTGTATTCACTGTTATTACCGACGACTACTTAGGTGTTGGCCATTAATCCTCTGTTGAAACCGATCCATAGGTATTGTATCAACGAGATGTCCATTGATATTTGACCAACCAGTTTTTCTATCGATATCGCATCAACAGGTTGTCCATTGCTATGTGACGTACCAACCAACTTACCTGTTCGTATTTGACAAACCTAATAGCTAACACCCAACTTTTCCAAATATTTCTAGTTATTCAACTGAACGTGAATTTTATTTCAATAATTTATAATTATTTATACTAGAATCATTAATCAACCAATTTGGTATTTACCTTCGATTGTTTAATTAATGAATAACTAAACTAGATGTGGGTCATCGGTTTAGGCTTTCAAACCGCCGATTTAGCCACAGTTATTAAAATAAAAAATAAAACCGTACATAATGTTTTAAAAAAATAGTATAAAACAAATCGGAATTAAAATTTAAGATAAAAAAATAAATAAATAAACCGAAATTTAATTTAACAAAAAAAGGGCTTGAACCAGTTTCCCGTTTGTCTATGTATTCTCTCGGGGTTAAATATAGGAATCAAAGCCCACATAGTTCTCTTATCCTGACTAACCTTTTTGAGACTTCTGAGTTTTTTTTTTACCCCGCTTACCTTTCGACCTCGGACTTGGAAGTAGTGACGTCGTCTTCGGAGTTGGTATTCGATTTGGAGTCGTACACCGGTGCATTCCGTTGTTTCCGCTTTGCCGCCCTTATCCAATCTTGAATACAAACTTGCATCTCCAACTTCTCGGGCTTCAATTGAGTTCTCTTGTGACCGATAATGTTTCCGCCTTGGCTAAATGTTTGCTCCACCGCAACCGTTGATGCGGGCACGACCATGAGTTGTTGTACAATTTTCACTAATATTGGATATTTGGGAGCTAGTTTCTTCCACCAATCCAAAATATCAAAATCACCATCAAAACTAAAACATGTGTTAAGATAATCTTGATATTCTGCGAGGATGATTGTCTAGGTGTTTTTGGTCTTTTAGCTAAAATTTGTTGTGTTATTGAAAGAGAAGAAGATGAAGTAGAAGAGGGAGATGGAGTAGGTGCGGTAGAAGAAGAACTAAAACTTGATTTAAATGTACTAAGTAAGTTTTCAATTTCGGTATTAATTTTTTGCATAATGGTAGAAACATTAATGTTTTCTTGTGCTAAGTCTAAACACAAACAATCATAATAACAATCATTAAATCGAAAACACCATCAATTTTAAGTCTATGATAAAAAACTGTGGTTACAATTCAGATGAATCATGACATTAGTTGCATCACTAAAAACTTTTAAAACATTACAAATATCGGTACAAGTGTAACACCCCAAATTCGTAGGACTCGGAGTGCTACTGGGCTAGGATCTCACAATGGATCCTGACCCTAGCCTGACAACAATTTCACTGAACTTACAACAATGCACCGATAGATTAAAACAAAACATGAAACTGATAGATATATATATATATATATATATATATATATATATATATATATATATATATATATATATATATATATATATATATCAAAAAAGGTAATACAATGTACCGCTGAGTACAAACAAAACCATACTGTACAACAGAAGAACCATATCCCCGATAACGCCCCTGTATACGGAACCCTCAGCGGATCACCCACTATGTGTCACTCTGCAGCTCTCCTATCCTGCAAAGTATCTACAACACGGTATAAAACCGTTAGCTAACCATACACATATATAGGGTTATGCTAGAGCACAAACACACATCAGAAATCTTAACACATCATCATGCTTTCACACATTTACCCGGTTCAATATCTTTATAAAGTCCAGCAATCAACTCGTATATATAAATATCCATATAAACATAAGTGACACGAGGAATATAACCCTCGCCTCTGGGTACTATAACCAGCTGGAGTGGTGCCTAAAACACCTCCCCGTGTACCCTAAGGGAATGGAGAGTGCCCGAACCGTTTACCAGGTCTGGCCTGACCACAGAGAACCCCCAACTCCCAGCGGGATGAATGGAAAAGTTGTCACAGCCCTACAATGGGCAATCAATACATCATAGGTCGGTGACCAACATAACGCATGCTATAAACATATAACAAACACCACTCATGCACAACATCCTATAAAGGAATGACAACTAAGTAAGTCCCACGGACTTACCTCAACCTCGGGAGTCTCAGACTCAAACTCAAACGGCTCCGCTCTGGAGATCAACACAGCCTAGACAAGGTATAACACATATATCACACTCATATCCATAACAGGGGTCACACCTAGACCCAAGGGATCCATAAGGATCATGTTCAAACTCGTAAACCTCAAAGCCGTAACCGGCATATCTATATCATACTCATCAACATCCGCTACCTAGCATGCTACTACCGCTCATACTAGGAAAGGAAAGGATCTACCTAACTCTAGGTAGATCCGGGACAAGACGCACCTGCGTAAACACGGAACGCAGGGCGGAGCAAGCAACCCGCAGGCACGGCGCGGGCGCTGCGGTGCAGGTGCCGCGGGGGCGGTGACTTCTGGCCGCGGGGGCGGTGACACTGCAGAGAGCGATTTCGCAGTTTCTCCTCGGCTCTTCACGTGATCAAATCACGTCTCTACTATTCCAAAGCCACATACAAACATGTACATACACATACTAGCATCAATACCCTTAGCATACATCCTAAGCTAGAAAGATGAATCAAGGGAAGAAAGAAGGAAAGGCAAGGTTACTTACCACTCTTGTGGTCCTAGGCTGCAGGGGAGATCAACACACTTCAAGAGCTGGCCTCCAGGCTCAGCCTACAAACAACCGTCAACAACCACAGCTACCACACCCAACTCTCAAGCCAAAACTCTTCCAAAAACTCAAGAACAAGATCAAGGGAAGGCAAGGGAAGTAAGGAGGCAAGGAGGCAAGGAGAACGTGAAGAACTGAAGGTGAAGTGAAGAAGGAATCCCTAGATCGGCCAAGGAAAAACATAAGAAGGAGGAAAGGTAAAGCACGGGTCAAAGGGGTCAACAAAACTGGCTGCAGCCGCCGGAAACCGCAGGGGTGGTTCCCCGAGCCGCAGGGGCGGCCATCCGCAGGGGCGGCACCTGGTTCCCGCGGGGGCAGCTAGGCCAATCTCGGCCCAAAGCCAATCTCGGCTATGGTCCGATCTCGGTCCGAAAGACTACGGCTCTTACAACAAGTTTGTCAAACATTTTCATCATCAAGAATTGACCAAGGTACGTGAATTGAAGCAAATTCTTGTAAAAATTTTGTATAACGTACGGCTTCACTAAGTAATTTGTAAGTAGAGTTCCAACGAGTTCCAATGTCTTTTGAAAAACCAATTGGATGAATGTTTTTAGTTAAACATAAATTTCTCCATTTTTTTCCTTCTCAAATCGGAGTTGTGCCAAATATGATCAATAACGTTGGTGATGGGGGTTAGCATATTTCCTAAAATCTTAAGTCCATCTTGAACACATAAGTTTAAAATATGACATGCACATCTTTGATGAGTATAAGGAGTTCACAAATATTGTCCGGTGTCCTCAACCAAATGGTTGGCGGCGGCGGTATTTGCGGATGCATTATCAAAAGAATATGAAAAAACTCGATGTTGTAAATTATATTCTGGTAAAACTGTTTTTATCATGCTTGCAATGCCTGGTGCATCATGTCTTGCATTGAAATGCCGAAATCCAATAGCATATTTATGCAAAAACACAATGTTATCAATAAAATGTAAAGTAATGTCCATGTAAAAATATTGTTGAGATTGTGTACTCCTAATATCACTACAAATAGATATTTGATGATCAAAAGATGCCAAAGTCGATAAAAAAATTTCTTTCCTTTGTAGGTAAGATTTATATATAATAATTTAGAAACGGTTTTTCTAGAAGTTGGTTTAAAAGAAGGTTGAAGATATTTAGTGTTATATTCTCTAACTTCTTCATATTCGGAATAAGAAAATGGAAATGCATGAGAACAAATAACACGGACTAATCCTAAACTTTCTTCACTATGATTATATGTAAATAAAGGAGATTGAGAGGTAGAAGATGCAAACCCGTGGGACAATTGTGTTTGTCCCCGTGAAATCCCGAGCTTTTCCGGATGAACGTTGTGCATGCGCGTTTGCAAGGTCCCGTAGCCACCCCTGATCTTCCACTTGTACACCTTTGAACAATAGTTGCCTGCAACTTGACAATAATCGTTCACAGGGTCCTCCTTGGTGTAATGCTTTGTAAATATTTCGGATGTAAGCATATTCGGAGGGGGAGACGTCTCCTTGGAATTTCGGTCATTTTGGGATTGTCGGCCATTTGTGTTTCACTCTCTTGGGTGTTAGGGAAGAATTGAGAAGAGGGGAATTGGTCACTTGGGTTTTCCATTTAGAGGAGGAGGGGTTGAGTATTTAAAGGAAATCAGGAATGGGTAAATTTAGTAATTTATTTTGGCCGTTGGAGGCGCCAACCGCTATAATTTATAATTATATCCGTTGCGCTGAGCGGCCAAACCGCCGGTTTGGCTGGTTCAAACATGCGGTTCAAACCGGCAGTTTAGGTTTTTTATTTTGCCAAACTTAAACCTAAACCGCCGGTTTACCCAAACTGCCGGTTCGACGGTTTGGTTCAAACCGGACCCATCCCTAACTAAAACTGGCTCAAAATAGTAATACTTTTCCACGTAGTTCAAACTTAAAAACATATATACAAATAAACAAATGCGTAACATATATGTTTTTAGATGCTTCTTCGTATAAAAAATAACACCGATACAAATAAACAAATGTGTAACATATATGTATTTTTGGTAAGTAATTTAGTTCAAAATTTTAAAAAAATTCGATATTTTTTTTGAACAAAATTTAAAATTTTTAAATTAATTTGTTAGAAATTAAAAATGAAAAGTTGGTGATAGTTTCTCAATTTTATAATTCGAGTAAGGCCATGTTTAGTTTTAGATTGTTTTTTTTTTTTGGGTTTTTAACCTAAATGAGGTTATTTGAGGTTATAGGTTATTTTTTGGGTTATTTTTTAAGTTGGGTTACGTAAAAATCTATGAATGTGTGTTTAGTTGTGTATTCTTTTAGGGGGTTAATTTTTATAAAAAGACACAATTATCCCTCTAAATATACTAGTGTGCTAGTTGATATCATCTAGAAATACATAATAATCCGAGAATACTACCATTACATTCAATTAGGTTTTGTACAATTGAAGTTCCATTACATAAGCATCTACATAAAGCCTCTCCATTACATAAGCATCTACATAAATCCGAGAATACTACCATTACATTCAATTACTGTTGATATTATTCAACCTCAAATGTTTTGTTAACGCATAAAGCCTCTACATCTGATATCCCACCCCTAGCCTTCATTCTCTGAAGTTGTGTGTTGAGATCAACACATACAACCACGTCAAGTCTCCATCTGTCGAGTTTGGCCTCAAATAGCAAAGGAGAATCTAGATATATAACCTTAAATCCCCTGAGCCACAACTTGAAAACCTCCTGAAAAATGTCAGAGGAAATAAAAGGTGCTAGTAGCCTACACCAAATTTTGAGAATAGGTGACATCAAATAAACACATGCATTACAAAAATTCCAAAGGAAATGTAAGGTGTCAGTAGCAGAGGAACATCTAGACATATTACCAATGCTTCATAGTTTCTGAACAAATCACCTACACCTAGCATAAGCAAAATAATTATAGAACCATTACAAATATGCATGAACCGAAGATAAAGCTTCTCATTCTCATGAACTTCCAGATTTCAAGAGGAATTATGACCCATTGATTAGCTACACTGGATAGCACATCGAAGCATGAAAAATGGGCCACTTTATAAAACCATAGCTTCCACTTCCACTTATATGATTCACTTTATTTGACAAGCAGACAATTGATGAAAATAGCAAGGAGGACATATCAGTTTGCAGCAGTTTGAGAAAGAAAAAGTTAGTAACTTCTAGTATTGTATATTCATTAGTGAAGTGGCCAAAACAGAGAAGTGTTGCAAATGTTCATCAACAAGTATTATAAAGCATGAAAATGGGCTGATTTATAAAGCCATAGCTTCCACTTCCACTTATATGATTCACTTTATTGATTTATAAAGCCATAGGTACGTAAGGTTGGAATTTGAGAAAGTAAAGCACAATATTCTATCACAAATGCTTATTTTGCATCAGTTGAAGAGGCTTTATAAATCAGCCCATTTAAGAAAGCATGAAAATGGGTTGCTTTTGCCAAAATAGAGAAATTGGCCGTTTGAGAAAGCAAAGGTTAGTATTCTATCACTCATGTTCATTTTGCATCAGTTGAAGAGGCCAAAACAGGGAAGTATTGCAAATGTTCATATCAGATTGACCTGTCTTGTTCTCCTAACAAGCTATGGCACAACCGGTGTAGTAAACGGCCAATTTCCTGTGCAAAAGCAAAACCTAATAACTCTATCAACCAATTTGAGACATTATTATATATAGCCAACCGGACATGAAATAAACAACAACAACCATGACCAAACAAATGCCAACCTTACGTGCAACTTCGACGAGTAAGCACCCGTAAAAGCCCTAATCTTGAGAATCGAGATTGGATAGAAGAGGAATCAAATCAGATACCTTTTCACCGGCGGTGTTGTTGCAACTTCGGCGGGTACCGTTCCTCTTTGGATCAAGTGGTGGCATTTGGAGGATCTTCATAGCAGTGGTGTTCTTCACTTTCATCAGACATCGATATTTGAGAAGAGAATATAAGATGAGGGCATCGGTGGAAAAAATATGTTATAATCCCTAATAACCTTGGGTACCAAGGTTATATTTTTGGCTTATTTTTCACAATTTAAACCCAAAAAAAAAAAACAACCTATAACCTTAAGCCCAAATTAAACAAATCTTAAATAGGTCCATAATATAAACCCAAAAAAATAACCTAAAATAACCCCCAATAACCTCAAATTAAACAGGGCCTAAATCTATATACCTTTAGTAAAGTAAGTGACATTGATGCTAACGTGACGCTTTCACGATTTTTCGTAAAATAAATTTTTTACTAAATTACTAATTAAGTCAATAAACCTTTGTTTATTTACTAAAACTAGATTCTAAAAATAATTATGCCGGTTATCCTTGTGACATAAATATTTAATAAAAAAAAAAAATCCCTTGAGGAAGAAGCTCTATTCAAACTAAAATTTTATCGCTTTACTTTCCACTATATATATGAATCACCTGTGGCAGATTCATCAATCTCTTATGTTCTAATAAGCAAGAATAATTTTCGTTACTCAGTTAAACATTCGATCATTTCATATTGGAAAATAGAATTTTCACTAACTTAGTACCCGTGCCTTGCACAGGATGTCGAAAAATTAATTATAAGAGTACTCATATATTTTAATCATAATATATATATATATATATATATATATATATATATATATTGTTTAACAATGAAGGATTTTTTTACTTGATATATATGTGAGATATAGTCTATTAGAATATCTGATAAATTTATTTTATTATATTTAAGCAAAAAACTATTATTAAATTATTTTAAAATAAATGCAAACATTTTAAAATGTCTAAAAGAAAATTGTATTGGACTACCTACTATAATATTATCCTAAATAAGAAATATGAATAATAATAATAATAATAATAATAATAATAATGTAATATTTTTCTTGGTTATAATAGGTTTCAATATTTCCTTTTATGTAATAATTGACTATGGCAAAAAACATTTTTTGATAAAATACACCTAAATAAAATAAAATAAACCGATTACTAAAAATAAATAAATAATAATATAATACTGAATAAATATCTAAAATATCCGATTATTTAAAATGGGAAAAGTAAATGACCAATCATATGTCTTGGTTTAAAAATAACTTGAGTTAAAGAAAGTCTATATAATATAATCTTCTAACACATAATTAGTATAATATTTGTTAAATATAGAAAGTTATTTTTGTTTATATTATAATTTTTTCTTATATCTCATATCATACCTTTAATTAAGGGGGAAAAAAAGAAAGAAAAATTGACTTTGTATAAATAAGACATGACGAAAATCCGAGTGGCTTAATGTGGTAGTGACACGTGGAAAAATCTTATGTGGCTTAATGTGGTGGTGACACGTGAAAAAATCCGAGGTGACTTAATGTAATAGCGACATGGGGCTTAATTTACTTCTAATTTAGTATTATACTAGTTCATGTCCCGTGCCTTGCACGGGTATTTGTTAAAAAAATTTAAAAGTTGTGTATTTTGATGATACAAACAAAAAAATTATGAATACAATTGTTAGGATACAAGCACCTAAAATGTTATTTTTATTATTTACAATCACACGAATATAATATGAAAATCGAAAATCATAACAAAAATCATAATAAAATCACGCTTGCTTATCCATTTTCTAATAACAAATGCAAAATAAAGTTTACCATTAATATAATTAGTAAATCATATTTTTCTCATTACATTATACATCAATAATATCACTAAAATTTTATATGAGATAATAAATGAATAACATAATACATATCACTAAAATTTCGTTATTTAATAGATTGAACTAGCTTAGTACCCGTGCCTAGCACGGGATGACACAAAACATATCATACGAATATTCATATATAGACAACAATACATCACATATATTTTTTTTAAAATAAAGATAATATATATATATATATATATATATATATATATATATATATATATTAAAAACTTTCAAAAAGAAAATTGTATAGGATTATTCTATTATAAAATTATTTAGATATTTAAATAATAATATAATATCTTTATTGGTT
Source organism: Fagopyrum tataricum (assembly GCA_002319775.1). Classification (NCBI taxonomy): domain Eukaryota; kingdom Viridiplantae; phylum Streptophyta; class Magnoliopsida; order Caryophyllales; family Polygonaceae; genus Fagopyrum; species Fagopyrum tataricum. Next base: position 38,763,265 of record CM008282.1, on the reverse strand, counting down.
ATAATATTTTTTTTCACTATTATTCTATTTATTGTAATAATTGGCTTTCTTAATTTTATAAGAAAATATATTTAAAGGAAATAAAATAAGTTGAAATAAATAAATACATAGATAAATAAAAATATTACTTAATAAATATCAAATTATTTTATCTATATTCAAAATATTCAATTATTTGAAATGACAGTAAATGACTAATTGGTTTAAAAATAAATTAAAAAATCTATATAATATAATTTTCTAACACACAAATAGTATAATATTTCTTAATATAGAAATTTACTTTTGTTTATGTCATAATCTTTTTTTATATTTCATATCTTTTGTCATTCTCCTAACTAAGAAACTAAATAAAATAAAAATGAAAACTGTTTACTAAATATAAATAAGATATATGAAAAATTCAATGTGACTTAATGTGATGGTAACATGTGGCAAAATCCTAGGTGGCTTAATGTGGTGATGACATGTGGCAAAATCCTAGGTGACTTAATATGGTGATAACATGTGGCAAAATCTACCTCTGTTTTAGTATTATATAGTAGATTGTAGTATTATAAAAAAAAAGACTTACCTGATAATGACTTTTGATAATGGGATCACTTATAGCAAGAAACATTCTAAGTCTTATTATGAGTATTGGTAACGTATACATCACCTATAAAGTAAAAACAAAATTCATTAAAAATATTACTTCCAAAATAATAATTATAATGTATAAATCAACACTTATTAATCATTAAAAAAGCTTAAACATATTTAATATTTTTGAAAAAGTTATCAAATATATAATGCATACACGACTGCATATATGGTAATTTTGAGATTTTGTTTCAATATATAGTAGAGGGGAAGGTGGCTATAAATATGGGTAGAGGATTAAGAAAATATTTGATTTGGTTACAAAATTCTTAGATTAAAAATCCGTAAATAGAAACGATATATTTATAGTTAGAGGATTAAAAAAAGATTTCAGGCTCTTCTTTTCCCTCTTCCTCCATCATCATCCTCAAGAACTTCTCAATCTCCACCATCACTCTATCCTCATCCTCCGATGCCGACACTATATCCTTGGCGCACCTGATCCGGAGCTCAGTCGGAGATAACCTCCCGTCTCCGTCGAGGTCTAGATGCATAAACACCTTCTTGTACTAAATTTCCATCTCGGCTTTCTCGCTCATCTTTTCCGACTTCCGTGATAATATTGACATTATTCTTTTTCAATTTAGAGGTTGTAATTGGATTTTTGGTTTCTTTAGTAGCTCCACCCTCGTTTTATTGAGTACTTTCTTTTCGTTTATAATTACGATGCAACGGACATCATTCCACTGTCCATGAAATAAGCACAAAGAAGCAACACATAAATTAATAAACTAAGATTGTACAGATTACATGTTTGATGATTCTATACATTATACCAAGCACACACAAAAACACATGTATTTATATTGCATCATTCCTCTCCTACTTAGGAGCATGCTTCTCTTCTGATTTAGTAGACCTATGTGATGCACTTAAAATAAAATTGGTATACAAAACGAAACAAAAATACAAAATTCATACTTGGTTTATATGACTCAAAATAATATAGTGGAAAACATATATAAAACGAATTGATTAATTACCTCTGTTTGCGGGTATAATAAGCGGTTATCAAATGAGTGGAGAATTAAACCCCGAGGAATGTCTTCATCACCAACAAGAATACATATATAAAACGGATTCGTTACCTGGCAGATATAGTACGCGGTTATGGAACGAATGGAGAAGTAACCCACATATGACTTGCTCAAGAACGACTGAATGACAGTTCAATTTATATTTATGAAATTACAAGGTTACAGAGGTAAACGATGAATACTAAATTTTAAATGTTGAACTCCGATAGTTTCATAAACAAACACACAAAAATGGATGTTGAACTCCGATAATTCATAAACAAACACACAAAAATGGAAGAACACACAATTGAAAACTATTGTAAAGAAAGGAATTGCTCACTCGCTCTTTGCCGTCCGGTCTCGGAGAGTAATATAAAGGTTGGTCATTGTTACCCGCAGAAAACAAATTGATCGATAGATGTCCGGTATATATTGTGTTTTTGTTTTAAATCTTGTGGGAGAAGATTAATTGGTTTCAAATCTTGTGGGAGAAGATTGGTTGACATCGGATTATGATAAACAAAAGATTAAAAAAAAGATTTAAAGAAATTGGTCAACAAATCTGTTAAATTTAGATCTTGTAAAGAACGATTATTTTTTGTTATCTGATTTGAATGTCACGTTGGGTTGTTAAGACGATCTTTAAAGATATGAAAGATCTTTGTTGGCTATCTGATTATCTGATTTGATCGATGTTATGTTAAATTATATTTATATTTTTGTTTAGTAAATAAGATTTATTGGCTTGAATACATATTTTTTTTTAAAAAGTTTTAATCTCCCAAAAAATTATAAGGCTGGTACGTCAGCATAAGTGACGGCTCTTTTAGTATAGGTATATAGATATAGTAGATTTGTCAAATATAGAAATTTATTTTTGTTTATGTCATAATCTTTTTTGTATATTTCATATCTCATGTCATTCTCTTAACTAAGAAACTAAATAAAATAAATATAAAAACAGTTAACTTAATATAAATAAGATATATGCAAAATCCAATGTGGCTTAATATGGTGGTGACACGTGGCAAAATTCTAGGTGACTTAATATAGTGATCACATGTGGCAAAATCCTAGGTGGCTTAATGTGTTGATAATATGTTGCAAAATCTACTTCTGTTTTAGTATTATACTAGTTTAGTACCCGTACCTTGTACGGAATTTGTAAATTTTGAACTAAAATTTTTTAATGGTAAATAATGTTGCGACCCATATAAAAAATATAATTTTAAATGATATTACTGTAAAAGAAGGAATAGATATATCTAAAAACTGATAATTTAAAATGAAACAATAACAAAACTATGTAAAAGACAACAACAAATTACATCATCAACAACCTATATAAAAAGTTGTAAATAAACTATTAATCATTACAACTAAAGAATGTGAAATATTAAATAAAAAAATATAATTTAAGAAATATTATGCATTATAATTAAGATATATGATTTTTTTTATAAAATATTCAAATATTAGCTCAATAGTTTATATTTGGTCATTTTTTAAAATAAAGATTTGAGTGAAGATAAAATAAGCAAGTCAAAATTGGAAATAATCTTCCATAATCAAAATTACCAAAGATACGGTTTAATGTGAGAATAACACGTGGCGAAATCCGACGTGGCATAATATGGTGTTGACAAGTGGAAAAAGCTGAGGTGGCTTAATGTGAGAACAACAAGTGGGCTTATTCACTTCTGTTTTATTATTATATAGTAGATAGTAGATTGTTGTGTCTCGATTCTCAATATGTTTTTATATCGAATAGGGTTCAACACAATCATTTATCGGTGATAAATTAACAATTATGTTATCGGTTTATTATATCATATAAAATTTTATTGATATATACGTTATTACAAATAAAAATAGTTTTTTCATATATCTTTATATTAAACCAACTAACAATATTTTTTGGTATATCATTAACATATATAAATTTTAAATTATTTATTAACAAATACTCGTACAAGGACTAAACTAGTGATTTTAAAAACACACCCTTATAACTTCAGATTGAGTTTTTCTGTACCTCTTTCGAGATAAAATAAATTAATGTTGTAAACAAAATTTAAAAATGAATCCTAAAAAACATTATAACTTTAATTAAATAAGACGTATCTCAATATAATATTTGTAAATACGTGACTTTAAACTTGAAATCACGCTGATTTTTTTTTAAAAAAATATTATTAAAATGTAATAAAAGTGTAAAATATGTTATAAGAATTTTTATGTATAGGAAATATATGACATTTATGTATATTTTGTCAAGAATAGTAGAAAATAATTAGGTGGATCGCAAAATTCCTGTTGGTGGTTGATCTGGGATAAACGCAACACTAAAAATTCGTTGAAAAACTCATCCCACCTTCCCCAGGCTATTTCTCCCCCTTTTCTTTTTCTTTTCTTCGTCTTCTCTTCCCTTTCTCTCCCAGAGAGATCAACAGTCGCCGGTTACATCCTCCACCATCCGGTGAATCATTTGCCGAATGGCACGTGTATGCCTGCGATTGGAAGCCACGGCTGTACTGTTGTTTGCTATGATCCAAATCCACCTTCCCGGGATCTTCGCCGATCCCGCGCCTCTTTTCCGTCAAGGCCGCGGGCGTCCGCCGATGATCTTGCCTCTCGTACATTCTACTGCTAATTCTTCTCAAGTCCCCCGCTCGGAGTTTCATCGGCGTCTGCAGGGATCGAAGTCCAAAATTCCTAATTCTCGGATGAGACTTTACGACGATCTCCTTTCGAACGGGTATATGATCTACTTGATTTATGTCTTAATGTACAAATCAATATCAGATTTGTTTTTTTCTACTGTAATTTTAAGTCTACGTTGTTTGGTTGACTGTGTGTGACATTTCTGGGGGTTTTGAAAAGGTACTATACGACGAGGCTATGGATCGGGACGCCACCGCAGGAGTTTGCACTAATTGTGGATAGTGGAAGTACCGTTACATATGTGCCTTGCTCTACCTGTGAGCAGTGTGGCAACCACCAGGTATTTTGCTTCCAACCAAACTATTGAAATGAGGATTATTATGTGATTAGACCCAATCTTGTAGCTGGATCAAGGGTGTTGCCTATAGGAATATGAAATTTTCCCTTTTATAAGTTATGTTGATTCGTTTGATTATTTATCAGCTTGCTAACATGCCATTCAGTAGGTTTAGGGTTCTGGCAAAGCTTAAGCGGGCTCAACCCCCACAATTTTGTTTTTCATTTTCTTTAATGTTATACACTTCCATTTTTCGAGTACGAGGATATCAATCTTAGTAGTTTTAGGGCATATTTGGTACTTGTATCTGAATATCAATATATCAGATAAACTTTATGAAGAATTTCCTCTAGAGAAAGAGTTCCGGGGAGGAAGAATAGAAAAGAGGAGAAATATCAGATATGGGATACCATGTTTTTGGAGTATATCAAAAAGGGAGAAAAAATGTATTAGGAGTATGCCAGAATTGATATCGATATACTTATATACCAAACACTAGGTATGAGTATGAGTTTTCTTATATTGATACCATGTATGATATCTTGATATATATACCAAACAAGCCCTTAGTATAAGAATATTAGGAACACATGCCCTAACGATAAACAACCGGTTTGTTCTGGAGTTGTTGGAGGATAAGACTACTAATGAGAGATGCGGGGGGGTTAAACTAATGAATCCGGATCCTCAACAAAGACAAAAATTACCTAATAAATCGATCTGAGCCGCTAAAACCAATCAATGGTCAAAATGTCTTCTATTATTGATATAAAAGCAATACCACAATTAATTGTTGAACCGAAATATGCGGACACTGTGGGGTTGCTTCTTTGCCTAGTCTATAGATATACAACAATCATAAGCTCTTCTTCAAGAATGCAACAATGGTGCAGAAAAATTAAATCAAAATGATATCAATTCATTAATGTAAAAGCAGGGATTGGATTTCGAGATGCCCAAATCAACATAATAGTCTGGTACTCTGAGAAATCTAATCAACGAAGCCGAAGAATGGAATCATAATCGATAGCAAAGAAGCAGTAATTGAGATTGAGATCTCCTCTCACCTTCGTAGTATGGGCTGAGGTTGAGCTGAAAAAGATATGGATTAGTATCTATCTCCACTTTTGTGAACTAGAAACCATACACCCTTTTTAGAGTAGACACTTCGTACAAAATATAGAAAGGGGTTAGACTTATCACCTATGGTTGGCTTATCTGGTCTGTTTTGATGTTTCCAACACTAAGTGCTTGCCGTAAGTTGCCGCCTTTCCCTCTCAGTCGGCATACATTGTCTGTCGTTGTCACCTTCTTGTAGCTGCTGGCTGAGAAGACCAACTTCCAACGGAATCTCATATGATTCATCACAGTACCAGACTATTCTTTTGATATGGGAATCTCGAAATCCAATCTCTTTTTTTTTTTCAATGATAAATTGATATCATTTTGATTTAATTATCTACACCATCTTTACATTCTCGAAGCGGAACTTGAGTTTCCATGATTGCTGTACATCCATTGACTAGGCAAACCAACCCCACCCAGACACCCACAGTGTATACATATTTCTGATCAACAATTAGTTGTGTTATTGATTTTATTTTAATTAAAAGAAGAAATTTTGACCAATGATTGTTTTGAATGGCTCAGATTGATTATTAGATGATTATTAGGCAGATTATTTCTGGAGATGATCTAGATTCTAAACTAATAAGGGAGGGGGAGAGGCGTGCAGGATTGAGGGAGTAGGGGAGGGACCTGCTGACCGGCAGGATTGCAGGAAGAGGAGAAGAATAAAAATAACTTTCACTAGTTCAGAAAGTATAAAATATGTATCATTTTATTTCCTTTAGACAATAATGATTAGCCATTTTTAAAAATATTATTTTCTTAAATAATAATATGATATATTTGTATATGAGAACAAAACATTTTTCCACAAAATATAATTTTACTGATTTTCTAAGAACAGAAAAGGAAGGGGCGTCTAGGTGCGCCTTCCTGCACCTTGCCTTCACCAGTGAAGGAGCAGGGGGTCTACGCTTGGCTCCTTAGGCACACCTTTTAGAACACCGATTAAGTGCATTGTTGATGACTTGCATAGCATCACGGTAACTGCATTGAATAGGTTTATTAAAAGGTGTTCATTCGGATTTTAAATTGAACTTGGAGTCTGGTATTCCTACAAAACATTTAAGCACTTGATATTAATTTAGCAAAGAAAATATTTACTGTCAGAAAATTATCACAATTCACCATGGATAACTCCATTGTTGCCAATGAGTATTCATACCATCTAGATATCCTGCACCAATGCACTCCTCTATTTTCCTGCATATCTTTTCAATCGGGTTCATATACTCTCTTTTAGATTTATTACTTCATTTACTTGTTGAGAAAATATTTTCAGACAGCTATTCTTTTACCATGTTATGCTGTAGGACCCCAAATTTCAACCTGACTTATCTAGCACCTACAAACCAAAAAAATGCAGTCCAGATTGTAGCTGTGACGCTGAGAGGAAACAATGTACTTATGCGAGACAATATGCTGAGATGAGTTCTAGCAGTGGTGTTCTGGGTGATGATATTATATCCTTTGGTAACCAAAGTGAGCTTACTCCCCAACGTGCGGTTTTTGGGTGTGAGAATGCAGAAACTGGTGATCTCTATACTCAACATGCAGATGGGATTATGGGTCTGGGTCGTGGTGAGCTCAGCATCATGGATCAGCTTGTTGACAAGCATGTTATAAGTGATTCCTTTTCCCTGTGTTATGGAGGGATGAATTTGGGTGGGGGTGCAATGGTTCTTGGTGAAATACCTTCCCCACCTGACATGGTATACAGCAAATCAGATCCTCATCGCAGGTATGTGTTGGACAAATTTGGAAATTCTCCATTAATGTCTGGCAATTTGTCTGACATATACACTTTATACGTCTGACGCATTTACTCTAGTTTCGGGATGGCAACAGTCCATACTACAACATTGAATTGAAAGAGATGCATGTTGCTGGAAAGAGATTATCTCTGAACTCAAGGATTTTTGATCGAAGGCATGGAACTGTGCTAGATAGCGGTACTACTTATGCCTATTTGCCAGAGGCTGCATTTCAAGCATTTAAACATGCTGTAAGATTGATTCTTTTCAAACTCTTGTCTCATTGTGCTGCGTTGTTTTGCTTTTGCTTGGTCCATACAAATTCTATTCATATTATCTAGCCTTTTTCATCAATTTGTTAAGTTCATTAATATCTTATGTAGTAATCGGTTATCTATTACATTTATGTGCAGATAATGAATGAACTGCATGGCCTTCAGCAAATCAGTGGCCCTGACCCGAGTTACAATGATATTTGTTTTTCTGGTGCAGGAAGGTATATCACTAACATTTTTTGGGAAATTTTCATGTCTTAAACTTTCAACTATGGTTCTAAATACTTCCATTTCTTCAGTGATCTTTCAGAGCTCTCAAAATCCTTTCCAGCAGTAGACATGGTGTTCGGAAATGGTCAAAAGCTTTCACTATCACCAGAAAACTACTTGTTTCGGGTAATTGAGATCTTTGTAGATTTTCAACCCTTCAATGTTGAACATGCTGCTGCATTCTCGTCCGTTTCTGTGATGACCCTTTTATCTAAGTATGGTTATTTTCTTATCGTCTTAAAAGCATTCAAAGGTGAAAGGTGCATATTGCCTTGGTGTTTTCCAGAATGGAAAGGATTTGACTACCTTATTGGGAGGTAATAGTCTCAAGGATTACCCTTTTCAGCTCTAATAGCTATTCAACTTCTCGCATCCTATGTAGTTCCTTATCGATCTCCTTTGTAACAGGGATAGTTGTCCGTAACACTCTTGTGACTTATGATCGTGAACGCCAGAGGATTGGTTTCTGGAAGACAAATTGTTCGGAGTTATGGGAACGGCTTCATATTAATGATGCTCCACCAACACCATCAACTAAAGATGGGGAGGATTCTGTGGGAACTGGACCTACGTTGGCTCCCAGTGGACCATCTTTTCCACCAGGTATGTTTATTAGAATGGTATTAGGAGACTCTCGAGTCTAGATTCGATCACTTTTTACATATGGGAACTATTATTGTTCTTATAGTCCTGTTCATGAGGAACCTGTATATTGTTGGTTTATGTCTTTGCCAGGGGGTGGATATTTGTGCCATTTTTTGAGAAATTAACTTATAAATAAATCGACTTCTAACTGTAAACTTTTGATGTTCAGGGAAGAAAATTGGAGTGGTTATCTTTGTCATGTCTTTTGAGATGAAACCGTCAGATTTGAAACCTCATGTTGCAGAGTTATCTAGATTGGTTGCTGAAGATCTTGGTGTAAACACTTCACAGGTACTGGAGAGCATCTCAATGCAGAACGTGAACTGCATGTTTATGATGTGATACTGTTGCAGTAGTTGTGTGGTCTTTGTTTAACCAAAACCTTCAAACTGTGGTGTTTTCAGGTTCATTTATTGAATTTGACCTCCAGTGGAAATGGTTCACTACTAAAATGGGAAATACTTCCTGGAGGATCATCTAATTACTTTGTGAATGCTACTGCAGTAGTAAGCTTTCTTTTTTAGCTATGAACCACTTAATTTCTTGAGTGCCTTTTTCTTCTCTCTTCTGTTTGGCAATACCAAATTGCACAAAATTAAGGAATTATACTGATATAAATAGTGTCTTGAAAGATGTTATAAAAAAAGGTCATCATATTGGAAAAGTGGAATATTGCTCGTTGCTTTTTATGTACTCTTGTTTTTATCAGAACTAGTTGAACTTAAGAGTAATTGCTCCAAAATTAAACTAGGGAGCAATAGGTACTGAAATTCATTTTTTGAGCTTCTTTTGCAGCATATATTCTCTCGTTTACAAGATAATACTTTCCAAATGCCAAAGACCTATGGTGATTATCATCTGGTTGACTGGAGTGTTGAGCCCCCTGAAGAAAAGTATTATTTTCTTACTCTAATCTATTTTTTTCGCTCTTCTGATTTTTCTTTTTCCTTATTTACTGCTGATCACTTTGATTGTTAATTTGGTACTATGTACAGCTATACTGAAGCTAATTTTGACTTGATATTGTACAGGCCATGGTTGGAACTGCATTACCTAATTATCGTTATGGCTGTGATATTCACACTAATCATTGGGCTGTCAACTTACGGAATATGGTTTGTCTGGAAATGGAGACAAGAAGTAAATGTAGCATACAAGCCCGTTGATCAGGTAACCATCCCTGAGCAAGAACTACAACCTCTAAACTAGTGGCAGAAGCAGATGCAGTGTTTGTCTAGACAACAGCTTTTGTAATTTTGACAACAAAAACATCTGAGCCAAAATCAAAGAATAGGATACTGTAGCATATGTTTGAATCAATATATGGTTTCTTTACTTGGCATTGCCTTGGTCCTCATTGAACTACTTACATGTGTAATGCTGGATTTCCCTGAACAAATCAGAACACAGAGTCATCTTCTTGCAGGTTGAACTTGAATGTAAATGTGATTTTGAGTATACCCAAATAAAGTCATGCTGCTTGTATATTGCTGTGGATACATGTTTTTTTTCCCCCTCTTGTAGAAGTTATTGAAGAAGATTTTCACTGCACCTTAAGAACAGAACAGTGAGATATTATGATGCAAGTGGAGATATAGTTGAGCAATTGATTATTTAGAAGCATAGAAATAAGAAGTTTGTCTCCAGACAAAATGCATATTCAATAAATGAAAGGCTGAATCGGGTAACTAGTCTCTGTAATAATAAGTTTTATTGTTTGTGTCCCTTCCATGAATTTTTAATGAATTTTCCCTTTCCGCTATTTTTCTATTCCTATTTTTTCACTCCAACTTAACTAAAAAGAGGACAAATTTTTAGTAAAATTAGTGGGTAAGACAAATCTTAATTAAATTAGTAAGGGTAGACTCTCCATTAAAAATAAAAAAGGGATTTTCGTTGATTCTCGTAAGAATATAAAATGGCGGTAGAAAATTATGATCTTAATTAACTGTACATCAGTGCACCACCCTATCATCTATATAAATTATGAACAAAAAACTAGACTACTGTTAGCTTATTTAGAACCACGAAACATCCAACCCTAACAAATATGCTTCCATGAGTCCGTGACCGTACTAACGACTACTCTCTCTTATTCTCAATGCAAAATAAGAATACTTTCTTATTTTCGATCGATATAAAATGTGTTTTAGTTCTCTCATTTTATTTTTCTATAGGAAATTAAACTTAATCAAGTTCTATCCCGATATTTGAAAATACAGGATGATCCCAATATATATATATATATATATATATATATATATATGCCAAATGAGCCAAACTTTTTTTTTGATAAAGGAAAGCGGTTCGAAACACTAGAAGACACGCCGTCTAGTGGATCGAAAGATCGAAAAAATTGACAGACGGACTAACCGCCGAATGAGCCAAACTTGGAAGCACTACTACAATCAAAACGTGTCAGAACTAGAGATCGTGAAATATGCGGCGTGAGTGTCTGTCTCTTAATGAAATGACAAGTGAAAATTATAAGCGAAAAACAAATCCCGGCCGAGAAGTAGATATTATGTAACCAATTGAGTTCAACTTATACCGGTGGTGGTTGAAAACCTCTGATAAATATTTATCAACTTCCATGCATTTCTTGTTTTGGAGATTACTTTTCTCAAAAAGCAATTAAAAATCTATTTGAACCTTATGAGAAGAACCATTCATTTAACTAATGAGTAATGAGTAATAATCTTAAGTCCGTGTAGGAGAGAAATAGAGAATATAAATTTGATATAATCTATAAGATCACCTTTCATCACTCATGATATGATAGGTAAAATAGCATATTTTTAAATTTATAAATATTTTAAAACTATTCAATATCATTTTCATAAATTAAATAAAAAAAACAGTTTTCATTTTATAAAATATCTTTATCTACTAATAGATATCCACTTTGTTTATATTTATACCATTTAAAAGTGGTATTTTATATATAATTTTATTGTTAATATTATATTGATGTGGGTTGGAAAAAATAAATTATTGTTAACATCACTCTTTCTTTGATGGTGGTGTTCTTATAAGAGTATGTACGTTGTTGTACACATCCTCTAATTTCACGGGTATGATAAGATCACAAATCCTTCCTATCATTTTCAAATTTACAAGGACTTGCATTTATTGATCGAAGAGAGATGATATTTGTTGTTTTATTATAATTAGGTGGATATAAAAGTGCAAGAAAGAGTACACTTTTAAATCAATTAAATGGAGTTGAAAATCTTGTAGAGGACCGGTTATCTATCACCTTAGATCCAACAATAAGAAGAGTGCAAGTGACGGGAAGTTCCATCTTAATACTGCATATTATGAACGATTAATCTTTCATTCCGTACACTTATGATATTGATTACTAGACCTACCATAAATTTATTATCTCGTATAACTTGAATGGAGATTTATGATTAACTTATAAAAAATTGAGTTATTATATATATCAATAAAAATTCTTTTTTTTTTTTTTTTTACTGTGCACAAATTTTGTAGTTAAGTGTGGTTAGGGGAATGTAATCTTGGTACGAGTGAGGTCCTAAAACAGAAATCATGTGTGTTTTTTCTAGTAGGTGATTACTTTGCTCGATGGAGACCTGGGCATTCCCAGACTCGGACTGGGCTTTCATGAAAAAATTACCCGTTTTTGTGGGCTGGACTCGGGCCACGCTTGGACATCGGGCCTGAGGTCTTGTCCGTACCCGCCCGGAGCGGGCTTCGGGCCGGGGGACGACCCCTTTTTAATATATTTAAAAATAAAATAAAATTATACATATTAAATATAAAATAAATAAAAATATAACACATAGTTCAAAGTAGATCAATGGTTGTGAACATTTTAACCTTATCTTGAGGTATCGGGTTTGATTTTTACTATTCGCATGTATATATATATATATTTTACTTATTTAAATTAAAAATAAATAAAACAGGTTTTCGGGTCGGGCTAGCGGCCCGGACAGGCCTACATCCTTGCCGGTACCCGCCGGCGGGACCTACCTTATGCGTCATACCCGCCCGTTTTTACGTGTAGACGGGCTTGCCCGCATCTGCCCAGGTCTGGCTCGATGAATTGTCTTTGAGCTTGATATGGATGTCACATAATAAATTAATACTCTAGTGTTGCCATTCAATTCACTTGCAAGTATTGATTCCTTCTACGCTTAACTTTAATGCCCACTTGCAAATATTGATTCATTCTAGCGTTCATTTTACGTTTGTCCTAATAGGTGGTCATTGGGTAATGATTCATTCTACGCTTAAGGTTGGAACTAACTGATAGTTGACAACCATTATTCATCTCATAAACACATTATTATCTAAATGGTAGTGCTTGGTGCTTCGGGCTACGACAAGTGATACAATTTTTTTTAACATTCTAAGAGAACCAAGTAGTAATTGAAATAAAATTTGAATAAACTTTCTTAATCATGCATTTATTTTGGAATTGGAAGTTTGTCTAACTTGACTTTCCATAGCCTTCTTGGCCTCATATATTTTATTAGGGTTTAGGATTCAGTGGAATCTATTTGTAACGAGATAACACTATACTCCTCTGTCCGTCTCTAAAGGGTAATTGATTTTGTCCATCACAAACTACACAAGACCACCACCACCACCATCAAATTATGTTAGTGTCATGATTGAAAAATCCACTTGTTTGTTAGCTTTCATTTAGCTTTGAACACTTCTATATTACATTGATGAAAGCATGTTGTTTGATGATTTATGAATCTATATATACCTCACATTAGTTGGAGGTAATCAACTTGGATTTTCTTGTTGTTGGAGGTAATCAACTTGGAGTAGTTCAAAGTCGGGATTTATGTTGTAACTTAACTTTTTACTCATCTTCATATTGAGTATGTGCAATCTTCAGGCACAATTTTGACATAGACTTTTATTATTTATCATGCACGAGCCTTTTTAATATGTAAATTGCTTATGTACATGTTTGGTGTAAACTAAAGAGCAAATTGGTGAGAATTTTACAAACACCATACAAAATTGTTTGTAAATGTGAATTAGTCAGACTCCAATTCCTTTTCAGTTTAAATCTCTCTTGTGTGAAGCTGGTGGCTAAAGTGCTGTGTATAAGCCTATACACATTCGGTCGTTAGTAGGTTGTAGCATATGTGTCCTTGCCCCTTTTTTGATACAAGAAACTACACAATCATAGTTGTTCATGATATCCCAAGTGTATAGCAAGCGTAGGTTGCATCGTCAAGTATCATTCCCTCTTTTCCTCTATGATGATTAATGAAACTATAGAGTCAGAGCTCTTTTTGCTATCTCACGTACTTTTGTTGATAAAACTTTAAAGGAGTATGTTGTGGTTGTTGATATATGAAGATTCAATTCTGATTTAAAATTTATAACATTTTAATTATCTTATTATAGCTTCATAAGTGGCTTCACATTGTTCTTAATTCGCTTGTTGCTTCATGCCTCTACTCTAAACTTGAACACGATTCCAAACCTAACAGTTAACAATCCGGATAGACAATGCCATTTAGTCAAAATCTGTTCGGATCCTGATTTATCGGGTCTATTTTCGAAGAGCCTGATTTATATGAAGACAAACATGGCCTAACAGATAACAGTGATTACCAAGTCCACACGAAAAAAAATGTCATGAGCAGAGCCAAAAAAAAAAAGAAAGAAAGGAGATGGAAGTTTCAACTTTCAACGATTTAAAACTACGATTTTTTTTTCCTGAAATTCGCCACGTAAAGCGGAATCGACTCAGCTACGAGCTTTCGGAGAACCTCTGGCCCTCTCGCTCCCTCTTTCAAGGTGTCCCTCTGGCCCTCTCGCTCTTTGTAAGTGTTCCTTAATCCTATAATGAATTTGTTGCTGATGTTGACTGTAATTGGTTTTTGATTGAGAATTAACGAAAATTTGCGAGCTGCTTTCCTTAGGAGTAAATCTGATTGTTGTACTCTCGAATCGTATTTGATTTTGGGGGAAACAATAAAGTCTAACCGGACGAAAAATATACCGAGAGTTCTAAACAGATTAAGGAAGTTTGATGGAATCCATGCAAACGGAAAGATCTATTTGTTGTTAATTTGCGTTCCACTTGGTAATTGCGCAGCTGTCTTGACTTCGGTATCAAATTTGAAGAAAAAGATATACTATGCAATAGAACAGCCTCTTGTTGTGGTAAATTTGAACAAATTCAATTGACTGGTTTACATGGTGGATTCGGCGTAGTCTGAACACATCAAGAACCAGTCTTTACTTTGTTGAATCCAACAATGACTGGGGGGTCAGCAAGGAACCGTATTCCTGATATCGTTTCTTTACGTGGTATGGAGACAAGACCTTCAATTTCTGCAGTTGAAACCCTAGTGCCAAAACTAATCGAGGATCTGGAGAGCAGTTCCGTTGAAACTCAGTGTAAAGCTGCAGCACAACTACGAGTGCTTACTAGGAATAACACAGATAACCGAATGGTGATTGGTAGCTGTGGAGCAATAACCCCACTTGTTAGCCTGCTTTATTCAACTGATCTAAAGACTCAAGAATATGCAGTCACAGCTCTCCTTAATCTCTCAATCAACGAGAATAACAAGAAAGAAATTGTTAATGCTGGTGCCATAGAGCCTTTTGTCCATATTCTTCAGACCGGTACACCTGAAGCTAAGGAGAACACAGCTGCTGCCATTTATAGCCTTGCTAAAGTTGAGGAAAACAGAGTTCAAATTGGGAATGCAGGGGCCATTGGTCCTCTTGTTGAGCTCATGAAGGATGGGACTGTTTGGGGCAAGAAAGATGCAGTTACTGCTTTGTTTATTCTGTCTACATCAAGCGAGAACAAGATTAGGATATTGAAGGCGGGAACCGTGAAGCTTCTTGTGGACTTGATGGATCCGGCTGCTGGTATGGCCGATAAGGCTATTGTTGCTCTTTTGGCAAATCTTGCGAGCATTCCCGAAGGGAGAACTGAAATTGCACAAGCTGGGGGAATTTCTGTCTTAGTTGAGGTTGTTGAGTTGGGTTCGCCTAAAGGGAAAGAGTTTGCAGCTGCAGCTCTTTGTCATCTTTGTTCAAACAGTAGTCGGTTTTGTAATATGGTGCTTAAGGAAGATGCTGTACCGCCTTTGATGGCTTTGCTGTATTCAGGCTCCCCAAGGGCTAAAGAAAAGGTATGTTATTGGTATAATATTGGTAAACATCATAGATATTTAATCCGGATAAGTTGCTAGTATTGATTCCTTCCTTTCTGTTTCTTGTTTTCAGGTTCTCAAGATTCTCAAGGACTTGAAAGTATACCAACATAGCGATTCTAGGAAGGAGTGATTTGGTGATTGTTGGATTTAAAATCTGATTAACTCCTGTGACTTGGTGTCAGGTATGTAACTTCGATGGCAAGTTAGACCTGTTAGAGATTGTGAAGATTGACTTATGCTTCATGTTGGTTGGACCTGTTTCTGAAATCATGTAATGGGTTGGGTATGTTCGTTAAAGATTGTCATTTTTCGAAGGGTGAAGGGTGATTGTTACTTGTACAGATAAGGAGTCATTGTAGCTTACAAGTACAGCCATTGTTTAGGGTTTAGGCCGCATACGTGGATGATTAATTTAGTTATGGGTGTCCTCTTACACATTTCTATCACATTTGACGGTTTGAGTTGGAACTAAGAAGTTCTTTGAGTTCTCGATAAAACTAAATATGAGCATGAGTTTTGTAGTTTGTGTTATAATGTGTTTGGTCTGGTGATGATAGTTCTTTCATTGTTATATGATATTCCTACTGACATGATCAAACACTTTCAAAATCTGTATTATATGAAATCAGGTTCTTCATTTGGTTGCGCAGTTGAAACAGGTAGCCATGTATTCAGGGGTGTCCATAGTTCCAAATCCGGGTGGAATTAGACCAGGCTGAAAACCGGATTTGAAACTCGAGGGGACAATGAAACCGAACCTATTGTCCAAAGGTTCTCTTTACATGTTATATCTCATCATAAACCTCTTCTGTGATCTATTTTCCCCTCCCAATAGAAAGAGTAGAATAAACAATCGCTTTATTTCCACTCTACTTCACGCTTTGTTAGGCAATCTCGATGAACATGTGCCTGGAGATACCTTTTATCTTCACGCCTAAATGTAGATTATCCTACTCCAAAGCCATAATTTACTGTTCAACTATTAGCATATACATTAACACGAGCTTAAAACATGTGAACAATATAATCCTAGTTCGTAGGAGAAAACAAGCAAACTTTTGCAAGATTTTTACATGCCTTTCGTCTTCTTGTACATGAAGAGAAAAATGATTCTTGGAAATGTGTCTTAGTTCAAGGTCACGACAAACATCTGAAGCCCGAATTCACTGGAAATAGTTAGGGTCTGATGGCCTGTTTGGTGTCCAGATCTGGATATGAGACATGAATATCAACATATAAAAAAAATCCATACCTAGCGTTTGGTATACAAGTATATAGATATTCGATTGATATCCACTTTTTCTCCTCTTCGATACACTCAAAAAATTAGAGGCATCAGATATCTTACTTCCTCTATTCTTGTACTAAAACTTTTCAAATAAAGATAGCAGAAATCGGTCTCATATCTATATCTTGATTCCGATATGGATAACCGATCTCTCGGTCTCATACCTATATCTTGATTTCGATATGGATAACCGATATCTGATATAGTGATATCCAGGTATGAATATGAAATATGTCTCTAATTTTAAACACTTAGATTATGTGACTGAAAAGGGGGAAAAGAAAGAAGAAGTAATAAAATAAAGTTAAATGGTGAGTGCATTTGGAAGATATATGGTTTTTGATGAAGATGAATGGGCGCCGCATTTCCTTGAGACCAGCCAAAGTTGTACTTTGAGCTCTGTCGATATAGAAAATGCATTCGAAGGAGTTGATCTTTTTGCCTTTTGAGTTGGAACTCAGAAGGTGTGATCTTGTAACCAGAGAGGGCAGCCAATCAAATTCTTCTCATGTTGAATTTGCGAAAAAGAAACAAATAATTAATACTATTATATTGAGGATCTTGAAGGTGAGTTAGTGGACCAGAGAGCTAACTTCTTTCCATTGCAGAGAGATGGTTAGCAGCATCATAACACTCCCATAATTTATGCCATCTTTTTCATCCTTCTTTACTGCCCTTCTTAGTATATATGTATATTTTGCTTTAGACCTCAAGTTTAAATTATAGGTCTCTTATCACTACTCATGTTAGGTATATGTTTACAGAAATGATTTATAATTGTTTAAATTTAGGGCTAGGTTGGATGCCATGCTCTATAACATAATTGTGTACTATCAAGTAAACCTATATAACTTCCATTTGAATGTATTATAGTTTTATAACAAGTCATATTTACAGTTGTGAAGAGTAACCATTCTCTTATGGGTTCTCTCTTGAGTTGTTATTTGAGACGAAAATTTAGGCTTAGCTCAACTCGATTCTAAACAAGATGAACCTGAACAAGGTAAAGCTCGATTCATTCGGCTTGAATTTACGATTTTCTCCTTAAGGTTAATTTGTGTCAATACTGACCACCGAAGGATTTTTCAGTTTGCTATGTATTCTTGTCTTTTAGGTTGTAGCTTTTTGACTGGCATCACACAGACAAATCATATTATTTTTCAAGCTGATTCAGACCACAGCTAAATGCTGTTTGTTCTTCTATACTTTGATTAAGATGATATTATATTGCATTATATTATGCTGCGTTTCGTATTATATTTTATTATTACGTTGTTATATAATAATATGTAGGTTACTTTATCACCCACTAACACTGCTGCTGCATAGGCCCCATATAAGCTGCCATTGCATTTGCACTCTGTTTGTCTTTCTCTTCTTCTATTTCTCGTCTTCTCCAATTCTACAGTAAAAGATCAAAGATGAACAAAACGTCGTGTAATCAACCGTTTTGCTTCTTCTGTTCTATGGTAGATTCAGACCGATCTCTAAGGCAACCAAACCTCACCAAATGCTTCAAAGAAATGCCTAACAGAGACAACCAAGACCATGTACTAGTCCTAAGCAGTCTATGGAAGATAGCCATGAGTCAACCGAATAACCCAGAATTTCCATCTCTTGGCATATTTTCTTGCATGGCCAAGCTTATCCTTAGAGGTATCCATGACAAAGAATGGCTTCTAACTGATCAGAACATCTACATACCATACTATGCAGCACATATCATAGGCTCATACACTCTCAACAATCCGAAGTTTGCAGAGAAAGCAGTGGAATCTGGCGTGATCCCGCCGCTGTTGGAGCTTCTAGAAGGTAAACTCAGCTGGGTCGAAGTCCGTGTTGCTGTCCGAGCACTTGCTCACTTAGCAAGCCATAACAGCACATTCAAATCACTCACTGAACATGAAGGTAAAATAGTCAGTTCAACTATGAAAACAGCCTCAACTTGCCTTAAACTCGTTTATATTGAATTCGTTAGTAAAAAAAATTCCGAAAGATTGGTTTACCATTGTGATCTGATTACTAGAGGTGTTGGTGGAATGAAGCTTCAGAACAGGAAAGCAGAGGAATGGGCTAGTCAGATGCAGTGTTGGTCTCTTGCTGTTCTTGATTATTTTGCTCGAAACGAGAGATGCTTGAATTTGATATGTAATTCGAGTTTTCTGAACGATTTGGGTAACAACAACTCTCCAGCTGGTGTTGGGTTGATAAGAACTTTGTGCAAGACGAAAGCTGGGAGATTCGCAGTTGCTGTTTCAAATCAAGCTTTAGAAAGCCTATGTAACATGTCGAGGTCATCCGATGATTGGCAGATAATGGCAATTGAGTCTCTTCTCTTAATCCTGAAAGACCCGGATTCAAGATACAAAGCTATTGACACTGCAGCTTTGTACCTCTTTGATTTGGTTGAAGTCCGTTCAATCGGCCAAGCTATTACTCAGATTCTATTACAAGATTACAGCAAGATCAAATACGGGCAGTTAAGTTTCAACGACGAGAAAACTCGTAAAGTGCTGGAAGAGGTCTGGGATTTTCGAGTTGATAGGAGGAAAAGAGAAAAGCTAATGTCAGAAGAGGAAATCACAAAGAGGAAAGTGTTTTCGAGTAAAACGAAAAGACAGGGAAATCGGTTATTCTGTGTAGGGGAGATTGAACGGGCTAAGTTTAAGTACTCGAAAGCGTTGGAGTCATGTCCGTTGAGGTACCGTAAGGAGAGAATCGTTTTGTATAGTAATCGAGCTCAGTGTTGTTTGATGCTTAAGGATCCGGATGGTGCTATAAGCGATACGACAAGAGCGTTGTGTTTGTGTAGGAAAGGTAGTTTACATGATAAGAGTCTTTGGAGAAGGTCACAAGCTTATGATATGAAAGGGATGTCAAAAGAGAGCTTGATGGATTGCTTGTTGTTCCTTACTATTTACAGAAAAACCGGTGAGGATGCTGGAGTCCCGTGTTATGTCGCGAGTATGATCAGCAAACAGATGAATTCCGCGTGGATTTTCTCTCGAGTACGTGATGATCTTCTCGATTCAACATACTAAGGCGTAGAAGCGATGTTCAAATCTTGATATTTTGTGTTTGTAAATTCTGTTTTTGTATGTTCATTTGTTTTGAGGTTTTTGGGTGATCAGAGGGTGTATCGTACAGTTGAAGACGTAACAAAAGCAAAAAATAATATGCATTAGTGGGGATTAAAAAGTTGCAATTAGTTGGGAGAAAGGAAAATGGTAATCTGCCAAAAAGATGGATTGAAGAGCAAGCGAAAAGCATCTTTTTAGGTAAAGCTTAACTAATACATCTTTACCTAACCACACTAATTAGTGATTTTAGGAAGTAATGAAGCCCTAAATTGTGGACTTTTTTTGTCTTAAACACCGCCTCATATAATTCGCAAAATATTATACTTGTAAGGTTTGTATTATAAGTTTGCTGCGTTTGAATATAGATAGGAAACGGTGGGGGCACCGAGACTCGGATTAGTTGGCTTTCAATTTCTTAGCACTAGTAGTATTTTGGTCTAATATTTACAACCAGATCGATCCTTAAACCATGCACTGTACAATGCATTTTTAAATAATATGGAATCAATACTTAAATAATTTGTCAATAGGTTAAGGGCCCGTTTGGTTTGAACTCCGGAAACGGAATAGAAATGTATCTAATCCATACGTATACCCATGTTCATGAAGTTTTTGGGAATCATTCCTTGTTGTTTGAACTTTGAAGTAATTGTAGTAGAAATTGATTAGTTTTGATACCCTATAGAGTAACAAAATGGGGGGAAACAGGTGCATTTTGCATGAAACCACATAAAATGATTCCATGAAGAAGGTACCAATATGGACTAGATTCATTTACATTCCGTTTCCGTTCCCGTTTCCGGAATTACAACCAAACGGGGGTAAATGTATTGAATAATTCAAAACTTTGATTCATTGCTACTATTATGTCTGAACGACAGTGAGAGGGTCTGTTCACACTTCTAGACTTTCCGGTGACTCTTCGTTTCTCAGTATTTCCTCATTCCTTTCGTTGTAGCATACCCAGAATATTCGGCATCGTTCACGGTGTCGTCTACTTCTACTAGTACTCCAAGAACTCATCAGCAGCGGACGTTGTCTTTATATGGAACCCTTGTATTCATAGATACAATGTTATGCATTTGCCTTTTGATTCGAAAAACTGACCATTAAGGTTTTTTTTTTAATTTATAGATTTTGGGTATGATAGTTTCAATAATGATTTCAAGTTGGTGTTGATTTCGTATAAAAGAAAAAAAAATATTTCTTTGTATATTTTAATTCACAATAGTGTGGGGATAAGAAAGCCCATTCCACTCTATCATGTTCAATTTACGATTATATAGAATCGTTTGATCAACGTTTCTCACGTTTTAAACGTCACAAAGCAACTTGTTTTTATAAAGGAAGGATTCATCATAGGGTCAAAGATTTCGGAGGGCGGTACAAAATATTGTTATTTGATTACAAGTACGAGGAATGCAAGACTATGGACCTTCAACGAACATTCGGAGAGGATGTGGATTTTTCGATTGAGAGACTTAGTCCGATATTACAATATCATATGGAGGTTCGCTTTCAAGTATGGTGTGGAGTAAAGATTGTGTTATTGATGGTCAAAGAGATATTTATCTTCTTCTAAAGGAAAATATGTTTTTTATGGACAATGTAAAGCCTTGTAAGGATCTTATACATAGATAGTTATAATATATGATCGTTTGAATGAGAAGTTGCATTGTTAGATGTTTATATGTGATAATAAGCTACTTATTTATGCAGTTTTAATTTTTTAATCTTTACTTTGTCATGTTGAAAACATATATATAAATGCATTGTCTATTCATACTATAAAGTACAAACATACCGTCTATACAAAATATTGTGCATAAAATCTAGTAAAATAAGGGTATGTTTGAATGTTATATCGGTATACATTTGAATATCACATATTTGATATCCTCTTTGCTACAAAGATATATGAATATCATTTATATCAATACGATATACTCATATAATCGTATTGGACAGTTAGACCCATAACGATTCACACCGCAAAGTGCAAACATACTATCGTGATTTCCTCTTCTCTTTTTATCTCCATCTTTTCCGACTAAGAAGCAAATCATTTATTTGGCATACAAAGATGTTGAAGAAAATCAACATCCCATTAAAGGGTCGAGATACCTCTTGTTATTGTAAAAACAACAAGAGGTGACCTTTAAGTCTTGGTTAAATGTTGAAAATAATGAACAAGTTATAATTGAAATTCACTTGCGCTATAAGTGATTTTTTAAATGAACATGAAACCAAACCGTGAAGGTTAAATTCATGGGGCGGTTATTTTGTTAATTACCTATTTTCACAACCTACGGTTGTGGGGTCGAAGCCTGGAACAACACTTCCCTTCCTTTCCTACCCGTTGTTCGTAGCCCTGGTTCGACTTCGGCAACCTGCACATAAACATCGACATCATCTTCATCGATCATCATCCGTGTCCAGCCGTGGCGGTAATGTAACACTCCAAATCCGTAGGACTTGGAGTGCTACTGGGATAGAATCTCACAATGGATCCTGACCCTAGCCTGACAACAAGTTCACTGAATCTTCCAACAAGGCACCGATAGATTAAATACAAACATCAAACTGTTATAAAAGTATCAAAAGGTTTATACAACGCTGCTGAGTACAAACAAAACATAACGTATATACATGGTCAAAATAACCCGTAGCCCACGAGTACGACCCCAGTGTACAGAGCCCTCAGCAGATCGCCCACTCTGGATCACTCTGCAGTTCTCATAACCTGCAAAAGATCTACAACACGGTATGAAACCGTTAGCTAACCATACACATATATGAAGATGCAAGAGCACAAACACACATCAGAAAGTATTAAACACCTTTCATCATGATATCACGCATTTACCCAGTTTATTATCTTTATAATCATAGTCCAACACTCAACTCATATATATAAATATCTCAATATGAACGTATGTGACACGAGGAATATAACCCTCGCCTCTCGGGAATAGTACCAGCTGGAGTGGGGATCCGGTCCCACCTCCCGTGTACCCTATGGGAGTGGACAGGTGGCCGGCCCACGGAACCATACTGGCCTGCCTGTAGAGAACCTCCAGACTCCCGGGGGATGAAAGGACAAGTTGTCACGGCCCTACAATGGGCAATCAATAGACCATAGGTCGGTAATAACAATATCCTAACACGGCTATCAAGCATATACACACCACTCATGCACACATCCAATATAAGGATGGCTGCTAAGTAAGTCCTATGGACTTACCTCAACCTCGGGAGTCTCAAACTCAAACTCAAACGGCTCTGCTCTGGAGATCAACACAACCTAAACAAGGTATAACACATATATCACACTCATATCCATAACAAGGGTCACACCTAGACCCAAGGGATCCATAAGGATCATATTCCAACTCGTAAACCTCAAAGCCGTAACCGGCATAAACGATACCGTACTCAACCTCATTCTAACCTCATACTCGTACCTAGCATGCTACTAACGCTCATACTAGGAAAGGAAATGATCCACCTAACTCTAGGTAGAACCGGAACAAGACGCACCTGCGTGAAGGAGAGACGCAGGGGCGGAACACAGGCGACTGCAGGCGTGGCGGCACTCAGCCGCGGGGCGGTGACACGGGCCGCTGGCACGGCGCGGGCGCTACGGCACAGGTGCCGCGGGGGCGGCGACAACGCAGGAAGTTATCCCGCGGCTTCTCTTCGGCTCTTCTCGTGATCAATCACGTCTTCACTCAACCAAAGTTACATACAGGTATATACATACATAAACCCACATCAATACACACCTATACATGCATCAAAACCTAAGCTAAGGATATGGAATTAAGGGAAAGGAAGAAGAGAACAAGGGAAGGAGTTTACCACAGCTGTGGCCTAGCAAGGAAAGAACAGAACCAAGGTCTCACAGGCTGGCTTCAAGCTCAGCATACAACATCCACAAGCATCACAACCACAAGGCACAATAAACCTCTTCTCATCGAGGAGAAGCAAGAACACAAGGAGGGAGAAGGAGAAGCAAGGAACGTGAGGGAAGCTGGAGGGAAAAGTGAAGAACAAACCCTTGATCAGCCAAGGGAAAAAGTAAGTAAGGTAGAGAGTAAAGCATGGGTCAAAGGTCAACGAAGACGGCTGCAGCCACCGGAAACCGCAGGGGCGGCAGCCAGGGCCGCAAGAGGGGAAACCCGCAGGGGCGGCACCCCCATCCGCGTGTGCGGCTAAGCCACAACTCGGTCAAAACTAGTCTCGGCTAAAGATCAAACTCGGTCCAAGAACTAAGGCTCTTACAGGTAAGCCGACCAAGATACTACCTGTGTTTGGTGGCTGCTAGGAGGGTCCTCGTCGGTAAGGGGAGAGAGATCTGGACGGGAGTAAAAGATTCGGGCAGTGATTGAGGTGGTGCGTGGCGAACTGAGAGGCAGAGTTGGATGTTGTGGTCAATGTCGAGGTGCTCGCAGTCGTTTGAAGGCAGGTTAGGGGGGTTGTAAGGGAGGAAGACTTGAGAGGGCGAGAGAAGGCGGTAACAGCAGGTGGGACGAGGGTCGCTTGCAGGGTGAGCAGGAAGTGTGAGGCGGGAGGTAAGGTGGAAAGCACAGGGTAGTGACAAACGATATGAGCGGAAGTATAGAGGGGGTTGCAGAAAGAACAACTCATGATCGCCGGTGTAGAGATGCAAAAGAATGAAGTTCGGTGGTGAGATGGTTCAGCGGTGGTGAAGACTCCGTAGTGCAGAGGGAGGCGGCTAGGTTGCGGTCAAGATGAATGGAGTTACTCGTCCACGTGATTACACCTCTTCTACGGCCTGAGTAAATGTGGGATTAAAGACGGTTGACCGGCGTTACGGGAGAAAGACGATGGTGGCCAAGGATAGGGGTGTAATCCGATCCAAGCCGCTCGGGCTCGACTCGGCTCGGCTCGCCAAAAGCTCGTATTCGGCTCGTTCATATTACAAAACGAGCCGAGTTCGAGTTCCATTATAGGCTCGGAACGAGCCCGAGCCGCTCGTCAAGGCTCGTCAATTTTTTTAAAAAGGGACTAAGGGGATTAGGGGCTTAGGGTTAGGGTTCATTCAATCACTCCATTCTCCTCCAGCCGTCCACGCTCTTCAGCCTCTGCTCCAGCCTCCGCTCTTCGTCTTTCACCTGTCCACGCTCTTCAGCCGGCCTCCATTCTCCTCCAACCTCCGCTCTTCGCCTCTTCGGCCGGCTTCGACAATTCCACTTCGTCTCTCCACTCCGGCCGACGCTCTAGCCTCCGACTTCGGCCGGCCTCTGCTCTTCGTCTCTCCACTCCACTCTAGAGTCCAGCCTCCTCCTCCTCTGTTCCCCTCTTCCGCTCCTCCTCCTCGACAGTTCCACTCCGGACGACGCTCCGCTCTTCGCTCCTCCTCCAAGTAATGCTTCGTCTCTCCACTCCACTGTAGTCTTGCCTCTGCTGTTCAATGCTTATAGATGAGCAAATCTTCTCAATCATACAAAATAAGGTGAAGAGAAGCGAAATCACAATAATAACGAAAAACTAGGAAGTACAAATGATTTATATACTTGAATCTTCTTGGATTGGGATGCAGACTTCGATTCTTCATTGTTTGATAAATGTCGATTTTCATTGTTTTTGTATCAAATGAACTGCAGTCTTGTCTCTGCTGTAACTTGAAGTTTCTACACTCTTAGCTTTGTGCAGTTTGAAGTTTCTACACTCTTCAAAATTTTCAGATTTTGATAAATGTCGATTGTTGGTTTTAACTTATTGTAACTTATTGTAACTTGATAAATGTCGATTGTTGACCGTAACACAACTTCATTCGTCTCTGTTGTAACTTGTTGTTCTTCATTGTTTGATAAATGTCGATTATTTTCTGATTTTTATCTTCCGCAGTTTGATATATCTCGATTATTTTCAGATTTTCATACAATGAGCAACAGTCCTAATCCGAGTAATATGGATACCCCCTATCCCGTATCAATGAATGAGACAAATGATGAAGTTGAGAATGCAACAGATTCAACAGTTCCGTCTGAACAGAGCGGAAATGACAGAAAAAGACAAAAGAGAAAGACTTCGGTAGTTTGGAATGATGTCACGGAGATGCTTGTAGAAGGAATCACGTTGGCGAAATACAACCATTGTGGGGCTAATTTGTCTTATAACAAAGGGGGACCAACATCACACTTACAAAGGCATATCTCCTCATGTATCATATGTAAGGCAAAAATCTCAGGTCAAGGATCCGGGGCTACACAAACAATGTTGAGTGCTGATGCTTTCGGGACAGGTTCGTTGACAACTTACAAGTATGACAAAGAGCTAATCACTGCAAAGATGATAATGGTGCACGAGTATCCCTTCATGATTGTTGAGCACATGTATTTTAGGATTTTTTGTAGGCAGTTGAACCCGAAATATGAATTTTGTGGTCGTGCTGCTATCAAAGAACATGCAATGAAGTTGTACAAGTAAGAAAAGGGAAATTTGAAGTTGATATTCGCTGATGTTGGGAGGAGTAGCTTGACATCTGATTTGTGGACTTCTAACCAAATTAAGGGATATATGTGCATCACTGGACACTTTTTAGACAAGGAGTGGAAGTTGCAGAGCCGAATATTGAACTTTTGTTTATTACCTCCACCGCACACTGGTGTTGCAATTGCTGATAAGATGTATGAATGTTTGTCAGAATGGGGTATAAAGGACAAAGTTTCTACCATTACATTCGACAATGCTTCTTCAAATGATGCAGCTATTAAATGTTTGAAAGAGCATTTAAAAAAACAGATTCATTGTATTTTGGTGGAAATTTTTTTCACATCAGGTGTTGTGCTCATATACTAAACCTTCTAGTGCAAGATGGATTGTCTTCCATAAAGTCTGTTATTGAGAATGTTCGTGAGAGTGTAAAGTACACACTTTTGAGTCCTTCACGTCTTCACAAGTGGAATGAAGTTGTTAAAAACATGTCCCTCCTACTAACAAGATGTTGATTCTTGATAGTGTGACCCGGTGAAACTCAACATATTATATGTTGGAAAAGCTCTCATTTATAAAGATGCCTTTGCAAGATTTGCAAGTAAAGATCCCACTTATACTACTTTATCATCAGAAGAAGATTGGGAAAGAGCAACAGATGTGTGCAAGTTCTTGTTCGCTTTTGATGAGGTAACAAAAGTTTTCTTTGGTAGTGATTATACAACTGCTAATTTGTATCTCACTAAAATTTGGAGGACTAAACACCTCTTAGATGAAATTGAGAATGATCCAAGAGATTTCATGAATCTTATGGTTAGGAGCATGAAATTAAAATTTGACAAGTATTCGAAGGAGTGCAATCTTTTCATGATAATAGCGGCTATTTTGGATCCTCGGAACAAGATGGATTTGATTCGATTTGTGTTTGAAAACTTGTACGGGGAAGGGGAAGTAGAAGACAAGCTTTACGATGTTGTGCATTAAATACATCTTTTGTTTGATGATTATGTTGCCAAGTTTAGTGGTGGAGTAAGTGATGATAGTTGTCAAGTTGGAAGGGTTTAAAGGAATCAAAGCTATAGTGAAAAAAGTCAAGGTAGAAATGTGTTTGAAACATGGAGAAAGAGAAGACTTCATGTTATTCCAACACAAGGAAGAAAGGAGTTAGACATTTACCTCGAGGAAAGTGCGTTAATTGATTTTGATGATGATTTCGATATTTTGATGTGGTGAAAATCAAATACTTTGAAGTTTCCAACTTAATTTATTAAAGATGGCTCGGGACATTCTTTCGATTCCGGTAACACTGTACCTTCTGAATCGGCCTTTAGCGCCGGACGTAGAGTTATGGTTTGATTGACTACTTTGTTGGCTTGTTGCTGAATTGTTGTTGAAGAAGACTTTGTTTGGTAGATTTTTTCATCTTCGGTTTTGTTGTTTGTTGAATATTACAATTACTTAATTGTTCCTTAATTTCTAATTTTGTTGTTGAATTGCTTTTTTCAAGATGGTTATGACTTATGAGTTCTCACGTTTTGTTACGAGTTCTCATGTTTTCAAGATAATTATGACTTATGAGTTCTCACGCTCAACATATTACAGGTTACAAATTCGTGCTCAGACGAGCCCGTACGAGCCTACATCTAACGAGCTCAAACGAGCCGAACGAGCCCGAGCTCGAGCTCGGCTCGTATAAAAACGAGCTAAACAAGCCGAACCCGAGCTTTAAAATTAGCTTGCGAGCCGAGATCGAGCTTAATCCAAAGCTCGTATAAATTTTCAGGCTCGGCTCGGCTCGAATAAATACGAGCCAAGCCTGAACGCCTAGGTGCTCGGCTCGAGCAACTCGAATTACACCCCTAACCTGGGGGGGGGGGGGGGTAGTCTGGGAAGGGAGTTGTCTCACACTTGGGCCCGTGGGGAGGACGGTACTAGAGTTGGGCCGAGATCAGCTAGCAGCATTGGACCGATAATTCAACAATAGTCAAGGCCAAATGGGCTGAAATAAAGGTGGAACGAGTTAAGATTCGGTGTAAGGCTTGGAATCGGGGTCGGTTTGATTGAATTATTCGATTCGTTTTCTGAGATACATTTTTAAATTAGTAACTATTTAATTAAAAATAATTAAATTAATTTTTTGAATTTTTTCGGTTATTACATCTTCAACGGTCGAATCAATCAACGCAAGGGATCGACTCGACTAAGTGCAAAACACAACTTTTGGGATAAGTGGTCATGTCCTCCTCACATGGTTGTTGTCGGCTAGACTAGAAGTATCGATAAGCTCGACCAATTGAGTTCTTCCGAGCACTTCTTTATTTATTCTCAACTCTTAATCAATTTAGTGTTGATTTGGACTCCCTCTCCCTCAAGTAAAACTTTAGTTAGTTGACACGTTTTTCTTGAGATCCACCATTTATGCTCCAAAAGGGAATAGATAGAAAGCCTACATCCACATAAAAAACCAAGTAGAGCTAGCAAAACTAATGAAGTTTACTATAATATGATGTAAATTTAAACTATAGGCAAAATATTTAGATAAAAATGATGGTGAAAAATATGCATAATGGATGTTATCAATTCTAGTGCTCGAGAATGAGAAAGTTAAAAAATTAGTTTTTTTAGCGGTCTCTATAAAGGACCTTGATGGGGCTAAGTAGATTTTTGGTATGAGGATTGATTGAGAGAAACACATAATTTTTTTTAATTATCTTTTGCGGATTGATTATATCAATAAGGTTTTGAAGACACTACTACAAAAAAGGTCAAATACCCCGGATATTTAGGACTATATACCTCGCACCACATCCGGCGTAAATGTTAGAGATGTATTTGGTCCTTTAGTATATACCCCGGGCGTTTCCTTTCTACATCCGGCGTATATACTTCGAACAAAAATCCAGTCATTTTTCACTGGTTTAAATATCCGGTGTATTTGATAGATTATACCCCGGACTTGTATATATCCGGGGTATATAATATTTAATATATCCGGCGTATTTGGTCATATATATCATGGAAATCATATATCCGGGATATAAAATACTAAATATATCCGGCATATTTAGTACATATACGGTGGATGTACATCCGACATATATAGTTTTTTTATAGTCCAATGTATTTGGTGGTATAGATCGTTACAGTTATACACGCCGGATTTGTGTTATCCGGCATATTTGATGTATGTTAAATTTATAAGCCTATTTTTATTTTTAGAAATATACCGCGCGCCTGTATATATATAAAATGTGAAATAAAGATTTTTTTCTAGGCTTGTTTTGTTCCAAATCGCCAAGCACACATTTTGCAAAAAATAAAAATCAGTTCCAAGCAGAATTTTCATTGAACTATTATGGCAATGTATCAACAAAGTCTATAGATAAAGACTAATGATGTATAGAATGCTGATTTCATAACAATGGTATTTTATTCTTTCACCTTGTTTGCTCGATTTGCAATCTTTCTAGTTCTTGTCTGGCTTTAATAGGATCACCAGATGCAAAATTATAATCCGTTACACTTCTTTCAAACAACTGTTTTTCCGATGTCATCCATGCATGCTTTTGAATTAACCTGTCAACCATTTGGGAGCAATCTGTCTACTCTATTTTTCTATCCTTTTCACCTACAAATACCATGAGACATAAGCCATATATATATATAATTAGTTTTTCATCAGGGAAATGCTGATGTCACACTCAAACGCATACAAAGTATTACATTTCATGGCATATGACTGTAATTCAGCTTCAATAAAATCACAGCCACTAGTGAACATCATTCAATATTTATAAGTAGAAATGGATTAAAGTAGGTTACTAAATCCAGAAATTGTGTGTGAAATAAAGTAAGAGATATACACAGAAATCTTGAAAATCAAGAATTCTCACAATTATATTAGGCGGCAAAGGGTGGCTACACTAAGTACCCGAATTAACATCTATCCCACTTACTTGCCTAATTAACAAGCACAACATCCTCACTCTATAAACACCAATAGACCCAAAATCTTGAAATTCAAGAAAAATCTCTAATGTGGGCTTGAATAAAGCCTTAACTCTTGAAATTAGTCAAAACCTAGATCCTAAAACTGAAATTAGAACATACCCAAACAAATTTATATAAGAAGAAGATACAAAGGAGAATAAGAGAAATTTTTTTTCAGACGAGTAAAGTGAGCCCAAAAAAGTAGCAATCTAGGACTTACGAACTAGCTAGCAAGGTATTGATTTGACAACAGCATCCAAGTTACTTGAAACTAATATATGTTAAGATAAACAATAAAGTAAAAGAAAAAAAGCAAAAAAAATAGAGGAACAGTAACAAACAACAATAATGGAGGAGATAAGAGTTGAGGAAAGGAGAAGAAGAGGGGAACCAAAGTTATAAATTTGTAATGGATGAGAAGAGGAGAAGAGGGAAACCAAATAATTCTGAAAATATTTTACTAATTATATTCATTTTAATATATTCAAGAAAGAGCATAGAGTCATCTTTATGTGTTTATGTATATCCTTGTTACAGACAACATGATTAGCTTCATACAATGAGATAAGACACAGGAGGATACGAATATGAGTAATATCCCTAAGACACGGAAAAGAATCAATGATCATATGATTTATTATTAATTCGCAAGAAAACAATCAACTATCTACCATCAAATACACATGCAAATAAGATCTCTGTAAAATGAAAAGTATGAGCTTTTTAGCTTGTCTATATCTATTTGTAGTTGATGTGCAATGTCAAATTAGAGCTTCAAACACAACCATATCAGACTACTTGTGGATACCGTTCTCTTTTTCCTCTGTTTTAAAACCAAGGCATGATAATCTGATAACTCATCAACATTATCAAAAGCAATTCCATGCTAGTGTTTTTTTCCACCATGACTTGTGCCCTCATCCTCACCAACTACGAAGAAAAAAAATAAACAAGCAGGGTTACTGTAACAAACTAACATGTAATCTCTACTTCACATAATTCTATTTGAAGGATAGATTAATGAAAAAGAAAGACTACCTGTTTTTAGATTGAAACTTTCAGGTGCATGCATTGTGTTCCTTGCAGATGATTCAACAAGTAACTATATTTTTAGATCAACCAACAATGATTTGGCTTCAACCCGCTCATTCTTCAGCCTTGAGATCACATGGCAAGCAACATCATGCTGTCAATAAATATCAAGACATTGCAGTCAAGGTTCATGTTGATGATGGGAAAGCACAAGATCAATGAACCAAAACTTTATTTGTCACAACTAACAAAGTCACAAAAAGGACATAGCAACACCAACAAGAATCAGCTATCTTCTAAATCGGTACATTTAAGCTTTTAATTCTAATTGATAACTAATAGTCAAGTACAAAAAAACCCAACAAAACCAACTATGAATGCATCACAGTAGGAAGAAAGACATGCTTGCATCCTGTGTTAAATCTTGAATAAAACTTCATTTCTTACAACTTCTCCTTTCAACTCAACTCATATAAATCAATCAGTTAACCATGCTTTCTTCGTTCCCGATTTCGGGATTTTAGTTAAAGTAACTTCTACTTTCACAAACACAAATGAAACACCAACCGACATCCTCACCTCCGGAATCACCACCAAATCCGATTGCCACTGCCAATGTAGAAATCTAAAAGTTCCTTACCGACCATTCTATCTTCCAAAGCCTTTCCTAGACAAATAAAACCTTGAGATTGTCGAAATATCAGATACTTACGTGAAAATCACAATCTGGGTAGCAAAGAGATGTTACCATCCTCAAGAACACGTGACCAATCAAAATTCAATAGGAATTAATCTTTCAACTTCTCGGGTGAATTGACTTCGTCGGCGAAAAAAGTGGCAAACCGGAGTTCTCTCAAAGCTAGATGAAGGTTTGCTTCCTGTCGTCAAAAGATAGATCTGTAAGATTTGTGGGTGAGATGAGAGGGAGAAGGAGAGATGGCTAGGGTTAGCAACGATGATTTGGACGATAGAACTTAGAAGTGAGGGGTTTGTTTTTTCTTTTTCCAAAAAAATTAAAGTATTCCAATTTTTGTACTAGTTAAATATCCCGGGCGTTAAGAAACTAGAAACATATTGTTTAATAAAATTACGCTCATACGTCGGGTCTGATGTATTTGTCTTGATATTAGTTTATTATCCTACTTTTATACCCCGGATATAAAGATATCTGGCATATAAAATCCCTACAATTTTGTAAAGTTTTGGTAAGGGTTTTATACATCGGATTCTTGAACGCCCGG
Organism: Fagopyrum tataricum; assembly: GCA_002319775.1. Taxonomy (NCBI): domain Eukaryota; kingdom Viridiplantae; phylum Streptophyta; class Magnoliopsida; order Caryophyllales; family Polygonaceae; genus Fagopyrum; species Fagopyrum tataricum. The sequence goes on along the minus strand of CM008282.1, from coordinate 38,730,260 downwards.
GGTATTTTAGGGTGGCATAAAGTCATTTTTGTAGTAGTGAGAGAATCAATATGCAAGATGCTAAGGTAGCTAATGTCCCACTAAGCAGCCACTTCAAGATGTCTAACAAGGACTCACCTACAAAACAGAGAGAACGTGTCCAAATGTAGAGAACTCTATATGCTTGAAAAATTGATAGTTTGATGTACGCAATGGTGTGCACAAGGATTGCCATTGCACATGCGGTGGGAGTTGTTCGTCGCTTCACAAACAATCTTGGAAAACCGCATTGTGAAGTAGTGAAATGGAACCTTAGATACTTGAAGTGTACTATTAGGCAAGCCTTGTCTGTTGAAGGCAAGAAGGTCGAGTTAGTATGATATGTTGACGTAGATTTGACATCAAGTGATCTTGACAAGAGAAGAAGTACAACCGAACATATCTTCACATTGGGTGTACTACAATCTCCTGGACTTCTATATTGCATAAAATTGTGGTTTTTTCTACCACAAAATCTAAGTATATATTATTGACTAAAGCTAGCAAGAAGATTATATGTTGTGGAATTTCCTGGGTGAATTGGGAATTAATGAGAAAAGTGACATGCTCTTTACAATGATAGTCAGAGTCTCATTCACTTGCCTAAAAATATAGTCTTTCATTCAAGAAAAAATTATAAAACCGAAATATCATTTCATACAACATCTCTTGAAAAGGAAGATTTTTCAATTGAAGAAGATTGCTTAAAGTAAAAATAATTTTACATATATGCTTACTAAGGTGGTTACCTAGCTAGTGAAGTTGAAGCTTTATAATTTCTACTAGCCTTGATAATTGAGCTGAAGGTAAGCACTATTATCGGATTAAAGTTGTTGGAAAATAAGATGATGAAGATTGAGATCCGTCTAGGGACGGATGCAGAAATAAATTTTTTAAGTAGACTGAAATTGTATGTAATTTCGTATGTTTTTCTTTATCAATTATCATTTTGTATATGAGTTGAAAACTAGTTATAATCTTCTTTTCAACCTTAAAATTAGCGATACAAATTTATTATAATGTATTTGAGTCATTACTACTAATGGGTTTATTTTGACTATAACATGAATAAATATATTATAAGATAATGTTGATGATTGGCATTTTTTAGATTTATATAAAGGAGAAGATTAAAAAAAATTTGGAGATGAACCACACGAGTTCATTTCGATTATATAATGGTTATAAGATATTTATGATAATTTACATTTTCATATTTGTAAAATAGGAGAAATTTTTTAAAAAATGGAGGTTACGATCTAAAATATGTTTTAAAAATGGAGATTATAAGCTAAAGTTTAAAATATTATAGAGTACTAAAAAGAAAACTTTTGGTAGGCTGAAATTGTATATAATTCAGTATTTTTTTCTTTATCAATTATCATTTTGTATATGAGTTAAAAACTAGTTACAATTTTCTTTTTAACATAAAAATTAGCGATAAAATTTATTATAACGTATTTGAGTTAAAAACTAGTTACATTTGTTAGATTTATATAAAGGAGAATATTTTTTTAAAAATGGAGATGATCCACACGAGTTCATTTCGATTATATAATGGTTATAAGATATTGATGATAATCTACATTTTTCAGATTTATAAAAAAAGGAGAATTTTTTTTATAAAAAAAAACAGAGATTATAATTTAAAATAAGTTTAAAAAATGGAAATTATAATCTAAAATTTAAAATATTATAGAGTACTAAAAATAGTATCATCATATCTTATATATATTAAAGCAGAGGTCTCTATTGCCACGTGTCGCCTCAGGATTTTTCTCATCCCAACGGAAATTTTACAGGCCTCTGTTGCCACGTGTCGCTCCCAGATTTAACGTCAAGAAAATTATAATTACGTAATTCAACTCATTATTTTTTAAATCGGATTAAAAAAAGATTTGTTGACTACTTAACAAACTAATAGATTTTATAGTACAAAAAATAAAAAATAATAGCTATTTATAATAATAATGATAAATATTATAATCACTAAAAAAATTACTTTTTTAAAATACGTAATTTAAACCTGATTTACCAATCATAAATTTGTTTCCTCTTTAATAATTTCAATTAAAATTTTCTTAAAATAAATCAATAAAAAATAGAATTAGAATATTGATAAGTTTTGTAATCAGTAATCAAGATTCTATTTTTAAATATGTAAGTAAATAATGAAACCTAATTTTTATTGTTACGATAAGATTGAAATGCTGCTTTTTCTTCATTTGGATAAAACATTAAAAATAGAGTTAACAACTTTTATCTACTATCTTTTTATATTTCGTATAAAAAAATTCCAAACGCAGTTAAGAGCAATTACAAATGATTTTAAATCATAATCTTATATATATATTAAAGCGGACGCACTTATTGCCATGTGTCGCCGCCAGAATTTTCCATACGCCAAAGAATATTTAGATAAGAAATTCTTTTAGAAAATCCACCACTTTTAATCTTTAATTTTAATTTAATATTTAGATAGATATTATTTTAAATTACGTAATTTTTAAATAACGACTATTTTAAAAGGATTCGGTTTTGTTTGCTGAAGGCAAATTCAAGATTTTTAATTTTTAACTTTTAATTTAAGTATTTTAAATAGCAATTCCTTAGTCATTTACTGTAATATACTTACAATTGTCAAATTAATTAATTAAAATTTTAATTCCTAAAATCTCAGTTCTAATTCCTTAACGTGGTTTCATATTTATTTTTTTAATCTAACAAATTAACTCTTAGTATAATAATAATAAATCTATTCATTCTTCACCTCCTCCTATTTCAAAACATTTATGATAATGTATAAATATTTACAATTTTTTAAAACTCAATCCCGCACAAGGTGCGGGTTATACACTAGTATCTATTAAAGGAGGAGCCTCTATTGCCACGTGTCGCGCCCATGTTTCTCGAAGCCTAAAAAAAATTAGAAAATATATATATCAAATTGGTATTTAAAAAACTAATTTCTTTAAAAAAAATATTAAAATACCCAACAATATCTCTTCACCAAAATAATTAAAATTTTAAAAATCTAATATTTTTCTCAGCACAATTTTTTTATTCAATAATATCTTTTCAGCAATATAAATTTTTTTAAAAAATAAAAATCGAAATAATATTACAAAATTGTTCAAATTTTTTATTCAATGAAATGTATCATAATTAATCAAAATTAAAAATTTAAACAAATTATTTTGAATTAATAATTCAACAAAATTATCTCTTCCGGAGATAGGTGATAAAGAAATGATAATTAAAGGAGAAACATAAAGATATTGTTAGAAACTTTTATCTTCCTTCTTTTTATTTTAATCTAAAAATATAAATTTTCAATCACAACGTAAAGTAGTTACGAATGATTTTAAATAATAAATCTAACCAAATTATCTCTTCAGTATCTCTTAGTTAATCAACATGAAACAGTTATAAATGATTTTAAAGTTTTGTTTCAAAATATTAAAATCGGAATTTTTGAAGGATAAATAAATTAGAATATCTCTTTTTGAATAAGAAGATCTCTTTTTTAATCAACAATATCTTATCACTAAATATCACTAATTTCAATTAATTTTTTAGAAAAATAAATCAAGAAAAATTAAAAATTTAAATCAAACGGCTTATATTTTCAGAATTTACCTCATTCACCTGTGATTTTTTTTTCTTCTAATTTTTGATTAATTAAGTTCCTATTTTACCTCTAACAATTTATCGGATTTTACGATGTAGATAAATTTGTTCAAAACTAAGAGTATTTGTTAGGATTTGATATCTTTAATTTGTATCTTCCATAGTAAGATTAGTAGGTATATATATCATCTCCAATAATGACTTAGAATGCTACCTAGGATAATCATTTGCTTCTTTTTGTTTCAATATATATTTATCGTTGGGCATTTTTTTCAGGATAACCATCATCAAAATCATACCATCGTATCTTCTCAAATTGAGGCATATGGATCCGACTTTAGAGTTGGATATCACCTCACCTCTAGAGGATGATCCATCCCTCAATGGTAAGTATTATGAATGTAGTGTTGGAGAAATATGGATATATGCAAGCATCTTGGTTCTATTTTAGAGCAAAATTTTTAAAATTAAGATTATTGTCTTCTCTTCCAGCTTTACAATATTTGTTAGGGAATAAAGAAGAAGACATTGTCACCATCTTAGAGAAAGCTGCCTTACACAAGGACCATGAGACTCAATTGTACGATTCACGAAGCATGTTGCAAAAGCAGCTCATGCTTTGGATACAGGTGTAGAGAGACGTCTTGATGATGTGGTTTGTAAATGTAACATGATGACTTTGTAATAATTTAATGTTGATATTATGCTTTCAATTTTCACGAAAATTGTCTACTTACGTGAGCTTCTTTTGACATGCTACATGGATCACTAAAGGATTGGGATTGCTGATCGTGTTCATCGATCAGGCTATCACAAATAATGTTAATTTCTAAAAAATGGCTAACACAAATAATGTTAATTTGGTGATTAAAATTAATAATAACTAACAAAAAAACACACTAATTCTAATCTTATCCCACCGTAGTTTTTAGCCGGCCGTTTTGTTTCATTTTGACACGTTATTTTTACAGACATTATAATTATTGTTTAGATTTATATTTAAAAATCATTTCAGTTACGTTTGAATTCTTTCACTTATTAATTTTAAAAGTATTAAAATATATTAATATTTTTTAAATTTTTTTGTATTTTGACATTTCCTAAAAGATTTCACGATATTTCAATTCTTTTTCTATAAAAAAATTAAATGTTTGAGATATTATCTGAGTGGATCAATCACATAATTAATGAAAACTGCAAATAAAACTTGGTTGATCAAATCTAAAAGTTGTTAATGCTTTAAAATAACATATAAAAATTTAACATTTAGATTTTCTTCCATCAAATTTTGAAGCTTCTTATAAATAGCTGTAACACCTCGAATCCGCAGGACTCGAGGTGCTACCGGGCTAGGATCTCACAATGGATCCTGACCCTAGCCTGACAACAATTTCACCGATCTTATAACAAGGCACAAACAGATTAAAACCAAAACATAAAACTGATATATAAACACGTCAAAAGGTTTATACAACTGCTGAGTACAACAAAACATATCATATATATATATACATATCCAAAATACCCATCCACGAGTATAACCCCAGTGTACGGAGCCCTCAGCAGATCGCCCCGTCTGGATCACTCTGTAGTGCCCTAACCTGCAAAGTCTACAACACGGCATTACACCGTTAGCTAACCAAACACATACAAAGGAAGATGCTATAGCACATGCACATGTCAGAACTTAAACATATAAACATGCTGTCACACATTTACCCATTTTATTATCTTATAATAATAGTCCGGCGCATACAGCGTATAAATAATAACTCAATATGAACGTATGTTACACGAGGAGTATAACCCTCAAAAGATCACAATCCTATCCGGGGCAAAGAGAGAAGCATCTCTAGCCAAACCAACATCGGGGCATGGAGAAGATATCTCCATCCAATCCTACATATCTCGAGATAGCATGGAGGTAAGAACCATCTCCAGCTATACCTATCGGTCGTACAAGCACAACAGGATCTGTAACAGATCATACACACATCACAGCTAGCACGAAATAAACACAGTATAGCATATAAGCACATAAACACATAAGCATATAACACTCACCGAGGTAATACTAAGATCTACCCGGCGATCCCACTAGTACCTCTATCCCACCATAGAACTCTGGATAGTTCCTCTGGATACTATCCTCAGTCTCCCAAGTAGCCTCCTCAGGTCCACGTCTCGACCACTGTATCCTCAACATAGGAATGTCCTTCGAACGCAGGCGTCTCATACCTCGCTCTAGGACTGCAATAGGATGCTCAGCAAACGTGTGGTCCGGCTCAACCACCAAATCATCATAACTCACAATGTGTCTCGGGTCTGGTACATACTCCCTCAACTGAGACACGTGGAACACAGGGTGAACACCCTCTAATCTCGGAGGCAAAGCCAATCTGTAGGCTGCGCTCCCAACCCGATCCAGAATCTCGAATGGTCCGACATATCGGGGGCTCAACTTCCCCTTAATGCCGAATCTCCTCACACCTCGTGTCGGGGACACTCTCAGCCACACATGGGCTCCAACTCGGAACTCTATAGGTCTGCGCCTCCTGTCTGCATATGACTTCTAACGGCTCTGAGCCGTCAGCAGTCGCTCTCTAATCAGGGCTACTCGGGCCATATCATCCTGAATTTGATCATGGGCTATACTACTGACACTGCTCTGCTCATCCCAGCATAACGGAGTCCGACATCTCTGTCCATACAGTGCCTCATATGGGGTCATCCCAATAGATGCATGCCAGCTGTTGTTGTATGAGAACTCAACTAGTGGGAGGTGATCCGTCCACACTTGTCCCCAAATCCAACACACAAGCTCGCAGCATATCCTCCAACGTCTGAATGGTCCTCTCTGACTGACCATCTGTCTGAGGATGAAACGCCGTCGTGAAATGTAAACTCGTCCCCAGGGCAGTCTGAATCTACTGCTAAAAACCTCGAGGTAAATCGCCCATCTCTGTCAGAGACGATCGTCCTCGGCACCCCATGGAGTCTCACTATCTGTCTAGTCTACTCCTCAGCTAGTCTGCTCACCGGCCACGTCTCCCTGATCGGAACAAAACGTGTCATCTTCGTCAATATGTCCACAATGACCCAGATAGCATCATAACCTCGGCTCAATCTCAATCCGGTCACAAAATCCATGGTGACGTCTTCCCACTTTCTCTGTGGAACAGGAAGTGGTTGAAGCTCGCCCCCAGCTCTGAAATGCTCGATCTTGACCTGCTGACAGGTCGTACTCTGTGCCACAAATCTGGCCACATCGGGCTTCAGCCCACCCCACCAGTATATACGTCTTAAATCCTGATACATCTTACTCGTACCTGGATGTACCGAGTAAGGTGTACAGTGAGCCTCCTGAAGAATCCTCTGACGTAAATCTGCGTCAGCAGGTACACAGACGCGACCTCGGCGTCTCAACACTCCATCTGCCCCCAGAAGGAACTGTGGTGCCTCATCTCGAGACATCCTCTCCCGTATCCTCAGCAACATCGGGCATGTCTTCTGCTTTTGTTGGATCTCCCCCAACAGATCAGGTAGAACCTCTAAGATACTCAGTCGGGCATCCTCATCAGGAAACTAGATGTCCAACTCTAACCATCTCAGATCTCTCTGCAACTGAGACTATACTGTCAATCTCGCGATCGCCTGCTCTCGAGGCGTCTTCCGGCTCAGGGCGTCGGCGACAACGTTCGCCTTCCCCGGATGATACAGAATCTCCAAGTCAAAATCCTTAATCAGCTCGAGCCACCTACGCTGGCGGTTATTCAACTCCCGCTGCGTAAAAATATACTTCAAACTCTGATGGTCGGTGAAGATTTGGCATGTGGCACCATACAGGTAATGTCTCCAAATCTTCAGTGCATGAACTACCGCGGCCAACCTCAGATCATGAGTCTGGTAGTTCTCCTCATACGTCTTCAGCTGTCGAGACGCATAAGCAATCACTCTGCCCCGCTGCATCAACACACATCCCAAGCCAAGCGTGGATGCATCATTGTAAACCACGAAGTCAGCTGTACCCTCTGGCTATGCCAAAACAGGAGCAGACGTCAAACGTCTCTTCAGCTCCTCAAAACTCCGATACACTGATCATACCACACAAATCTGGTAGTCTTCCTCAGTAAACTCGTCAGTGGACGGGCAATCACGGAAAATCCCTCCACAAAGCGTCTGTAATAACCGGCTAGGCCAAGGAAGCTACGTATCTCCTTGATGTTCGTCGGTGTCATCCAAGTAGCTACTGCCTCAATCTTCGCCGGATCAACCTTGATCCCCTCGGCGGAAACAAATATGACCCAGGAATTCTACCTCTGGCATCCAAAACTCGCACTTAGAGAACTTCGCATAAAGTTCTCTATCCCGCAAAACCTGTAGTACCGGCCTCAAATGTCCTGCATGCTCCTCTCTGCTGCGAGAGTACACTAGGATGTCATCTATAAAGACCACCACAAACTGATCCAGGAAGTCGATGAAGATGCTGTTCATCAACTCCATGAAAACTGCCGGGGCATTCGTGAGCCCGAATGACATCACTACAAACTCGTAGTGTCCATAACGGGTCCGAAAATGCCGTCATGTGCACATCCTGCTCTCTCACCCTCAGCTGGTGATATCCTGAGCGCAGGTCTATCCTGGAGAACACTGAAGCTCCCTGTAACTGATCCAGCAAATCATCAATGCGCGGCAACGGATACTTGTTCTTGATGGTCACCTTATTCAGCTCTCGGTAATCTATGCATAGCCTCAACGATCCGTCCTTCTTCTGTACGAAGAGGACCGGTGCCCCCCATGGGGATACGCTAGGGCGAATGAAGCCCTTCTCAGCCAACTCCTCGAGTTGCTTCTTCAACTCTAACATCTCGACAGGCGTCATCCGGTATGGGGCCTTCGAGATCGGTCGGTCTCGTACCCGGCTCTAAATCAATCCCAAAGTCCACACTCCTCTGAGGTGGCAAACTGGACGGCTCAGCAAACACATCCACAAACTCATCAACCACTGGGATATCCTCTAAGGCTGGACTCTCCCCCTCCTTCATGGCGTAACACCAGAAGGCCTCACAACCCTGGGCAATCAACCTAGCTGCCTGTATAACACTGATAACCATGCCTACCTTCCCGAGGTCCCAACCTCGGAAAACCGCTAACTGACCAGACTCGGTAGAGAGGGTGACAGTCCTCCTACCCACATCTAAAACCGCATAATGCCTATCCATCCAATCCATACCAAGGATGACTTCCTCATGCTCCAGCGGCATGACAAAGAAGTCAACTAAAAGCACACGGGTCCCTACAGAAATGGGACAGTCATGGATCTCACGGGTACCTCTGACCCTACCCCCATTGGGTAGCCCTATAATAAAGGGCATCCCCTCTACAGTGTCTAGACCCAAACGCTCAACACAAGCAACAGATATGAATGAGTGCGTAGCACCCGTGTCAAACAAAACACGAATAGGTAAGACATAAATCAGAATGGTACCTGTAGCAGTAGGTGCAGCCGGCTTCTCTGCACTCCTCAGCTCAAAAACTCGGCCTTGAGGGCCACGGGTGTCAGTGGTGCTCCCACCACGACCTCTACCTCTGCTCGGCCCAGGAGCAGGGAGCCGTCTGACGATCTGGGACCTTCTGTTGTCCCTGTGTCTGCTGCTACTGAGGTGGCCTCTGTCCACCCCCAGCTCCACCAGCAGGTGAAGAACCTTGCTGTGAAGAAGCTCCGCCCTGACGGCAGAACACTGCTCTGTGACCTCGCCCACCACACGTGAAGCAAGTCACCGGCTGTCTCGGGCACTCTGGCCTAATATGTCCCTGCTCTCCACAGTTATAGCACTGTCGAGCTCTACCAGTAGCCGGTGTAGGCGAAGGCTGACTCTGGCGACTCTGACCTCGCCCTGACCCAGCAGCTCCAGCTGTACCGCTAGTCTGCCCGGTACGCTGCCTCTTCTCAGACCCCCCGGTCTGAGAAGCTCTCCTCTGACTGACCCGCTCACGCTCATAGTCAGCGGCTCGATCCTGGTAGTCCATCAGGGACTCACAATGAAATCCCGCCATATAAGCCCGGGTGGCATCCCTCAGCCGTCGGGAAAACAAATACACATGCTGATCAGCAGGAGGTGCAGCTGGTCCTAACAGTGTCAACTCCTCCTGAAACCTCCGGATGGCCTCAGAAACTGGCACATCCTCGAACCCGGCCTCCACAGAATCCCTCAGTCTCTCCTTCCTCAGCGAGGCAGGGCAGAAACGCTCTCGGATCATAGACCTCATCTGCTCATAATTGGTGACCTGACCTCGTACGGATCTCCACCAGTGCTGCGCTAACTCCCTGAACAAGCTCTGCACTAACCCGACCTGTCTATCAGCTGGACACCTAATAGACTCTAGAGCCGAGTCTACGTGTCCTATCCACAGCTCTACCTCCAACCCCACCTTCCCAGAGAAGGGGGGTACTCCCATCTGATGGAAAGCCTTCAACCAACTGTCTGGTCGAGGCCCTCTATACTCCTCTTGTACTCGAACGACCTCAGCAACAGGTGCCGGTGCAGCTGGCACCTGTGTAACGGTGTGGGACCTTTCAGATGGCCCCTGCTGAGCTGGCAGATCCGGGGCACGTCTACCTGCCCTGGCAGCCTCCTCAACCCGCCGGATGTAATCACGGAAGGTTGGTCCCTCCATGGAGACACGGTCCGAGTCTACTGATTGGACTCGCTGTGGACCCTGTCCCCCAATTGTGCCTTCCCCCATCTCAGGGGCGGCACTCTCAGCAATCTCTGCCTGAACGTCCTCTGCTGCACGCAGCTCAGCAGCAGGGATCCTACCCCGTCCTCTACCTAACGGAGGTCTGCCTCTACCCCGTCCTGCTGCAGGTAAGGCTCTAGTCTGAACCATCTACAGAGGACGTAAACCCAACTCAGATGGCAATATATATGCCGTATGTATAGGTATATAACACATCATCACAACAGATAGTATCTATCTATACATATATATACCTATACTGTTGAGATCTTCAGAGGGGCGATGGCTCACGTACACGATATCCCAAAACGTTTTGTACTCATTTCAAAACCAAAACCTTTTGAAAAGTCAGACCCCTTTTGGGTTCTGTTTATTTATCTATTCGACCTTTATCGCAGATTACAAGTGCCATTGTTGTCAACCTGGGCTCTGATACCACCTTTGTAACACCCCGAATCCGCAGGACTCGAGGTGCTACCGGGCTAGGATCTCACAATGGATCCTGACCCTAGCCTGACAACAATTTCACCGATCTTAGAACAAGGCACAAACAGATTAAAACCAAAACATAAAACTGATATATAAACATGTCAAAAGGTTTATACAACTGCTGAGTACAACAAAACATATTATATATATATATATATACATATCCAAAATACCCATCCACGAGTATAACCCCAGTGTACGGAGCCCTCAGCAGATCGCCCCGTCTGGATCACTCTGCAGTGTCCTAACCTGCAAAGTCTACAACACGGCATTACACCGTTAGCTAACCAAACACATACAAAGGAAGATGCTAGAGAACATGCACATGTCAGAACTTAAACATATAAACATGTTGTCACACATTTACCCATTTTATTATCTTATAATAATAGTCCGGCGCATACAGCGTATAAATAATAACACAATATGAACATATGTGACACGAGGAATATAACCCTCGCCTCTCGGGAATGGTGCCAGCTGGAATGGGATCCGGTCCCACCTCCCGTGTACCCTATGGGAGTGGTGCAGGTGGCCGGCCCACTGAGTCATACGGGCCTGCCCGAAAAGAACCTCTAGACTCCCAGCGGGATGAATGGACAAGTTGTCACGGCCCTACAATGGGCAGTCAATAGACCATAGGTCGGTAATACAATATATCATACGGGCTATAAAGCATAACATCCACCACTCAGGCACACATCCAATATATGAAGGGCAGCTAAGTAAGTCCTATGGACTTACCTCAACCTCGGAAGTCACAGACTCAGAATACTCGGCTCCGCTCTGGAGATCAACTCAACCTAAACAAGGTATAACGCATACATCATATACATATCCATACAAGGGGTCACACCTAGACCCAAGGGATCCATACGGATCATATTCCAACTCGTAATCCTCAAGGCCGTAACCGGCATAACAGTTCCGTACTCAACTCATTCTAACCTCAACTCGTACCTAGCACTACTAACACTCATACTAGGAAGGAAAAGGATCTACCTAGCCTTAGGTAGATCCGGGACAAAACGCACCTGCGGGTCACAAGGGACGCAGGGGCGAAAGCAGGTGGCCGCGGGCGCGGCGGGATGTGGCCGCGGGGGCGGTGACATGGAACGTGGGCGGCCGTAGGCACGCCGTTGGCGCAACGCTGGCGCCTAGACACTGTCGCCGCGGGGGCGGTGACTCTTGGCCGCGGGGGCGGCGAAACGCAGAACGCGATTTTGCAATGCTCCTTCGGTTCTTCACGTGATCTATTCACGTCTTCTCTCATCCAAAGCCAAGCCCATACACATATACACACATACAACATCAGAACGCACCTAGACAAGCATCTAACCCTAAGCTATGAAGGAAGGACAAGAAAGGAAGAAGAGAGAAGAAGAATCCTTACCACCCTTGTGGTCTAAGACTGCAGGAGAACTCAACATACACCAAGGCTGGCTTCCAAGCCCAGCATAACCTCAGCCAACACTCACACAGGGTACCACACACACAAAACTCTCACAAAACTCTTCCACAACTCAAGAACAAGATCCAAGGGAGCAAGGGAAGCAAAGAACGTGGAGAGAAGCTGGAGAAGAAGATGAAGAAAACCCTTGATCAGCCAAAGGTAAGAAGGAGCAAAGTAAAGGGTAAAGCACGGGTCAACAAGGTCAAAGAAGACGGCTGCAGCCGCCGGAAACCGCAGGGGCGGTTCAAGCAGCCGCAGGGGCGGCGCCACTCACCGCGGGGGCGGCAAAACCAACCTCGGCCAAACCTAATCTCGGCCAAAGTCCGGTCTCGGCCCGAAAGACTACGGCTCTTACAATAGCCATACGAGGAGGTAGAAAAAAAACGTGAAGTTTTGTGCAAACTTAAAATTGTCTAAACCTAAATATTAGGTATTGTGATTGTACGTTCACTAATTATGAACTGCGAAATTTTTTAAAAATGGTTACAATTGTAGAAATAATATAAAGATTTGAATAAGATGACTAATATTTTTTTCTTTTTCTTTGTTTTCAGAAAAGAAGATTTATAATCAACAGTTTTAAGTATTTGAATAAAAATCAATGATAGAAATTGAAAAGATAAAGAATTGAATAAAAATATCTTTATTTTATATATTTTATAAATGTGGAATATATGGAAGATTAGTAGTGTACGTATTCTCTCTCCACATTTCCTTTTACAAAATCGAGCATATAATTGAAAGATAATTTAAAAACATAATAATAACTGTAACTTTATTATCCGCCTCCTCATGTCTCACATATATGTATTAATGTATGAATATCTACAATTTATTAAAAATCAACCCGCACAAGGTGCGGGTAATACACTAGTATATATTAAAGCAAAGGCCTCTATTGCCACGTGTCGCCTCCAGGATTTTTTTTCTCAGCCCAACGGAAATTTTACAAGCCTCTACTTCCACGTGTCGCTCCCAGAGTTAACGTCAAGAAAATTATAATTACGTGATTCAAATTATTATTTTTTAAATCGGATTCAAAATAGTTTGTTGACTTAACAAACTAATGGATTTTATAGTGTAAAAACTAAAAAAAATAAAAAAAAAATTTATAATAATGATAAATATTATAATCATTAAAAAAATTGTTAAAAGCAAAAAAATTAAAGTCAAACACATAAACTGATTTGTTAAAACAAATCAGCCACATCAATTGTTATCCATTAACCAAAACAAACCCTAAACTCATTATTTTTAAAAAAACAGAGGTTAATAAACTAAACAAATTAATTAACGTTAATTCTAATTAGGAAAAAACAAAAAATTGGTAACAAGTAACAACAATCTTAACTCTATTAAAAAATCGAATTAATTCAAATTTGTTTAAATTTGTTACGTAATCTTTTTTTTTCTTCCTTTTCTCATTGTGTAGTTAGTTTAACCGAATCAACTATTCTATAATAAAATAATTGTATGAATATATACTATATGTTGCAATTTCACTATGATAATAATTTAATAATAATCATATTATACTTATTTTAGTAGAATCTATATATGATAATAATATATGTATTTTTTTGAAAAAATACAACTAAGCTAATATCTCCATCATAAAAACATGATGTTTAGTTCTCTGTTTTATAGATTTTAATATTTATTTTTATTTTTTAAAATGTAAATTAACACAAGGTAATTTTTTAAACATCGGCACCAATTTTATTAATTCCGTATTTAACTCATTGTTTATTAACATTAATTATAAATTTTTAAAAACAAAAAAAATTAATAAAAACATTAAAAAAAGAAGTAAAACACCCGTAAGTTTAATCATAACAAAACTGATTAACAATAATTAACTTTCAAACAACATAAATTGGAAAAAACTTAAGTTTCAAACAACATAAATCGTAAAACCTAAAAGGTAAAAATAAACAAATAGAGATTAGCATATTGATTAACAAACTAATAGATAATATAGCCATCTTCTAATTATTAAGATACAAAAATTTAAAATCCGAACAATTCCGTTAATATTTACAAAGATACGATTGAGAGAAAGTAATAAAATTAGTTACAACATCTATATAAATATAGATCGACTGACAGGTTTACCATCAATCATTCTTCCTCATTCACATTTCTTTCATTTGAAATCAACAACTAAATTCAACGACTCCGAGCACGAAGAAGCTTGATTTTTGAGTAAGAATACTCTTCAGTTTCAGTTGTGTATGAATATATGAGAATACTCTACAGTTTCATTTGTGTATGAATATATGATTGATTGATTATCCAGGTTCAAGGTCATATAGTTGATTGTGAAGAAGGCACTAACGAAACTGATGCAGCCAAGTTCGTAGTTATGTTTCAACTCTACGGATGAGAGCTTGAGAGATAATGCCAAGTAACCATTAGTGACGAAGGTGCAACAACATAAACTAAGGTCGGTGAGAAAGGAGCAGTTATTGGCAAGAACAAAAAGACCTTCATCATCTAATTGTTATTTAACATGTATAGACATCTAGCCCGAATAGATAATTTTCTGGTGTTTTGTTTAAATGCATGTTAAACGACGATCATTCACAAATGTTTAGTGATAATGAATCTGCAAGGATCTTACATTGTCACAGTTGATCAGACCCACCAACAACAATATTTTTACAATTCAATCGTAAATGCGTCAAAATTTTAAAATAATATCTAATAACTGATTGAATTTTAGCAAACAAACAAGATTATCCCTAAAGTCCTGTATATAATTTTCATAATTTGATAATAAATTTCGAGTTTTATGTATTATTTTTGTATATTTGAAATTTGAAATTCATTTTTAAAATTCTTTTGTTACCAAAAATCTAAAATAATATCTACTAACTTGATTGATCTCGATTCAACCTCCCAAAATACTAGATCATATATTTTTCTTTTTCAGTTTTATATATTTTGCATTTCTAATCAACGATTACTATTCATAAATTATAAAGTATGTTTAAAATAGTTAGTATCCGTAATGTAGGTCTTCTATAATTTTCAAAACAAGATTGAGACTAGAGTATTCCAATAGGCATTACGAGCAAAGCAACAAATTATGATCGACAATATTTCATTCTAACCTAGAGTATTTTGAAACCATTTTTTTTCAACCTATGATATGCGCATTATGTTATTCTATGTCGTACATATTAGTTTTTTGACACAATTAATATTTTAGTACTTTATTAATAAACATATATTTAACATAATTTAGTACCACATATACTTGCATTTTAGTACTAATAACATACCAAAATATAAATACAATAACTTATATTTATTATTAAACTTACTACTTATAAATAAGATAATCGAATTTAAAATACAAACCCGCATAAGGTGCGGGTTATACACTTCTTATTTATAATCAAATTTAAAATGCAAGCCCGCACAAGGTGCGGGTAATATACTAGTTTTACAAGTATTAGGACTACAAGCAACTAAACCCTTTTATTCTCTACCTTTTGAACCAACTAGGCCAAATGCACATATGCTTTCTTAAGCTCGATACTTCTAATATAGTCTAAACTAGGGTGGGCTATGACAAACTCATGCTCACTCCTAGATCCGTCTCCACGCGAGAGATTGTTGGATTGTAGAGTTTGATGTATTGTATCTTGAATTATAGTTCCAACACATATCATAGACCCCGCTAATTTTTCTTTAATGTTTTTATCGTAAAGATACTTTTTTCCAACTTATGTACATGTTTAATATTGTAATCATCATTACAAATTATAGTTTGAGACCATAATTTGCTAATTCCTTTAGATATACGTAGTTTACAAATTCATGATCAATTAGATACTCAATTATTTTTTTCCCTCTCTTTGTTACAATTTTTTTTCATGACGTGATTATACAGATATTTGACACTTGACAAACAAATGACATGATTATGTCGGTCAAGATCTTCTGTATCCCTCCCTTGTGTATCCTTGTATTCCTATTACGTGATTGGTTGAATTTATATTGTTTATTATTTTTCTCGTAAAACAGTAAAATTTTAATCACTATTTACTTAGCCTCAGCCAATCACATGTTAAGAATACATGTATCACTTATACAGGAGATCTCGGACTAACGTGGGTTTAACCGCCAACTCAGGCTCCCCTCTAATATTTGAAGTGCCAACTCAAGTTGTGCGTTAAGCCTGAAGCGGAGCCCATAAAAGCCCACCGCAGCGTCCCTCGTAATTAATCCGCGTATTTTCCAGCTTCGGAAGGGTTACCTCAACGTTGTCTTGTACGGACATCAAAGGAGTTTTCAATTCATTCAACCGGCCCCTACCTTGTCAATATTATTTTTCAATCACAAAACAAAATTATTTGAAAAGGATTCAACGTCTTTACAATTAAATTTGATGCGGCCAATAACCACTTTAAAATTAAATTTTGCTTAAAATATCTCCCAACTTGCTTCGTCTCTTTTGAATGGTTCACAAACCTCGAGAACTAATGCCTTGTCGCTATTTCATGTGTCGGCTAATCTTCCAACTGGACCCGGTTTGCAAGCTACAAGAAACCGACTGTGACACATACGTACAATAATACAATTACTTTATAAGTTTAAATTTCTGGGTCATTCATATTTGATTCAACAAAACTTTAGGTTTGTATTTTCTCCAAGTGAACGTATAATGTGTAATGATAGCGATGAATTGTAAGTGGTAAGCCACTAAATCACGTAAAATACGCAACGCGGAAAGTTTGACAAATTCAGTTGATAGAGTGTAAGCGGACAGCTCCTGTAACCAATCAACATGTTTGTACCAAGAAGTTGAGTTCTTCCCTTCTCTATCTCCTTGTTTGTTGTGTATATGACTAGTCAACAATATCCTCATCATCCTTACCAATTCTATCAATTGCCAATTGCTAATAACAGAAAAACGAAGCTTATGGGGCAAAGGTCATTAAAAGGATTGGATCTCTAGGGTTTCTTTGGATCACGGTAACCTTAGATCTCAAAAACAAATTGAGGAATGTGCCTAAAGACTAAAATATTCACGGTTTCTTCAATTTCATTGGGGAATAGAATGAAATGTTTCACAAAATCACCCATATATGAGTTTTTGAGGAGATTATTCATAAAAACATTCAAAATTATATAATTTTCTAACCAATAGACTTTTGTGTGGACTTTATTTTCGATGTTTTTTTTAATGATTTTGTAAAATATAAAATCTAATAAAATAGTATAATGGTAAATATATTTTAAAAAAGGATAAATATTAAAAATAATTATAAAAATATGCAATAGATGTAAGGGTATAATGACCCAAAGTATTAAAAAAAAAAGCTTAAATTTTCCAAAAAGACTGAGTGAAAAAGGTACATAAAAATTATCAATAAATTTAATTTTCTGATAATCTAACCTTACCAAACATTAAATATGTTTACCTCTATTTTTTTTAAGAAAGTATACGACTTTATATGATAGTTGGAGGATTATTTCGATTTAGATGGCGAACATAAGAAAAATATTGAGGAAGATATTTCCCTGAAATTTCCATCAGATTTTTTATTTCGAAGACCTCAAAAAGTAGCCATCTTTTCTTGTTCACAACAAGCGAGAAATACGTGCGTGTACACGGGGACTGATATAGACGGGAGTTGACGATCTCGACCTGCTGTGCAGCATTACCACATACATTTCCATTCATTATAATTTGAATGAGAGGTACCAGTTAGCAAACATAAATCGATAAACAATTTTCATACATTTCCAAGTTACTGTTTTATATACAAAATCATACTCTAACATATGCGTTTGCTTTCAAGTATCCATCCCTCCTTGTATATAAGTATATTACTATAATAGCAAGGTAAAAGAACTTTGTGATCAGTAGGTTGAACTGTCAAGTGTACAATCTAACTCACCATTATACGTAGCAATATCTACCGGTGTGATAGAATGGCTCAGCAGGCTCGGATTACTCGATCTACGTTTCACACCACTTATCGGGTTATCAAAGTATATCACTATGACAGTTATATCGTCGTGAATATGGCGTCTTAGTCCCTTATCAAGTAGAGACAAGTCCTCGTACCTTAATCCTCTTTTCCTAACCGCTTCTTCGATGGCTGCTCTTGCTAATCGCTTTGCAATTCCCTGGTTAAGAAAATGTTAAGGTAGTTGTTAGCATTTCTGAGATGCTTTGTGGTTTAAAGGTACAATTTATCAAAACTTACAACTCGTGGACTTCGGTATACTATATCAGCAGCTGTTTGATCACTTAGATTCTCCCAAAGACCATCTGATGCGAGGATCAAGAACAAATCGTCTGGCTCCAAAGTTCGGACTGATACTGAAGGTTCTGCGCTAATTACAGCTTTCTTTAGAGGAATAGATGAACCAAACTGCTTGTAAATCTTGTTAAATTCGGGGTACTTCAAGTAAATATCTCCAATGGATCTTGAGACCTAAGAATAGGAAGTGGAAGGTTAAACAATAGCAACAAAAAATTATAAGGTGATGCAATCAAGGAAATGGTACAATCCTAAAACAAGCTTTTCAAGGTTGACAAGACCTATAAGCAGCTGAAATATACTCAGCAACTAGCAACAATCTGACAAGTATAAAATTTACACTTCCAATCCTTGCTTGGAAGAAACAATCAGAATCATGACAAGCAAAAGCATAGCCCCATTCAAGGGCTAGGTTCATGTTGGGAAGTCATAGTTTATCAATCTACTGATGAAGTGTTTTCACTTTTCTTTCATAGGCTTAAGATGAAGTGTTCTGATAAGGCAGTACTATACAAACACACTTTAGATCATGATTTATACCTGTATAATTCCCTTGATCCTCCAAGATCCACGAGTATATACAACTATGTTCGGGTCATCAGGGTGGAGGGCTCGGACCTCCTTCCTTACATCTTCATTCCCAACATTTTGATCAGATGTGATTCGCTCAGCCACAACTGTAGGTGCAGAGAACATGCCGCCCTCATAAACCTTTCTGCCAAGTACAGCACGAGAATCACCAAGGTTTGCAATGTAGAGCTTGTTGTCATTGATTGCAGCAGCTAGGCAGCAAGAACCACAAAGAGCAATATGAGCATTCATTAACCATTCTTTCCTCACCAATCGAATAAACTCGGCCTCGGTTTTTTCAAATGCCTTTCTCATCACATCCGCAGATAGCCCACCTTGTTCCAGTATAAATTCTGAAGAATAACAGTGACATAGAATCTTCGCATAAGAACAAATCAATTAAGAAAACACACAGCTTCAAACATAATTTTACAGTATATGATTAACAAAGAAACATATAAACTAATTTCATAGTTATATGATGAAGAAAGAAAAAAAGCAAGTGATAGCTATCTTGAGTAATCAAATTGAAAGACCTAAAACTCTTTCCGAATTCCTCAATTTCCCTGATCTAAAGGCAAACGAAATTCAATTAAAGGAGAAGAAATTAAAGTACAGCTTGATCCAGTCACCGACTCCTACCTTTTCTCCAATGGAATCAAATTTCAAATCCAAAACCCTTTAGAATTGAGAGAAGAAACACTTACTTTGTAGGAAAGAGAAAAGGTTGCGGTTAATAAAACGGGAGGCGTAGGAGCCGCCATGACCGTCGAATACGCCGGCGAAAGTGATAGAAGGAGAAGCGAGAACTTGTCCTTGATCTTCAAGTGACTGATTCGCTTGAACAACAGCCATGGAATACTCGCCAAAAGCATGGGATCTCAAATTCGTTTGCCAAACAAGCTCATCTCCCTTTCCCACAGATCCCGTTCCTCCTCCACCTCCTCCTCCTCCAAAGCAGCTCTCTAATGGCCTTCTACACAGCTCCAACATTTTTCTCCGGTTTCTCTCTTTTTCGTTGGATATCGAATCTGAAGGATTGTCTACCACTTTGTATTTTAAAACGAATTAAAATACCAGAAGCCGGAAACCGCTGCGTTGTTTTGTTTCGAATGGGACCCACTAACTCCGCATCGAGTCGGTGAATAAGACGAACCGGTTCTTAAAAAAAGAGAAATTAAATTATTGGGTATGGCGTGGTAGACCATAGTTTTTCAAATTCGTTGGACGCTTAAGAATTATTAAATATATATTTTAATCTTGATTTAGAGTTATGTAGGGTGGTTGTATACGATACATTTTATTAACAGGAAATGTATAATTAAATGAAAGACAAATATTAAATGTACGAAAAGGGTTATGATTTTAAAAAGTCCATTCCTTTGATACTTTAGAAATAACAAAAATTAACATTAAACTTAAATTAGAAAGTTTTTTTTAATTGATCGGGATGACGTGGCCGGGCCAAAGGTGGAATGGCTGTTGGTGACTTCCTGGTAGTAATTGGGTAGCCAGCATGGGGCATTTGTATTCAACAACTCTAGAAAACTAAATTAAAAATGAAAAATAATGTTTATAATTGACTTTGTTAAACCGTACTATATGGATATGTACAAACTCATCTGAATCTGATATATTATTGGTCAAAAACTATTTCATGGGGAGAGTATTATATTAACATTTTGCTAGTTTTAAATCGATGGGCGTACGAGAATCAAAACAGCTGCTTTTTATCTGGTGTTCCCCCTCTTCCGCGTGATTTTGTACCGTTTCTTTTTTCAACAGATAACTGGCTTTTCTTTTCTTTCTTTTTTTTAAAGAAAAAAGATTTCTATCATATAACTGGCTTATATCGTCTTTTATTAAGTAATAAAATATTACACTATAAATACTAATGATCCGGTTCAGATATGAAGCTTTTTTTTTCCCGGTTTGGAGTGATATGCACTATTGATATGTATGGTTCAAACTGTTCAGATTTGTCCACGAGCGCTAGTTCAATTCGTTCAAATTATTTATTTTAATTGTTCATATTGTTATTCAATTAATTCAAATTATTTGTTATTTTTTAACACTCTTTTGTTCAAAATTTATTATTTTTTTCAAATACTTTTTAAATAGTAGTATAGAAATTTTGGAAATTTTAATTCCAATTTCCCCCTTATTCCTGTTGTTTCAAATTTGTTCTAATGGTTCATATGTTTGTTCAATTAGTTCAAACTGTTTGTTTTATTCTTTTTTAACAAATTTTTTTTCAAAATTTTTATACTTTTGTTCAAACAATTTTAAATTAATAGTATACAATTTTGAACTTTTTTATTCCAATTTTTCTCCTTTCATCCCTTAGTTCAAACTGTTTGTTCTAATAATTCATATTTCAATTAGTTTAAATTGATTGTTCTAATAATTCTTATTCTTTAACACTAAGTTCAAATTGTTTATAATATTAGTTCATACTTTTTTATTCCAGGTTTTTTTTACCCTTTCCGTTGACCGACTTTCCCGTTTGATCATTTCGATCAAGTCATTTTCTATAGTTGCCTTGTTTCTTTACACCCGAACTCCTTATCACATGTCACATCTTACAAACTAACATTTTGTGCTTTGCAAACTATCCTTTAAATCAAGTTTGTTCCAAGTGGTGCATAAATGTATATGATATAACAAAATTTATTCTTTTCATTTATACACAACACCACAAGGAACCATATTACAATGCATGACTCTTGATCCTATTTTGCAACTAGGTAAAATGAGGCTAAACATGGATAGATAATTTTGTGGAGCTACAAAGAAAGGTCAATCAAGTCAAAAAAGGCTAATAAAATGGAAATAATAATAAAAGTTAGGAAGACAATAATAGGATTAAGAAAGGCATGCATCAATCATATTCATATATGTAAAAGCAAGAAAAAACATACAATCTCGAAGGAGAGTCAATGGTAAGTTCTAGAGAATGAAAAGTATAGAAAATATCACTTGTGGAAAAGGAAGAGACGTGTAAATAATGTGCATGGATATAAGAATCCTCAACAAGTCATGGAACATAATCACTTATCATCGTTCATAAAACTCAATGACATAAGCAAGGTTGAAGAGTGAGTTCTCAAGCATTGTCTACATATATAGAGTCATAGAGTAATATCTCAATTTCAAAGGAACACAATAACATCCAAAAACATAATATACATGCTGATAGAAATCATTCGATCGGGCCAATCGATTGCTAGACACATGTAGATAATGTGCATGGATATAAGAATCCTCAACAGGTCATGGAACATTATCACTTATCCTTATTTAATTCGATCAACTTTATGTACTTAACCAACTACAAAAGACCCGATTTAGCACACGCGGTCAATGTACTTATCCGTTACACAAGCAATCCAAGACATAAACACTAGAAATGCATAACTCGAGTATTAAACTACTCACGTTATACTCAAGATTTTGGGTTGTATTATGACACTCATCCAGCTATATTAGAAGGATATATACATTGATGAGAACTGTATTTCTGATTCCAAAAACTCCAAATCCACTAGTGGGTAGGTATTGAAACTAACAAGAGCAATAATGTCAAGAAAATCTTTCAAACAAATGCTTTTGGATAGATCCACAATGGAATCTAAGTTCATTGTTTTAGGCAAAGTAACTAAGGAAGATGAATGGCTTTAAAATTTCCTAGGAGATATTCCACTATGGAACAAATCTATGCATGCAATATGTGTACACTGTGATATTCAATCGGAATAGCTTGTATATACAAAATGGAAAGTCTCGTCACATCTAACGGAGACATAAGTCCATTAAACAACTACTCTCGGCATGTGTGATTGTGATAGATTATGTCAAATCAGCCAACAACCTAGCGGATCCATTTACTAAGAGTTTGTCATTAGACCAAGTTGTTAAATCATAGGAATAGGTTTACAACCTATTACTAAAGAAGATTCTTGACGGCCAAACCCACCTACGTAATAGGATATCCCACGATGTCGGTTCGAAGGAAAAACCAACTCGAGAAATATCTAAGTATGCATTGGGATACCTATGTCGCTTCTTGTTTTTCCGATGATACCAACTTTGTCTGATAAGGCATTGAGGTTAAGCTTTAACTTTTAATGATTTCATATCCTTGAAATATAGGTGGAGTATGAAAGATACTTTTCATGGTAAATCACCTTGTGAGTGTGACAAAAGGTCGTGTCTATGAGAATCTTTGAAGCTTTGATTTTCTCCAAGTTCACTCATGATTCAAGAAGAGATGTTCAAGGCTAAAATGAAAACAACAAATAGAAAATTGTTACGTGGAGAAGATGAAAATGTGTGATAGTAATTGTTTAGATTTACATCAAAGTCCGGGTGATTCAAGGCATCATGATCATCATATGGTCGAGTAAATCCAATGCCTATTCACTATAGGCGATTCAAGGCTGAAAAACACTTCATCAAATGTAGTGATTTTTCGATTGTACTCTCTAAAGTTCATTCCTCTTTTTACCAAAACAAAATACATGATTTAGAAATTATTTCAATTCATGTGGGAATTTTTGGAATATTTTTTAATGAACATGTGTTGGATAGATTTTCTGGACACATTTCTAGTGGCTCCATCCAAAACCAACGCCGGAAAACGGGAGTGTTATCTTTGTGGTTTCAAGTACTACAATTTGGTATACTCATATGTATAAAATGATGTCCTAATGAATGATGAAGTAAAGGTCAAAGATGAGTGTATTAGATGTACATTATGAGTTTAATTGTGGAGGAAATTGTTCCACATCGAAAATGGGGAGATTGATAGAATACCATGTATACAAGAGATATGTATTATATGGTTAACTAAGTCTATGGAGAGACACCCTAACGTTTGTTGACCACACACACGAATGTCGAGGCAAGGTGTGGCGCGGTTCCTAGTTTTCCGGTTTGTGGGATAACTTTCAGATTGAGGGCCTTATCGACTCGATGTTGGGATGGACACCTATCATCTTGTTTTTAGACTGGCCTAATTCCATCATCATAAAGGCCTAATTGATTGAAATTCAAACACAAGCCCAAACTCCAGTCCAAATGTAGGTCCAATCCGCGTATCTGGTCACAAAAGCCTATTTGATATGCTTATTTTAAACACACGGATCACAACGATCACCTTCTCTCTTCTCCCCCAGTTCCAAAAATTCCAGTTTTTGAGAGTGCAATATAGAAGTTTCTCGTAGGCTTAAAAATCTAGTTATACAGTTTGAAGCACAACAAAAGTTGTACCTTGGGATTCTAATCGATCAAAACCCTTCATATTGGGGCGATTTAAGAATTATGGATAGAGTGTCTCACATCTACTACACTTTTCCGTTAGGATTCGTACGATTGGGTTAGTTTAAATTTCCCTATTGATAATCGATATTGAGGTCCTATAGCTGGATCATACTACAAGGGCCCCTTATACAATACAATAAGGTTTGTACCTTAGTTTATATATTATATCATAGAATGATTGGTTGTTTGAAGATGTGATCAACTTATCATATAGATCAAGCCAATTTACTAAAGCCTCAATTTACCCCGCTAATAGGTTGGGCTTTGTGGCTTGGCCTAATACCAGCCTATTAGTTTGGTATGTCCAAGCATGCCTCTCACATGATTTGCTATTATTCAAAGCAATGCACCTTTAGAGTTTTCTAAACCCCAAGTACTTAAGCTCATTTTCAATATTACATCCATTACTTCTTCAGTTTTCGCCTCTTTCTCCAAATCCTAGTTCCACAAAAAAGCTTAAGGAGAGAAAAAAAAGGAGAATGTTGATATGCCTTGAATTCGGTCTATCTTTTGTTTGGGCTTTTTTTGTTTGACCTTGTCTTATCCTTGACATCCAAGTATTATCCCTAGGGTTTAGTTACTCTATATATTGCAGCTTTTCCCTACGTCCAAAATAACCTAGAAAATCAGGTTAATCTAGATAACCTTTTTATCATATGTTCATTTTTTATTTTGAAACTCCTCAATATTTGGAAGAACCACTATAACTTTGTGTGTTTTGTCTTTCTTGTTTGTTGAATCATGTTCTTTCTTAGTATTTCCGCACAACAAGCTGGAACCAAAGCGTTAGGTTCATTGGTTTTCTGTGCTCTGGGAGAAATATATCTTCTTTCAACACGAAGATCGACAAATTCACAGGGAGGTCCAATTTCAGTATGTGGTAGATCAAGATGTGAGTGTTGCTAAAACAGTAGGGCTTATAGGGGCCGTTGCCTAGGAAGGAATCCAATAAAGAAAAAGGGCGATGTTGTTGAGATTGACACTCATAAGGATAAGGGGCATTCAACCATCATGTTGTGCCTCGCAAATGATGTCTTATGCGAAGTTTCAGATCTGAATACCGCAACCAAACTGTGGTTGAAGTTGGAGAGAGCCTCTACAAGATGACGTCTCTCACCAACAAGCTATTGAGTGCCCAAGGGGCACATCTAGATAGAGAGAGAACATTTAATTTGTGCATTGACTATTACATCCGATATGTTTGAGAGGATTCAAGTCAAGGTGAATATTTGTTGATATGCTTTGAATTGAGCTTATCTTTTGTTTGAGATTTTGTGTTTGACCTAGTCTTATATATCCTTGGCGTCCAACTATAACCCTAGGGTTTAGTTACTCTATATATTGTAGTTTTTCCTTTGCCTCTAAAATAACCCGAATAATCTAGTTAATTTGGATAACCTAGTTATCATCTGTTCATGTATATTCTGAAACTCCTCGATAGAATCTCTCTAGAAAGTGGACATAGCCGTTATTGGGTGAACCACTATAATTTTGTGTATGTTGTTTGTTGTTGAATTCGATTAATTCTCAGTATTTCCGCACAACAAAGAACAAGAGAGGCAAAATTAAGAAGAGATAAAGCTCGAGTGCTTTGACATTTGATTCAAGTTGTCATCCTTTACAATAATACAAGCATTGCTCCACTTAAAAGCTTTTCTTAGCCATCGGGTAGTTTACTTCGGTTTTCTCGTTTTATGCTCTTATTCTTATTTCTATGATGTTTTAGTAATCTATGTTCAATTTGTATTTATGCATAGTGGATATCTAATCTTCTAAAATCTGTAGAGTAGGATTAATCCAAATTGCATCATCCAGGAACATTTTTTATTTTTTATTGTTTCGAGTTCTCTTCTGGATGAAATGGGTAAGTAGACTCATTTTAAAAACTTGTGTACTATTAAGGCTTATAATTAAATTGTTTGACAAAGTAGGCTTTTGAAAATTAAAAACTAATCTAAAGTTAAGAGAGACCTAGTTAGTATTTAGGTTACAAAAAGGATGTACAACCCCATTCGTCTCTTCTTATGATCATACCGCTTTAAAGTTACGCATTTGGTTTAAAATTGATATTTAGAGTTCGAGAATCTTTACAAATGACGGTGAAAAACCACATATCACTATTTTTTTAACCCTTTATATAACGAGAGATAATTAGCTTAAAAGTCAAAAATAATAGTTGATATTAAGAATTTATAATCAAAATATATTGTTTCCTAACAGAAACTTGTAGGCCAGAATTTCACACTGAAACAAAAATGAGAAGATTTGAAACGTATGTTATATTTTAATTTGGAAATGCCGCCACATACGAAATATGCAGAAACACATCATGTCCCAACCAAGTGAACCACATGCAATTATTTATGCATCACAATGAAGCGTATGATTACTTAACATAAAAACTCAAGATTCCAAATTTGATTGACTAAACTTTCATATCAATTATTAATACATTAATCAATGACATGTAATGAATATTCATACTAATATACACACAAAGTTGAAGAAACTGCATCTATGATGTACATCTAACAACGGTTTACGTGTGTTATTCGTTAACGCAACACTTACATCATACCACCTGTCCGGCCTTACGAATTGTGTTATATGATTGGGTAGTTAGCCTCCTTCAGTCGATCAGCTCTTCGTACACGTACCACCACACATATATATATCGACTAATAAAAAACTACTTATAAATTGCAACGTATAGTGTAGGCTTTCATACTTTGCAACTTTATGTTTTTAGGGTAAATAAACTAATATTAAAATGACATATACACAATGCAAAAAAACAAAAAACAAAATGGTACACTATGAGAAAAGGCTATAGTAAGATTAATGATATTTTATTTTATCATCTATAATCTAAAATATGGGTTTCCCCTGTCTTATTAAACATATTAATTAGGAGATATTAAATACATGAAATTAAAATTACCAACGAATAATTGACGTGTTTCGAGAATGTGCATCAAAGAGAAGATGTCTCGGTACATCTCAACATCATAATTTGTTTTCTTTTAGTTTGAAAAAACTGAAATTTATAAAGGTAAATTCAACACTAACACGCAATCTTATAGTACTTCAAATTTACATGAATAATTTAGACGTTGTGTATTTAGTAGTCAATTACAGTAATATATGTATGTACGTGTGTATAAATAATTTTTTTTGATAATTGATAGAGATTATAGGTTTTTTTTAAAAATATTTTGGCAATACAAAATTGAAGATAAATTGTTTTAATTTATGATTTAACTATAAATAGGAAAGTGGCAAAAAAGGTATAAGCTTCAAAGGGACACTAGCCTAAAACTCGTATCATATTGCAACGTTTGAAGTCAATAACACCCAACATTAGAACCAACGAGGCAAATATTTATGTTTATGAAACTTTATAAACATATTTATTTGGAGGATAAATTATGTGTAGATTTTAACGATTTATTATTACTTCAACGAATTTTATCATCGTAAAATTGACATATCAAGGTTCACAACGTTATATAAACGTCACCTACTTTATCGAACCAGTATCACAACTCATCCAGCAGATTTTAAGATTTTAAATGAATATATATTAAAGCGCTAATTATTTAGATTTTTTTTAAAAGTAATTTGAAACTTTTTCCTCAAAATTAAAATGTCTACAGATTTAAATTCTGATTTTTTTCTAAAATACTACAAAATCGAAAATTTTGAAGATGAACCGATTCAGAACAAGGCTCGTGATTCAACTTCGTATAGACGGAGAGAGTTGAAAATGAGAAGTCTGTTGTTTAGGTGAGAGCAACGGACACGTGTAACTGTTTGAAGCGTTAACGTGTTAGTTGGATAGGTGTCGTAATTGAATCTGGAAGAATCCAGTTTCCTGCAGTTCAAGAATGTTCCGTTGCCTTAGGAAAGGGGCTACAAATGGTCCATGCATTCATTATTCTTCTACGATTTTTTAGTTGGTTTCTTCCGATTTTAGCATTAGCGTGTATTTGAAATACTCTTATGATTCAGGGTTTTTTTATATTTTTTTTATAATAATTTCCATTGAAAGTTATGTTATTCATATTTTATGGTACTTAAATATCAAAGTTTTGAAGATTAAAAGCATTAGGTTTTGAAGCAAATCTCATAGTAAAGTATAGTTTATCTCAAAGGCATTAAGGGTAGCTCGAAGAAAGATCATATGCCATGGGGAAAAAGGACTATAAGACTGTCGAAAAGAACCATTGATTCCTTTTTCTTTTTTTTTTGATACAAGGTAAGCAGAATAGGAGGGTCAGCTTCTAGACACCGACTGACCTACAACATCCTTATGGATGAGTACTACCACATCATTTGGAAGATCTTCTTGTTCATCAGTAGCAGAAAGTCCGTGTTTTGCAAGCTTGTTCGCTACCGCGTTGATTTCCATGAAGATGTGAGTGATGCTTGCATGGACGAAGTCTGAGATGCTGGTGGAAATATCTGAAATGATCATATCTGTCTCCCACGGGGGTTTCCATCTGTGGTTGATTGAATTGATCAGCATCAGGTTGTTACCTTCAATCTCAATGGCCGTGAATCCTAATTATTTGGTCTTTTGTAGGCCTTCCCACAGAGCAAAAGCTTCTGCCTCCAGAACAGATTCTGCATTACATTTTCCCTTTCCGTGCGCCAGATGAAGGCCGAGGCTATCCCGAATGATAAAGCCAAAGGCAAATTGATTATTGTTGTTCGAGGCTGCATTGAAGTTGATCTTTACAAAGTTTACTTTTGGTTTTTGCCAACTCATATTCTTAGTCTTCCTTCTTTGTTTTTTACTTACTTTGCTCTTCATTGATTGTATAATGTTTGCTTGTTCTCAGTCTTCAGTTTGTTTAATATTGGTTTGTTTCAGATTTTGTGCTGGTCTTTGATTATCAAAGATGGTTTGATTCCTTTCTATCCAAATATTCCACCTGATCATTGCCAATTATCTAAATTCTTGTGTGGAAATACTGTCCTTCAATACAAGAATAGTCTCATAGATCGATTGGTTATCCGTGTCACACTCCTTAAGGATGGTTGATATTTTGGAACTGTCCAGAGTTTGGTGTGTGCATTGACGCTCAAAAAATAGGTGTTTAGCAGTTTCCGTATGGTAATTGCAGTATACGCAGTGCATAACTACCGGAACTTTTTGTTTGTCTAGGTTTTCTTTAGTTTGGAGGCCATTTAGAGCCAATTTCCACATAAAGTTTTGAACTTTCGGCATTACGCTCATATTCCAAATCCATGTTTTGTCTTCCGATACCCCAACTTTCCGCCTTTGGATCATATTTATAGCAGATTTAGTGGAGTACCATCCCTCATCATTAGGTGACCAATAAATTTTATGTAACACCCCAAATCCGTAGGACTCGAGGTGCTACTAGGTTAGGATCTCACAATGGATCTTGACCCTAGCCTGACAATAAGTTCACTGAATCTTACAACAAGGCACCAATAGATTAAAACAAAACATAAAACTGATATATATATATATATATATATATATATATATATATATATATATATATATATACATATCAAAAGGATGATACAAAGTACTGTTGAGTTCAAACAGAAATCCGTACAATAATAATAACCCAAAATCTCAGGATAACGCCTAGTGTACGGAACCTTTGGCAGATCACCCCTCTGGATCACTCCGCAGCTCTCCTAACCTGCAAAGGATCTACAACACGGTATACAACCGTTAGCTAACCATACACATATATAAGAAGATGCTAGAGCACAATCACATATCAATAATATTAACACCTCATCATGATATCACACATTTACCCGGTTTATTATCTTTAATAAGTCCAAACACTCAAGAGTATATAAATCGGTATATATAAAAATACGTGACACGAGGAATATATATAACCCTCGCCTCTGCGTGCAATAGCTAGCTGGAGTGGTATCAACGCACTTTCCCGTATACCATATGGAGTGGTAGGTGCCCTTCCCGTATACCAGAACTAACTAGCTTACAGAGAACTTCCCAGACTCCACTACGGGATGAAAGGTAAGTTGTCACAACCACTACAATGGGCGGTCAATATAACATAGGTCGGTGACCATCATAACGCATGCTATAAAGCATATAACAAACACCACTCATGCACACATCCAATATAAAGATGGCAGCTAAGTAAGTCCTATGGACTTACCTCAATCTCAGAAGTCGTATCACTACGATCAGCTCTCACTCAGGTCCACTCCAAACTGTAGCACAACACGGCCTATACAAGGCATACATATATATATCAAACTCCTATCACACAAAGGGGTCACACCTAGACCCAAGGGATCCATAAGGATCATATCCAACTCGTAACCTCAAGGCCGTAACCGGCATATCTATATCATACTCATCAACATCCGATACCTAGCATGGTACTAAGTCCCTCATACTAGGAAAGGAAAGAAACTACCCCACTATAGGTAGTCCCGGGACAAGACGCACCTGCGTGATCAAGGGACGCATAAGCGGAATAGGTAACCCGCAGGTGCGACAGGGAGCAGCCGCAGGCGCGGTGACAAGGGGCGCAGGCAAGGCGCGGGCGCTGCGGCACGGCTTCTGCAGGGGCGGCGTCTTCCGGGCGCAGGGGCGGCGACAGTGCAGAACGTGATCCCGCGGCTTCTCTTCGGCTCTTCACGTGATCAAATCACTTCTATTCCATTCCAAAGTCACACACATGCAACAACATACACATTCCAACATCACCCTATGATCAATACAACTAATCTTAAGCTAAGGAAGGAAGAATCAAAGAAAAGAGAAGAAGAACAAAGAGCAAGAAGCTTACCACAACTGTGGTTAGCTAAGGGACTGATCACCAACACCCTTACTGACTTCCAAGCACAGCAACACACATCAATAGCATCATCATCATCAAAGCTACATCAAAACTCTTCCAAAACCAAGAAGGAATCACACAAGATCAAGAAGAAGCAAAGGGAAAGCAAGGAGGACGTGGTAAGCTGGAAATGGAGTGAGAAACCCTTGCTCATCGGCCAAGGGAAGTACTAAAAGAAGAAGGCAAAGAAAGGGTAAAGCACGGGTCAAAGGAGTAAACAAAACCGGTTGCAGCTGCCGGAAACCGCAGGGGCGGTTCCCTGAGCCGCAAGGACGGAAACCCGCAGGGGCGGCAGTCATGCCCGCGGGTGCGGAAAGGCCAATCTCGGCCAAATCCAATCTCGGCTAAGGATCAAAACTCGGTCCAAAAGAATAGGGCTCTAGGGCTCTCACATTCTATCTCTTATTTCATTCGTTGGGAGGTTATACTTCTTTATTTTGTTAATGATGTCTGCTGGAATAATGCCTTCTAGTCGATCAAGTTGTTGGTCATTCCACTTTTTTCCAAGGATGAAGGTTTCTACCTTATCCCATGGTTTGATTAGTGTTTGATCGGTTACTATAGACTGTAGGGGTTCTTCCAGTAACCAGCGATCTTTCCAAAAGTTAATGGTTTTTCCATCCCCTACTCGCCAGCGTAAGCCTTTATTAAATTCTTCTTTTAATTTAGTCAACTTCTTCAATTGCCAAGACGTGTTTTTTCCACATTCATAATTCCATAAGTTTTTCCCTCGGAGGTATTTTTCCTCTATAATTTTAACCCATATGTTGTATGGTTCTGCCATAATTTTCCATAATAGTTTCATTTGTAGGGCCTTATTCATATCCTCAGCCTTCGTTATACCTCTGCCGCCAAGGGCTTTAGGCTTGCAGATTTTGTCCCAACTTATTAACGGGTGGTAGTTGGGTCCTTTGTTCCAAAAGAAATTCCTATTAATTTTGTCTAGTTCATTATGTATGCTTGCAGGTAGCATAAACACTTGCATTAGGTAACTTGATTTTGCGTTGAGGTTTGCTTTAATTAGGGTTGTTCGTCCCTCCTGCGAAAGAGATGATGCTTTTCATTTCGTAAATTGTTGTCTAGATTTCTGAATGACTGAGTCAAAATTTTCTTTATTTGTAACACCCCGAATCCGTAGGACTCGAGGCGCTACTGGGATAGGATATCACAATGGATCCTGACCCTAGCCTGACAACAAGTTCATTGAATCTTACAACAAGGAACTGATAGATGAAAACAAAACATGAAACTGATGTATATATATACCGATCAAAAGGTAATACAAAGTACTGCTGAGTACAAAAGTCAAAACATAAACCCGTACAACATAAATAACCCAACCACGATATCGTCCCCGTGTACGGAACCCTCAACAGATCACCCCTCCGGATCACTCTGCATTTCTCCTAACCTGCAAAGGATCTACAACACGGTATAAAACCGTTAGCTAACTATACACATATATAAGAAGATGCTAGAGCACAAACACACGTCAATAAAATTAACACATCATCATGATATCACACATTTACCCGGTTTATTATCTTTAATAAGTCCAACACTCGATCGTATAATAAATGTATATGAATATACGTGACATGAGGAATGTATATATAACCCTCGCCTCTGCGTGCAGTAGCTAGCTGGAGTGGTATCAGCGCACTTTCCCGTATACCATATGGAGTGGTAGGTGCCCTTCCCGTATACAAGAACTAACTAGCTTACAGGGAACTTCCCAGACTCCACTACGGGATGAAAGGTAAGTTGTCACAGCCACTACAATGGGCGGTCAATATAACATAGGTCGGTGACCATAATAACACATGCTATAAATCACATAACACACACCACTCAAGCATACATCCAATATAAGGATAGTAGCTAAGTAAGTCCTATGGACTTACCTCGATCTCAGAAGTAACTCAACCACGATAAACTCTCCGACTGGTCCACTCCAAACTGGAGGACAACACGGCCTATACAAGGCATACATACATATATCAATTTACTATCACACAAAGGGGTCACACCTAGACCCAAGGGATCCATAAGGGATCATATCCAACTCGTAAACCTCAAAGCCCTAACCGGAATTTCTGTATCATACTCGTCAACATCCGAATCCTAGCATGGTACTAAGTTCTTCATACTAGAAAGGAAAGGAACTACCTAACTATAGGTAGTCCCGGGACAAGACGCACTTGCGTGAACTAAGGACGCAGGGCGGAAGAGATCACCCGCAGGCGCGGCAGGTAAAAGCCGCAGCGGCGGTGACAAGGCTGCAGGCTAACGCAGGCACGGCGCAGGCGTTGGCGTGAGCGCGATGGCACAGCCTCCGCAAGGGCGGCGGTTTCCAGGCGCGGGGGCGGCGACAGTGCAAAATGCAATCTCGCGGCTTCTCTTTAGCTCTTCACGTGATCAAATCACGTCTACTCTCTTCCATAGTCACAAACATACATATATATACACATTCAAACGTTAAACTATGCTCAAATCATCTACTCCTAAGCTAAGAAGGAAGAACAAGAAAGAAAAGAAGGAAGGAGGAGCAAGAAGCTCACCTCCACAGCTGTGATACCTCAAGGAAGAACAGAACAGGCTCTTAGCTGGCCTCAGAAGCTCAACAAACATTCACACAACCTTCAGCAACACAACACCACACCAAAACCTTATCAAACTCCAAGAATTCTCATGCAAGGTCAAAGGAAAAGATGAATAAGCAAGGGGGACGTGAAAGATGGGTAAGGAATGTGAAAACTTGCTCAGAAACCAAAGGACGGAAGGGTTAAGGGAGTGAAAGAGTAAAGCACGGGTCAAAGAGTCAACAAAAACGGCTGCAGCCGCAGGAAACCGCAGGGGCGGTTCACTGGGCCGCGGGAGCGGGAACCCGCAGGGGCGGCCATCATGCCCGCGGGTGCAGCAAGGCCTGTCTCGGCCCAAAACCAATCTCGGCTATGGTCCGATCTCGGTCCAAAAGAATAGGGGTCTCACATCTCACCCCCCTAAAAACAAGTTTCGTCCCGAAACTTGCAAGATCCCGAAATCACTCGGACTCAAAAGCCGAGGTAACACTCTCTATAACCTCAAACATAAGCATGGAGGAAATCATCAAGTCCAGCAGTAAACTATACTATCCAGGGCCTAGAGGAAAATCATCTCTAGCCAAACCATAAACATACCACAAGGCATAGAGGAAGCACATCTCTAGCTGTATCATAACCATAACAGAAAGGCATTGAGGAAGAACATCTCCAGCACTATTATGTCCATCAAAATAGCATGGAGGAAAGAACCATCTCCAACTAAACCTATCATATCACAATAGCATGGAGGAAAGAACCATCTCCAGCTATAAGCAAGAATCATACTAGCATAACAAGATCTAATAAGATCATAATCATATCAAGCTAGCATGAAATAAACACATCATAGCATATAAGCATATAAGCAGATAAGACTCACCAAGCTAGTACTAAGATCTACTCGGTGATCCTACTAGTGCACCTATCTCGGCATAGAACTCTGGATAGTTTCTCTGGATACTATCCTCAGTCTCCCATGTAGCCTCCTCGGGTCCTCGTCTCGACCACTGTATCCTCAACATAGGAATGTCCTTCGAAAGTAGGCGTCTCATACCTCGATCTAGGACTGCAATAGGATGCTCTACAAACGTGTGGTCCGGCTCAACCACCAAATCCTCATAACTCACAATGTGCCTCGGATCTGGTATGTACTCCCTCAGCTGAGACACATGAAATACAGGGTGAACACCCTCTAATCTCGGAGGCAAGGCTAATCTGTAAGCTGCGCTCCCAACCCGGTCCAGAATCTCGAACGGTCCGACATATCGGGGACTCAATTTCCCCTTAATGCCAAAACGCCTAATACTTCGTGTCGGGGACACTCTCAACCACACATGGGCTCCAACTCTGAACTCTAGAGGTCTACGCCTCCTATCAGTATAAGACTTCTGACGGCTCTGCGCAGTTAGCATACGCTCACTGATCAATGCTACTCGAGCCATATCATCCTGAATTTGATCAGGTGCTAAACCACTGACACTGCTCTGCTCATCCCAACATAACGGGGTACGACATCTCTGTCCATACAGTGCCTCATATGGGGCCATCCCAATAGATGCATGCCAGCTGTTGTTGTAGGAGAACTCAAGTGGGAGATGATCCTTCCACACCTGTCCCCAATCCAACACACAAGCTCGCAACATATCCTCCAGGGTCTGAATGGTCCTCTCTGACTAACCATCTGTCTGAGGATGAAACGCAGTCGTGAAGTGCAAACTCGTCCCCAAGGCAGTCTGAATCTGCTGCCAGGATCTCGAGGTAAATCGCCCATCTCTGTCTGAGATGATCGTCCTCGGTACCCAATGGAGTCTCACTATCTGCCTAGTGTACTCCTAAGCTAATCTGCTCACCGGTCACGTCTCCCTAATAGGAATGAAACGTGCCGTCTTCGTCAATCTGTCTACTATGACCCAGATGGCATCAAAACTCCGGCTCAGCCTCAAGCCAGTCACAAAATCCATGGTGACGTTCTCCCACTTCCTCTGTGGAACAGGAAGAGGATGGAGCTCACCTTCAGGTCGGAAATGCTCGATCTTGACTTGTTGGCAGGTCGCACACTGAGCTACAAATCTGGCTACATCGGGCTTCAGGCCTCCACACCAATATATATGTCTCAAATCCTGATACATCTTACTCGTAACTGGATGTACAGAGTAAGGTGTACAGTGAGCCTCCTGTAAAATCCTCTGCCTAAGCTTTGTATCAGCAGGTACACAGACGCGACCGCGGCGCCTCAAAACTCCATCTGCTCCAAGCACGAACTGTGGTGCCTCATCCCGAGACATCCTATCTCGTATCCTCATCAATATCGGGCAGGTCTCCTGCTTCTGTTGGATCTCGCCCAACAGATCAGGAAGAACCTCTAAAGTACGCAGCTAGGCATCCTCATCAGGAAACTGGAAGTCCAACTCTAACCAGATCAGATCTCTCTGCAACTGATGCTGAACTGTCAATCTAGCAATCGCCTGCTCTCGAGGCGTCTTCCTGCTCAGGGCATCGGCGACAACGTTCGCCTTCCCTGGATGATACAGAATCTCCAAATCAAAATCCTTGATAAGCTCGAGCCACCTATGCTGGCGGTTATTCAATTCCCGCTGCGTGAAAATATACTTCAGACTCTTATGGTCTGTGAAGATCTGACATGTAGCACCATACATGTAATGTCTCCAGATCTTCAGTGCATGAACTACCGCTGCCAACTCTAGATCATGAGTCGGGTAGTTCTCCTCATACGTCTTCAACTGTCGAGATGCATAAGCAATAACTCTGCCTCGCTGCATCAGAACACATCCCAAGCCTAGCTTGGATGCATCACTGTAAACCACAAAATCCTCAGTACCCTCTGGCTGTGCCAAAATAGGAGAAAAAGTCAAACGCCTCTTCAACTCCTCAAAACTCTTCCTGTAGTGATCAGACCACACAAATCTAGTAGTCTTCCTCAGGAAACTCGTCAGTGGACGGGTAATCACAGAAAAACCCTCCACGAAGCATCTGTAATAACCGGCTAGGCCAAGGAAACTACGTACTTCCTTGACGTTCGTCGGTGTCGTCCAAGCTGCTACTGCCTCTATCTTCGTTGGATCCACCTTGATCCCTTCAGCTGATACTATATGACCTAGTAATGCTACCTCTGGCATCCAGAACTCACACTTAGAGAACTTAGCATAAAGTTCTCTATCCCGCAAAACCTTCAATACAGTCCTCAGATGTCCTGCATACTCCTCTCCACTGCGAGAGTATACCAGAATATCATCAATAAAAACCACCACAAACTAATCCAGGAAGTCAATGAAGATACTGTTCATCAACTCCATAAAGACGGTTGGGGCATTCGTAAGCCCAAATGGCAACACTACAAACTCATAGTGGCCATATCTGGTCCGAAATGTTGTCTTGTGCACATCCTGTTCCCTCACCCTCAGCTGGTGATACCCGGAACGCAGGTCAATCTTGGAAAACACAGTCGCTCCCTGTAGCTGATCTAACAAATCATCAATGCGCGGGAGTGGATACTTGTTCTTGATGGTCACCTTGTTCAACTCTCTGTAATCTATGCATAACCTCAGTGATTCGTCCTTCTTCCGTACGAAGATGACAGGTGCTCCCCATGGGGACATGCTAGGGCGAATGAAGCCCTTCTCAGCCAACTCCTCGAGTTGCTTCTTCAGCTCCAACATCTCGACAGGCGCCATCTGGTATGGGGCCTTCAAGATGGGTCTCGTACCAGGCTCTAACTCGATACTGAAATCCACACTCCTCTAAGGCGGCAAACTGGACGGCTCAACAAAAACATTAGTAAACTCACAGACAACTGGGATATCCTCTAATATTGGACTCTCCCCCTCCTTCATGGCATAACACCAAAAGGCCTCGCAACCCTATGCAATCAATCTAGTTGCCCGTATGGAGTTGATAAAAATGTGCCTATCTTTCCAAGGTCCCAACCTCGGAAAACCTCTATCTGGCCTAACTCGATAGAGAGGGTAACAGTCCTCCTACCTACATTTAAAACTACAGAGTGTCTATCCATCCAGTCCATACCTAGAATGACTTCTTCATGCTCTAATGGCATGACAAAGAAGTCAACTAGTAACACACGGGTCCCTACAAAAATGGGACAACCGTGAATCTCACGGGTACCTCTGACCCTACCACCATTGGGTAACCCTATAATAAAGCGCATCCCCTCAACTGTATCTAAACCAAGACGCTCTACACAGGCATCAGAAATAAAAGAGTGCGTAGCACCAATATCAAATAAAACTCTAACAGGTAAACCATGAATCAGAATGGTACCTGTAGCAGTAGGTGCAGCTGGCTCCTCTGCACTCCTCAGCTCAAAAACACGACCTTGTGGGCCTCTGGTATCAGTGGTGCCCTCACCACGACCTCTGCCTCTACTCGGCCCAGGAGCAGATCCGTGAGTCGTAGGGCGATCTGGGACCCTCTGCTGTCCCTGAGTCTGCTGCTGCTGAGGTGGCCTCTGCCCACCTCCCGCTGCACTACCAGGAGAAGAACCCTGCTGAGATGAAGCTCCGCCCTGGCGGCAGTAAACAGCTCGGTGACCTTGCCTACCACAGGTGTAGCAAGTCACCAATGGCCTCGTGCACTCTGGCCTCATATGCCCTGGATGTCCACAGTTAAAACACTGACGTCCCTTCTCTGCAACCGGTGCAGATGAGGGCTGACTCTAGCGTCTCTGACCACGCCAACCACTAGCAGAACCACCAGTACCACTGGTCTGCCCTGTACGCTGCCTCTTCTCAGACCCTCCGGTCTGAGAAGATCTCCTCTGTCCAGCTCGCTCCCTCTCATAATCGGAAGCTCTGTCCTGATAATCTGTAAGAGTCTCACAATGAAATCCCGCCATGTAGGTCCGGGTAGTATCCCTCAGTCGTTGGAAAAAGAGATAAATGTGCTGGTCTGCAGAAGGTGCAGCTGGTCCCAGTAATGCGAGCTCCTCCTAAAACCTCCTGATGGCCTCAGAGACTGGTACATCCTCAAACCCAGCCTCAACAAAATCTCGCAGTTTCTCCCTCCTCAGTGAGGCAGGGCAGAAACGCTCTCTAATCATCGTCCTCATCTAATCATAACTGGTAACCTGACCCCGTACTTATCTCCACCACTGTATTGCCAAGTCTCGAAATAAATTATGAACCAGCTCGATCTGTTTGTCAGCTGGACAGCGAATAGACTCCAGACCTGAGTCTACATGCTCGATCCAGAGCTCAACCTCCATTGAAAGGGGGTACACCCATCTGATGGAATGCCTTCAACCAGGTATCTGGTCTAGGCCCTCTATGCTCCTCCGGTGCTCTGGAAATCTCAACAGCAGGTACCTGTACAGCTGGTACCTGAGTAACGGTGTGGGACCTCTCAGATGGTCCCTCCCGTGCCTGTAAATTTGGGGCACGTCTACCGGCTCTGGCAGCCTCCTCAACACGTCTGATATATGCTCGGAACTCTGATCTCCCCATGGAGACACGATCAGACTCGCTAGACCGGGCTCTCTGTTCCCCCTGTCTCTCAACTGACCCGTTCCCAGTCTCAGGAACGACGCTCTCAGCAACCTCCTCATGTATCTCTCCAGCATGTGAACCGTCAGCAAGAGTCCTACCCCGTCCTCTACCTAGAGGGGGTCTACCTCTACCACGCCTAGCTACAGGTAAGGCTCTAGTCCGAACCATCTGCAGAAGACGTAAACCTAGGTTAGAAGGCTATATATATGTCATATGTATAGATATATAACAGATCAATCACAACAGGATATCTATATATATCTATACTGTCGAGGTCTTCAGAGGGGCGATGGTTCACGTACACAATAACCCAAAACATTTGTACTCATTTCAAAACCAAAACCTTTTGAAAAGTCAGACCCCTTTCGGGTTCTGTTTATTTATCTATTCGAACTTTATTGCAGATTACTAGTGCCATTGTTGTCAACCTAGGCTCTGATACCAACTTTGTAACACCCCGAATCCGTAGGACTCGATGCGCTACTGGGCTAGGATCTCACAATGGATCCTGACCCTAGCCTGACAACAAGTTCACTGAATCTTACAACAAGGCACTAATATATGAAAACAAAACATGAAACTAATGTGTATATATACCGATCAAAAGGTAATACAAAGTACTACTGAGTACAAAAGTCAAAACATAAACCCGTACAACATAAATGACTCAACCACAATATCGTCCCCGTGTACGGAACCCTCAACAGATCACCCCTCCGGATCACTCTACAGTTCTCCTAACCTGCAAAGGATCTACAACACGGTATAAAACCGTTAGCTAACTATACACATATATAAGAAGATGCTAGAGCACAAACACACGTCAATAAAATTAACACATCATCATGATATCACACATTTACCTGGTTTATTATCTTTAATAAGTCCAACACTCGATCGTATAATAAATGTATATGAATATACGTGACACGAGGAATGTATATATAACCCTCGTCTCTGCGTGCAGTAGCTAGCTGGAGTGGTATCAACGCACTTTCCCATATACCATATGGAGTGGTAGGTGCCCTTCCCGTATACCAGAACTAACTAGCTTACAGAGAACTTCCCAGATTCCACTACGGGATGAAAGGTAAGTTGTCACAGCCACTACAATGGGCGGTCAATATAACATAGGTCGGGGACCATAATAACACATGCTATAAATCACATAACACACACCACTCAAGCATACATCCAATATAAGGATAGTAGCTAAGTAAGTCCTATGGACTTACCTCGATCTCAGAAGTAACTCAACCACGATCAACTCTCCGACTGGTCCACTCCAAACTGGAGGATAACACGGCCTATACAAGGTATACATACATATATCAACTTACTATCACACAAAGGGGTCACACCTAGACCCAAGGGATCCATAAGGGATCATATCCAACTCGTAAACCTCAAAGCCCTAACCGGCATTTCTGTATCATACTCGTCAACATCCGAATCCTAGCATGGTACTAAGTTCTTCATACTAGAAAGGAAAGGAACTACCTAACTATAGGTAGTCCCGGGACAAGACGCACTTGCGTGAACTAGGGACGCAGGGGCGGAAGAGATCACCCGCAGGCGCGGCAGGTAGAAGCCGAAGGGGCGGTGACAAGGCTGCAGGGTAACGCAGGCACGGCGCAGGCGCTGGCACGGGCGCGATGGCACGGTCTCCGCAGGGCGGCGGTTTCCAGACGCGGAGGCGGCGACAGTGCATAATGCAATCTCGCGGCTTCTCTTTAGCTCTTCACGTGATCAAATCACGTCTACTCTCTTCCATAGTCACACACATACATATATATACACATTCAAACGTAAACTATGCTCAAATCATCTACTCCTAAGCTAAGAAGGAAGAACAAGAAAGAAAAGAAGGAAGGAGGAGCAAGAAGCTCACCTCCACAGCTGTGATACCTCAAGGAAGAACAAAACAGGCTCTTAGTTGGCCTCAGAAGCTCAACAAACATTCACACAACCTTCAGCAACACAACACCACACCAAAACCTTATCAAACTCCAAGAATTCTCATGCAAGGTCAAAGGAAAAGATGAAGAAGCAAGGGGGACGTGAAAGATGGGTAAGGAATGTGAAAACTTGCTCAGCAACCATAGGACGGAAGGGTTAAGGGAGTGAAAGAGTAAAGCACGGGTCAAAGAGTCAAGAAAAACGGCTACAGCCGCAGGAAACCGCAGGGGCGGTTCACTGGGCCGCGGGAGCGGGAACCCGCAGGGGCGGCCATCATGCCCGCGGGTGCGGCAAGACCAGTCTCGGCCCAAAGCCAATCTCGACTATGGTCCGATCTCGGTCCGAAAGAATAGGGGTCTCACATTATTAACCCTTCCATTTATAATAGGGCAGCCTAGATATTGTTCAAGATTGAAGGCTGATGATATTCCAAGGAGATCCTGGATATTTCTTTTGTCTGCATAGTTAACGTTATTTGAGGTTTGGAAGGCAGATTTGTGATAGTTTATTACTTGGCCCGAAGTTTCACAATAGTCATTCAGGACCGACAAGATTTTGTTGCTTGCATCGGTTGTAGCGTTAGTGAAGATGATAATATCATCAGCAAAGGCTAGAAACGGGATTATTGACCCGTTTTTTGTTATGGGGTAGCCAATCGATCGAGGATTGTCTCCATATAATTTCTGGATATTTCTTTCTAGGATTTCATCTCCCAGGTTAAATAAGAGTGGGTGATAATGGGTCTCCTTGGCGAAGCCCTCTTTGCGGACAAAATAGTGTTGTCGGAGAGTCATTTATTAATAAAGAGTATGAGACAGTTGTTACACACTCATTTATCCAGTCGGTAAATTTATTATTGAAACCAAATTTCTGTAATACCTGCTTCATAAACGTCCACTCTATTTTATTATAGGCTTTTTTCATATCTAGTTTGATGGCCCTTGTGTTCCTTTTTTTGATCTAAATCCATGAAAAATTTCATGGGCTATATGGATGTTATCATTGATTGCCCTGTTTTTCGTAAAGGTACTCTGTAACGGATGAATTAGTTTTGGTAGGATCGAACTTAGTCTGTTTGCTAAGATCTTGGCTATGATTTTATAAACAGTAGAGCATAGGCTAATTGGTCTGTAGCAGGAGGTAGAAGTTGGGTTGTCCACCTTTGGGAGTAGTGCAATGAAGGTGTGGTTCAGTTGTTTAAGGATCTTGCTGGTTCTGTAGAAACTTTTTACAGCTCTAGTGACTGCTGGGCCAACGATATGCCAGTACCTCTGGTGCCTCTTGGGTGCTCTCAATGAACATGACACCCCAAATGTAATTGGATTCACCACAACCAAGACTATGTGGGAAGTCATTAAACACGAGCACGAAATTAGATGTCTTAGTTATAAGAACTAGAGAATATGTGTTGTTACATATTAATTTCAAACAGTCAAGATAAATGACAATGAGGACATCTAAGTACCACTCGAGATTCCTCAATAATTGTGATAAACTAGAATCGTGGAGAAACCATTCCCGTTTGAAAAAAACACTTTAATTTATTGAATGGTTTGTTTGATAAGTTTGAGTTTATTAGAGGTGTTCTTTATGAAAGCAGTGAAGTAAATGAGAGCATTGTGGAGTACCTTGTGGGACGCTTAATCAATGTCGAGATGGAAGTTGCGGCCAAGAGCAAAAAGTAAAATGTATCCAAATCAATTGCGCTTAAAATTTCCCAAGGTAAGAGACTCGATCTTTGAAGAACACAATGATGATTCGGATGGTGGGATGGTGATCAATGATGTTGAGCTATCTCTTCTCACCAAGTCTTTCAGTAGGATGTATCACAAAATGAGTGCCAACAATATGGGACCTAAAGAACATCATATGCTATCGATGCAAAGAAAAAATGTCATTTTTCAAAGAGTTTCTCCAAAAAAATAAACCAAACAAAAAGGAAAAAGGAAAGGATCAATAATTCGTTGATTTATAGGAAAAGACTTTGACAGTGAAGCTGACATTAAGGTAACTCCTAGGGACCTCTACCTAAGAGCATTGTATTAGAGATATTGAAAGTTTCTTTATCTATTTTAGAAAATAAATTAAAAGAAATGTTAGGAAAGGGGAGAGAACCAAAGCTAATGAGTGGATACAAGTTTCTCTATGAAGGAATTGAGTATGACAAGTTTTTATTTTTTCCCTAATCAATGGCCTTATTTTTCTTTCATGGACCTTTGTAACCAATGAACTAATTAGTTTAAGATAAAAAAGATTAGAGCATCTTTAACCCATAAACTAGTTCGGAGTTTCTAATATAACAAAAAATTTTTATTACTAAACAAATATATAAATTTATTTTACTCCAGCCCAAAACTCTTTTAAAAGTTCTTATATATTTTTTTAAACTCAAACTAAATGTTTATTGGTTATTAAAGCTCAGGGCCGGCTAATGAATTATGGAGGCCCTGTGTAGTTTAAATATTAAATATTTTTTTATTTTTAAAAATTAAATTAAAATTTTAATATTTTTTATTTATGAAATATTACAAGCTATTAAATTAATCATATAAGTGTATCTAAAGTAGAAGACGAAAGTTTTATGTGTTGCCCTCGTGTTGATTTCACTTGTTGTGTAATGAACTTATGCGCGAAATCGATTTAAATTTTATACATTTTATGCATTTTTATGACTTTTTTCTACAAATAATTTAATATTTGATATATAAATAAATTTATTTACAAGCAGTTTTTATGACTTGTTTCAATAAACTAAATAAGTAATTTGTAGAAAATTTTATGACAAAACTTCACCATATTTATATATAAATAAGTTAATATTTTATAGTATACTTATGTCTAAAATATTATTTTTATTCTAAAATTATTTTTTCACTACCAAAAGAAAGGTCCACTTTAAACTCAATCCACTAACTCTAAAAATTAAAAATAAAAAAAAAAAAAGAAAAAAAAAGTGATGATAGATAACCCCACAATTGTAAATTTACAACCCATAAACCTTGTTATATATATAATTATATCTACAAGCATAAAAATAAATTTTTTATATAAGCCAAATCAATAGTTTGTAAAAATTTTATGAAAACTTCACCATAATTATATATAAACTAGTTAACATTTTATAGTATATTTATGTCTAAATTTTTTTTTTCATTTAAAATTTTGTAATTAATAAAGTCATTTCAAACCTAATATATTAACTCTAAAAATATAAGTAATAATAAATAATAATGATTTTCTTAAGGCCCCCAATTACTATTGGCAAGTGTCAACAACACAATAACACTAAGATTATAAATAATAATGACTTTCTTAAGTCCCCCAATTGCTGCTGGCAAGAGTCGAACACGGACCAGTTGAAAAAACTAAAATTTCGACAGGCCCACTCAGCCACCAGGCTATACATTCTTTGTGCCCCTTTTACAAAACTTAATTATATATTACTAGTTACTTTAAAATGTGCTGAGGCCCTCTACAACTTTGAGGCCTTGAGCGGTGGCTCACCTCGCACACCCTCAGGGCCGGCCCTGTTA
Organism: Fagopyrum tataricum; assembly: GCA_002319775.1. NCBI lineage: Eukaryota > Viridiplantae > Streptophyta > Magnoliopsida > Caryophyllales > Polygonaceae > Fagopyrum > Fagopyrum tataricum. The sequence goes on along the minus strand of CM008282.1, from coordinate 38,685,291 downwards.
AAGCTCATGTACTTCTAAGAGGGCCCATTAATTGGATGAAAATGGAAGAACGTGTCAAATGCATTTTATTTCTGGAGAACCTTCCCTGATTGAGGTCGAGCGACCTAACCCACCAAGCTTTGCGATTTCGCTCCGGTTTCACTTCTTGTTGTTTGTACGTAGCCTTTTGGTCTCAAAACTTCTTTTTGTCCCGGTCAACCTGACCCAAGTCAGCCGACCCGGGTTCGCTGCCTTTGGTTTGTGGTTTCCTTTCATTTTCCTTTTTGCTTGTATATATTCATTTTACTTTGTTTATTTGTTTTAGTTTCTTAATTAATTTGTTAAAGCGAGACATTGTATTCCCTTTGTTCGATCATGACCCCTTGTACTACAACGAGTTTTGTTAGCCAAGGTTCACACTTTAGCCCTCATCATCCATTTTAGCGTTTTTTTCACACTCTTTCTTCTCTATTCCTTAAGTTTTTTTTGGGTATAATTGCATTACTTATTATAAAATTTCCTTCCTTTTTGGGTTTTGGGGTCCACCGGTGCATTAATGACATTACAACTTTCAAAGATTTCCGGAGCTAAACTGGAGTTATTTACAAAAGAATGTTCTCAACACAACAAGGTTCTCTCTATAGTAAAAGAAAAGTCGTGGCCAAGATAGATATGATTATGATCTGAGAGTGAAATATGAAGGTTTGCTTGAAACATTGGAGGCAATCGGACAACCTCCAACATTTTGTCCGAGCACATGACCAATTCTCCAAAGAAAATTGATCATTTTCATTTCGAAGTGACCAGACAAGTGGACCCCACGATCGGAAAATTGGTCCCACAATGGATCTTCTTTTGGACGTTTATTCCCATAATATTATCCTTTTTATTTAGCCTATCTTTTAGCGTGTCTAGTTGGACGTTTTTTTAAATCTTTTTAGTTATAAAATAGGGTTTGATAGATTTATATTAAGCAAACTCTATGACGACGAGGTTAGGAATTCCCTTATAAATAGGGTGTTTTCACCACCAGTATTTTTATGCAATTTTCCAAAAGTTTCAAAGACGAGTTTTATGTTACATTGTCGATCGACCAACCAATCACTTTCATGTCGGCTATCTTAGAAAGTATTTATTTTTGTTATCTTTATGTTATTTTAGGATATTGATAGGTGATACATTGTTTATCACATCTAACGGTTATTAACGTAATTTAGATAACGTTTTAGATGTGTTTAGAGTGTAATTCTGTAATCCAGATAAGAAGACGAGAAATGAAGAAATCACGGGATTAACAGAGTTTTGGAAGTCATGGAAGTGGAGAACCAAAGAAGAACAGATTAAGAAATCAAGTTTTCTCACTTTTTGATAGAGTTCCGCACCCACGGCCAAAGACCATCGCGCCCGCGACATCAACCCGCACCCGCGACCAAATTTCACCGCGCCCGCGGAACCAACCCGCACCCGCGGCCACCTCTCTCCGCACACGAGGCTTTGGCCAAGACCTTCCGACGCTTCACCTTCCCGCACCCGCGGCACCAACCCGCACCCGCGGCCACCTCCCACCGCACCCGTGGCCACCTCCCACCCCCGCGTCTTTGGCTAAGACCTCCCGGCGCTTCACTATCCCGCACCCATGGCCAACAGAGCCCGTGCCGCAGTTTGCATAATCTGCACCCGCGGCCCCTTAATACGACACCCGCCGAGTTTGTTCCTCTTCAGAAGTTGAAGTATTTCTGACATCTCTTAATTCGCCACCCGTGGTCACCAGTACCCGTACCCGCGGGTAACTGTTTCTGCAATAAAACAGACGGTTTCAATGCTTCATCTTATGGCTCTTTAGTGTGACGGTTTGATACCTCCCCCCATTTTAATGCTTTGAGTAGTATAAATAGAGGTGCTAGGCTTGTGTTAGAATCATCTCATCACACCTCCAAACATCTCTTCTTCCATTGTTTTGTTTTGTTTTGTTCTAAACTCTCTATGGAGAGCTAAGTGTTCGTAGTTGCGCTTAATGATTGAAGCTCTCAACAGAGATTGATTGCATGTTTTCTATTTGAAGTTCAATTCCATAAGTATTTGTGTTATTTCCCTTGTGCTTAACTTCTCGATTGAATTTCACCTTCTTATCTAGTTTGACTATCTAGGTATTTTGATCTTATCCAGATCGCTAGGAATCGTTAATTCCTAGTCCGTGTTGCTTTTATAGTAGCAAACATGTCTGACATGAGCAGGTTGCGAGTGTTGTTCGTGAGTGAGATTTAACCAAGTGTTTTTAGTAACATTTTGTTTCTATTGCATGTGTCTCGCTAATCCTTATTTGAATGCTATTGTTATTTTCGATCTTGTAGGTTTACGGATTAGATTTAATAAGAAGTAATATTAGGGTGTAGAACTTGTATTTACATGTGATCGGGACGAGAACAAACAGTGGGAGAAATTTCAGGAAAACAATGATCAATCACGTCTTTTGTTGAAGTGAATAACTCTTAAGTGCAACGTTTTTCCCAAATCTACAAACAATCTTTCATTTGCAAAATCTTTTTACATTTTCTTTCATTATGTCAATTTCGCATATCAAACCCCTTGGTTACTGTTTGATAATTTGATTTACGCAATAATCTAACGCTTTGGTATCTCTTGGATTCTGCCCTTACTTGCTTACTATACTTGGTTTAGTATGTTGGTCTAGGATATTACCTTGATAGGTAAACAACGACTTTACGCTTGTCTGATATTATGTATCTAGGGGATCTTGTTAATATATTAGTCCAGTTTTTTATGTAAATTATAGATAATTATTCTATTTATTTTAAATAAAATATTATCTCATCTTATGACTACATTTACTAAGATTAACCTGTCATCAGGGTTAATGCTTCAAAACTACAACTCTCACACACAAACATATATATACATTCGGTGAGAACCATTGTTACGGTAAAAAATAAGAACATATATGAGTCGTCAGCTTATATGATGGACGTCCAAGATTTAATGAATTATATAAGGTAACCGTGCATCGTATTGATTAGATAATTTATATATTAGGTAATTAAGTATAAATGCATATAAAATCATTACCAATTAGGAAACAAAATATTGTTATTGGGATTTGTTCAAATTTGTTTTTGTAACCCACCATTTTTTTGTTTTTGTATATTGTATTATGAATATAAATTAGAGATATTAATGTTTTCTTTATTCATGTTTATATATTACAGCAATAATTATGTTATATTTTTTATAAATTTATATCTACTATTAAGTATTATACAGAGAGCATGCACGAGTAGTTTTTTTTAAAGCATGCACGATTAAGTATTATTGCACGTGTAAGTTAAATATTGCACGTTTTATGTACCGTTTTATTTATTATTATATGTATCTTTTATGTGCTTTTTTTAATAAAAGCATATACTAGTAAATGAAAGAGAGATATATATAGAATTCTTACTCGTGCAATAGTAAATGAATTATCATATGCACGAGTAAGTTGCATTGAGTGCACTAGTAAATATTACACGATTTATGTTTTTTTGAAAGCATGCACGAGTAAGTGCACTACTAAGTATTACACATTTTATGTTTTTTGAAAGCATGCACGAGTAAGTGCAAATGAACATCAATGTGCATGTGCATGTATTGGTTGTGCACGTTTTGCGCACATGTATATTTCGTGCATATATTATAATATTATACAATGTACGATTAAATAATATGTATCATGCACGTTAAGTTCAATTTATGAGCAAGACACCGGACGAGTAAAATAAACAACATCGAATAATATGTTAATCTTAATTGTGTCAAGTTAATTATATAATGGTAGTAAATACCTTTTGCAGTTTGAAAGGTAACCATATATATATATCCTAAAATATCAATCATCTCATTAATATACAAAAATAATATTGAATCATGATCGTTAATTTTTTTTCAATCATGTGGTCTAGATTGGTTCTTATTTCTTACCGTAACTATGGTTCTTACTTGATCATATCCCTATATATATAGTTGAGAGTAGAAGAACTCGAAGATAGAATCGCTCAAGGAGAAGAGATAAAGAAGAATACGAAGGGTGTCCGAGAGCTAGTGAGGCATACTTATTGGAGTTGAGGTACTACATGTAATTTAAGATAAGTAATCAATAAATGTCTTTGAAGTACGACCGGAGATAACTAGAAAGAGATTGATCTCAATTACTTGTTGGTAATATGAGATTTTCACTATAAATTGTTGGTTTAATATGCTTAAGTACGTACTTAAATTGTTTATGCTACAAGGATTCCAACTAGGACGTCCCTATGATACTTACAAAACTCTACACATTTCAAAAATTGGTATTAGAGCTTGATTTCTCTACAATGTATATTTTTATATTTATCTCGGATGACTAACTCGGGAAGAATCAAGCTTGAAAGAGGAAGTTTCAAACCTCCTTTTTTAATCCCGACCAATATTAGTGGTGGAAGAAACCAATAGAATATTATGTCAAGTCAAAGGACTATCAATTTTGGCAATCAAAGAACTTGGCGATGAAGAGGTCTACATGATGAAAGACCGAACTTCTTGGGATAAAAAGGACTACAATAGTGCTGAAAAAACTTCTTAACCACAATCAAGATTTATGTGGGAAGCCATAAAAATGTGTACGAAAGAAGTCATGATTACTTTGAATTCCATAGTCTCACAATGAAAGAGAGTGAGGATATCTCGAAGTACCACTCGAGATTCATTACTATTTGCAACAAACTGCAATTCTATGGAAAAATCATTCCCGTTTTGAATTAAGATCTTAACTTTAATGAATGGTTTGTCTGATAAATTTGAGTTTGTTAGAATTTTTTTATTTTTTTTTACGAAATCAAGGAAGTAAAGGATAACATTGTGGAGTATGTTGTGGGATTTCAAGATTAAGTTTGTTGGCACACCATATCTTTAACAAAGCCGATCCTATCCGGAATTGATGTACCAGTACACGTCCATAATAATGCTTCATAAATAAAAAGGAGAAATCATTCAATCAACCTTCAAATGGTAAAAAAAAAAAAAAAATGATGCCAGCATTATTTTTCCGTATGCTAATGAGTTTATGATCGATAAAAAGAAAGTACAGATAGAGGTTCTTGCTGATAGACATGCATATATATATATATGTGATGCCCGCCTACTTCACCTGTACAGCGCTGCTAGCTGTTGAGTAGTATATATAATACATGAACCGGGTTGAGGTCCTTTGTATTGAACCCGGTTCATTCATTTTGTTTTCTTGTAATCATGGGAAATCTTGGATTATCATTAGAATTCAACTTCCATTTAGATTGGATTTAACTTTCTATTATGATTCTGAGAAGAAGGGAGTTTGCCTGAGAAGGTAAAAATAAAAAATATAAAACAACTGTTTTTTTGGTATTTTATGAGGAGCAATATAATTAATCGATTTGGAGGTCAGCTTTTAATTTGGTTGTCCACTTCCTTTGTGGAATCTAACTATGTCCAGCTAAGCTTCTTCTTGATCAGACGACACGTTCGCACTTAAAGCAGAACATAGCGAAAGCAACTGGATATACAATGTACATTTCCAAAAGGAGAAGTATATATTTTTCATTTTATGTCGAGTCAAGTGGGAAATTAATGTGCTGCATCAATTTTTCTTAAGGGATAGTATCATAAAAAGAATATTCTCAGCTATGTATATATTGTTCCACTGATGATAAGATAACTAGCTAGTACAGTCTCTAATCATATATGTAAATCATGATTCATGATCCATGTAAACGAACACTAACCACATTTAATAAAGGAGATCCATGGGGGTGTACGTTTCGGTTTTAGGTTGGTCTACTAGCTAGTCGTTTCTGCTTTACATTGTTAAATAAATAAATTCCTTAACAATAAACGCAAGATCAAGGGTGTAAGATTATCAAGGAATCTAGAATTACATTTCTTATTCTATTGTAGCAATCAGATTAAACCTTAGTTCGGAATCTACGATTCAAATGAACACCTCATGTATATAGTCTTCGTCTGTGAAACCTACTTACGGTTTTTCCAGGTTTTCTCTCTGATGGGTAGAGAATAGAAAACAGCTGATCGATTTGACGTATTGAAGACCAGAACCTAATATTGTAAATAATGATCGACCTAATAGAATCTCATTAATCCTATTGGATCAAAATCTGGTATTCATTCACTTAACTCATACCGCTTAGTAAAAATATACAGGCTTTACTTAATTAAATTACTTTTATTAGTCCATTAATAAATAGTCACATAATATACTTGTTTATTATAATATGTAAGCTTATAAACAATCATAAGATTAATAAATAATCTTACAAACTTATTAATTATGTTGAATAGTTACTCACAAACTTATGCTTGCGGGTAACTAGTCGCATAGTCGATGTGGGACGATGCATGTATCTGCCTCCAACGATTAATGATAAACCCACACAATTATCTTTTCTTTCAAAGGAATCTAATTGATTGAGAGTGATTTCATTTTGCACCCTTATTAGTTATGTTGAATAGTTATCCACAAATAACTTATGGTTCCATCATCATAAAACAAATAAGTAATAGAAGGAACTCTTATATAGAGAAGATTGGGGTACTATGACCTTCTGAATTTTGCAAATAAACTAGTGTCTAGTTATTTTATATATATTTTTAATTTAAAAAATAAGGATCAAAAGGAAATTTGGGAGAGAAGATAAAATAAAACCCTATAACTACGATTTATCAAGGTTCGGATTTCAGATTTGGATCCGGTTTGGTTTAGGGTTAGGCCCCCTTTCTTAGGACGAGGGGGCGAAGAAGTTTCGGGCTCCGGTTCGTGTTCGGGTTAGGTTTCGTTTCGGGTTCCGGTTCAGGTTTGGGTTAGGATATGTTTCGGGTTTGGGCTTTATTAAGATCATGTAGGAACCTCTGTTAGAGTGTGGAATAAGGGCTTATAATTGCCGTTTGATTAATATAGATGAACACTCAAGATTTAACATTGTTTATGTTAATTATTAATTAGAGTATTATATTAACCTTAATAGAAGTCTGATAATATTAAGTGTTCAATCAATGTATACGGTAAATCAATGTTGAACAACTGACACACTAACTGTTAACAAAAATAATACTATATTTTAATGACTAATATTGCCCCTAATAGAATTTAGGATAAAAAAAAATAACGATCAACTCTAACAAATTTAACTAGCATTCTTTCCATATTATAAATTTTAACGACAAAAACAAAATTTAACGACCAATCATAACAAATTTAACCAGCATAAAGTTTAACGACCAAATTTTAATCACCAAATTTAACAACCAAATTTAACGACCAAAAACAAATTAACGACCAATCATAACAAATTTAACCAGCATAAAATTTAACGACCAATTTTAACGAACTTATTTTAACGAACGAATTTTAACAAACAAATTTAACGACCAAATTTAATGACTAAACATAATTAACAACTAGTATACTATATTTTAAGGATCAAACAAAATTTAACGAATGGTTTACTATATTTTGACGACCAAACAAAATTTAACGACTGGTATACTATATTTTTAACAACTGACATACTATATTTTTACGTTCCTTTAATGGTCGTTCATATTTTTAAAGTTGGTTAATGTATAATTATACAGATTTGAAGATTTATTCACCCAAATATATGATATCGACTTTCCTTTTCTAGTGATATATTTATGGTTGGTGAACCAAATTAGAACAATCATATACAATTTTCTTACTTAACCTTATTATTATGTAACTTGCATCATGAACATTTATTATTTAATCTAACGGATATTAGAGGTTCCTACTTTCTACTCCGAGAAAGATTCTTACCGGATCTTGACCCCCTCTCTCCATATATATATATATATATATATATCATCTGCAATCGCCTGAATCTCGAGACGTTCTTCGAACCAATCAATCATAGACTTTATTGAGATAGGTAACCCGGGGGGACTTCCCCTCTGCCTGCAAATCTTATTTACATAAAAAAAAAAAAGAAAAAGATACCCATAATAACTACATGTGGACCTGTGTTCATTATAGCGGTTCCTTCTGATCCGGCGATGATCAAATGGGAAAAAAAACAAACTAGAGTGGAGAAGAGCCATCGAACCAGATTTCATATATATATATATTACACTTAATTACTATTATCCACGAAGTTTACGAGACAGTGTTACGCCATTAAAAATATTTTTAATGAAGTTGTTTTTAGAAAAGAAAAAAAAAAGCATGGGGTGTGCTTTATATTATCGCGATTTCTAAACGTACCGGTAATTTTCTTTATTTATCACCGGAACTACGCACGCGAAGTGCGTAGTTTAGTTTTTCGGCTAGGGTTTTCAACTACGCTGTTGGGGAGCGTAGTTGGAGCCGTCTTCAAGCCGTCACAAGCCGATTAAATATGCTCCTATTTTGCATATCTGCATAAAAGAACTTCTACTACGCTATCCAATAGCGTAGTTAAAGTCCATATCAGAACTAAATCTACGCTCCCCATCCGTGTAGTGTTCGTCTTCCTCTTCTGTTCTTCGTTCGACGGCCTGGACTCCATTATCATCTTCTCTGGTCGATTTCTCTCTGGTCGACCCTAATCGATTTTTATGTTCGCGTTCAGTTGCCATCAACAACCCTAATTGACGACAACCTTAATCGACGGACAACCCTAATCGACTTCTCTGTTCGATTTCTCTCTAGTCGACATCTAATCTGTAAGTTTCGATTTCTGGCATTCTTCATCCGATTTGTTGATTTCAGTTTCGATTTCTATTGATTTCAGTCGCGATTTGTTAATTCCTGGCGTTCTTCAACCTAATCGACTTCTCTGTCCCGATTTGTTGATTCCAGCCCCGATTTATGTTATTTCTTCTTCCTTGCCGTAGAAGAAGCGGTGTCTGAGCATTCAAAGGATAGAGAGTTCGTCATCTTTGCTGCCGCAGAAGAAGCACTATCTTGTTCAACTTCATCTGATTTCTAAAACGTGTCTCAGCATTCAAAGAAGAAGAACTGAGCATTCAACGGAGTAACTTTTTTTATTTTTTTTAAACAACTACTACTACGCTCCCATAAGCATAGTAGTAGTAGTATTTTTTTTTTTAAAAAAACAACTATTATGCTCTCCAGAGACATAGTTTTTTTTTTTTTTTTTACTCTATTACTAAGCATATAGCAAGCGTAGTAGTAGTTGTTTTTTTTTATTCTACTACGCACCTGGCAAGCGTAGTAGTAGTTTATCGGCTCGTTCGGCTCCAACTACGCACCCAAACGCGTAGTTGGAATCCGTAATGAAAAACCGAAACTACGCACGCGAAGTGCGTTGTTCAGGTGACATTTAGCGTTTTTTGCCGGTACGTCTATTATCGGCCTATATTATATGTCATTATGTGACGGTATAAGTGGTGAATTTGAGACTGTTTGAGGAAAAAGTTAAGGGTCCCAAGTATATCACATCTTTTCCTGTCCAAGCTGGAGTAACATCTCTATCCCATCTTCATTTGTCTTCTTACAGCTCTGTAGCTTTTATATGTCATTTAAACTTTATAGAAAAAGTTATGGGTCCCAAATATATCACATCAAATATTTTCATAATCACTGTTATGAAAAGAAGGAAATGCAAACTCAGAGGGTTTGATCACTGTCGTTTTATTAGTACTGTTCTCTAATTAAATTACTGCGGAGAAGTGGTAACACACTAATATCAGCTAAATGTGGTAAATTAGTGAATATTAGAAAGCATGATCCCTTGATGGCTTCATCCTTGTCTGAGTTGAAGATGGTCAAGTAGAAAGGAAGCTTAGGAGAGCTGCATTGGTGTATGTTACCATCTTAGAAGATACATGGGCATGTTGGTTGGAACGACAAAACTTGTATTACAAGATCTTTCAAACAAAACCTGAATGTCCATTTTTCATCGTAAAACTAGAATTCATAGTTTCGGTACTTGTGAACATGAAGTTTTCCACTTGTTTCAAGTGTGACCAATTAAGTCTTGAGTGAGGATACTTTTGATCAGGTTGTTTTTGGTCAAGCAGATAGAAGGCCCTTTGCATTCTTAGAAGAAAAAAAATAGAAAACACTTTGTTTCAAGAGAGCCTCCTTGGAAACTCGACCATATTTTGTCAGATATTTCTAATGTGTTAGTGGGTTTCTGTCAGGTCAGGATTTCTCATTTGTTTCGAGAGGTTAATGGTGTTGTAGATTTGCTTGTAAAATTGGGACACGATTTTCCTCTTGCGTCCTCCTCATCTACTTCCGTGCTGGATGACCTCGTCCGTAAGGACGCCCTATGATGTAGAGTCTCGCGTAGATCTTTAAGAATTAAGAGCATATTGCAATTAACCAGGAGAAGGTTATTAGACAGTAAGTAGGTATTAACTTGATTTACGCTTACTTGTCTTGCCATGAGGTAAACTGAGATAGAAAGAGCTCTAGAAGCATGAGGTAAAGAACCGTTGGTTCGTCGCAGTCTGGATCCTCTGTTGCACCAATTTAATTGGTTCAAGTGAAACTTAATTAATTTTAAGTTAAATTACAGATTTTTATAAATTTATAAAAAAAAAAGTTATGATTTCGTTCTCCATCTCTTTCGATCCGCTGATCTCTCACTTACTAAATTTATCGTCACCGGCAATAGCAATTTCTTAAACATCCTCTCCTGGTCAAGTACCATCGAAATCCCACTCAATCTCAAGCAATTTCGTTCTTGCTTTCGATGTTTGTACCATTGATTATTGTCTTTGTATTCTTGGTTTCTATTTGGAATAATGAAATGCACGTCTCTTTTCTATTTTCCTTGTTCAACATTGTTTGTTTGAGTTGAACCGAGAGAAACCACGAAAACGACAATGTATACTTTATTACTTGACCTAACCATTATCAATATTGCAGGACGACACCTGCTTCAAAATCTCAAAATTGTTGGATACGAGTTCGAATCCTCCTAACGACATGTATTGAAAAACTGATATTGGGCGGGTATTTACTAATGGATCACGAATTTCTACTTGATCCCGATGTAGAGCGACTAAGTTGATGGAACCGGGTGATCTTCAAAACCTTCTTTAAAAAAAACTTCAAAGTTGAATAAAGAAAAAAAAAAAAAACTAATGGCGATAATTGAACTTATATGCGTGCTCAAACACGAGTATAATAATGGATCTTCTCCAATATCACACGAAAAACAAACACCTTATTAGTACAATCCTAAAACTATAAACTACTCTAGGAGGAAAACCATATCACCACAAAACCCAAATTCACAAACTAAAAACCCCTAAATTCAATTGCTGAAAAATAATAACAGTTTACGTCTTGGGAAGATATGATATGTACAAAAAGAACCAATGCCTTTTGGATATATATAGCAAGAGTAATAACAGTAGTTTGGATCTCGGTTTGTACTGTGTGGATCTCGGTCGAGATGTCGACCGAGATTGCACAACAGTAGCTTGGATCATGGGCCGAGATGATTCTATCTTGTCCAAGATTGTTCCTTAGTCGTTTTTCATGCTTTTAGCTTGATTCCTAGCCCTTTCCCGTGCACGTATGCTTGCTCCAATGCATCCACTTCGAGGCTTGATCCTCAAATGCATCGTTTTAGCTCCAAAATGTGTCAAATTACCTACAAAGCCACAAACAGTGTGTGTAGACATCTATTCTTGCAAAGTAGAACTAAACAAGCATAAATGGCACAAACTAAGGCTAAAACATGAATGCGGAAAGGGAAAATCTACCTAAATGCATGACTAAACTAGGTCGATAAATAATGTTATCAAAAGGGAAAAGAGAGTATTTTTAATCCTTGAATGGTATTTATTGGTAGAAGAAAAGTATCTTGGCTGAATCCTAGTAATATAGTCGTTGGAGTGGAGTAAATGGAAAGATAAGATCTTACCAAATTCCAAAACTAGCCGATAAAGTTAAATATAGCCGTTGGGAATGCTTCAAGGGCACTGACTCGATCGAGTTGGTTTATGATCGATCGAGTCTACGACCAGCTTGTCGTTCGAGTCCCAAGATCAGAAGATTGCTCGATCGACTGACTCGATCCTTCCACATTTGGCTCGACTAAAGTGTCTTTCCTGGCTCGATCGAACCTCTCATCTCTTTCTTCAGCTTGACTTATTTTCCCTTGATTATTCCTATAATATCCCTTCAAAAGTTCCTTCAGAGTCTCATGTAAACTGCACTTTTAAATCACACCTGCTACACTCCCATTTATTTTAATAAAAATAAAAGCGTACCAATAGGTTGACTCCCATTAAGCGTCATTGTTTAAAGTCCTAGGCTCGACCAAATCTCTTCTCAACCGGTATCTAGGCATATTGAACTTCCTAAGCCCTAATCCATGCAAAAAATCCTCCTAGTGACCCATTTCTTCAATCCTTCTCATGGCTTCACTAGAGGCCTTCTCCTCTTGGCTTCCTAGATCATCTCCTTTTCTTTCTTGGGTGGCTCCTCCTCCTTGAATATATCAACTACATAAAGCTCTTCAAACTCTTCATCACCCGATCTTTCTACTTCCAATACCTTGACTCCTTCTTCTTTAGGTCCAGGATACTTAAACATATCTCACATGCTCTCCTCCAATGTTAAAGATAAGTGAGTCATTCTTCACATCTATTTGAGTTCCATCCGTGGCTAAGTTTATGGGTAAGACAAATCTTCCAATCCTAATGGGCACATCCACAATAATTCCATTGGGGGTAAATAAGCTTCTATCCTCCATAAACAATATCATCTTCACCGGATTTGGATCTCCTAAGCACAACCTTTTGGCTAGTAAGAGAGGGATCACACTGACACTTGCTCCAAGTTCACATAAAACATCAATATTATGTGCTTCAAAACCTACATCAACCATGAATCTCCCCGGATCTTCCTCCTTCTTAAAGTTCATTTCATGGTGATTGATGTGGTATGTAGACTCTCTAGTCAAAACAACTTCCTCAAGTTCATCCAAGCTCTCTTGTTAGACAAAATCTCCTTAAAAAACTTTCCATAAGTAGGCATATTCTTTAGATCTTGCACAAAAGAATGTTTAAATGCAACTTACTCATCATTTCCAAGAATCTTCCAAATTGCTTGTAAAGCAATGCATAGAACTTCTTTTGAGAAAAAGGAAGTGGAGGCTTTGGTGTGGCCAAAACTAGTCGTTTTGGTTGGACATCTTTCTTCCTAATCTCCTCCTCACTAAGCTCCTCTTCAATCACTTTTTCCTTCCCTTTGCTAGCAACATCCGGCTCAATAGGTGGTCTTGACTTAACTTGTCTCCCACTTCTTAGTGCTATAGCTTTTCAAGCTAGACTCCTCTTGGACCATGTTGCAACTCTCTCTAGGATGGAATTCGGTATCACCCGACAATCCCTTGTTAGCCTTGCTTGTGATGCAATTTGTTTCTCCATCATCTTTTGGCCTTTCTCTAGTGCCTCAACCTTCCCAAAGAGTTTCTCCAACATTTTCTTCAGCTCAACCTCCCAACTCGGCCTATTTTCTTGTTGTCTTTGTGGAGGAATGTAAGCTTGTTGTTGCTCCCTTTGGTAGGGTTGTTGTCTTTGATTCATGTTGTATTATGGTCTTCTATCATATCCTCCATTGTTGGTGTACGTAGCATGCTTGTTCTTCTTTGCTTTCCCAACTCCAAAGATAAGATTCATAATTATATATGGTATGATCAATATTATGACAATATTGGCAAAAAATAGGTATAGAAGAAGCAACTGCCCTTTTATTTTTCTCTTCCAAAAGCTTCTTCAATTCGGCCACTTGAGCTTGTAGAACATCCATCTTGGAATCACGTGCCACTTTTTCATTCACCTTGTAGAACTTTCTATGGCCTGAATATATCTCACAATGCTTTGTTTGTTTTTCAATAAACTCTCAAGCCTTGTCTACAACCATCCCTACAAATGTTCCACCGGATAGGGAATCAATCTTGTCCCTAGTTTGATTGTCTAATCCTTTGTAGAATAGTTTCAATAATACCAACTTGGAGTCTCCATGATGAGGACACTCCAAGAGAAGGTCCTTGAACTTTTTTCACGTTTAGTGCAAACTATCTCCACCTTCCATTTTAAAACTTGTAATCCTTCTCACTTTGGGTGTCCAGTTTGGTGGGAAAACTTGTTGAGAAATTCTTTAGATAACTCCTTCCAAGTTGTTACACTCCTGGATGGTATGGCTTGATACAATTTATTGGCTTTACCCCTAAGAGAGAAAGAAAAAGATCTTAGTTTCAATTCGCATTGTTCAATACCTCTTATCGTTTCGGTTTCTAGCAACTCATTGGAGGTAGAAAGGTGTAGTTGTGGATTCTCATTTGGCCCTCCAACAAACGGATTTTGCATGATCATTTGGATCATGGTTGACTTGAGCTCAAAGTTTTGATGAACTTTGTTCCCAAAAAACTACTCCGGGTGGAGTGATGTGCTTCGCCGGGTCCATACGCTCTCCTAGCATCCGAGGTGCATAGACTCGTTCTCGGACATATGCTATCCTTGACACTTCTCTATATACTTCCTCATAATGCATTGCATCTCTTGCTTTCTCTTGGGGTTTAAACCGAGCTTCTAGCTACTCTATTATTTGTCTTTGTTGAGCATCTCTCTCTAGCTCTAGCCATCTGATCTTCTTGATCCTTGGCTTACTTCTTTTTCTTTTCGAACTTGGTAAGATTTCTCTCACTTTGGAAATCCAAATGTGCTAGCTCTTAATTTCTTAAGCTTCTAAGGTGCACCACCTTGTCAACCTACAAACACAAACACACACAAAAGTGCATCAAAAGTAACAAAAACTCTTGCCCTTCTAGATGCAACTTCACACAAATGAGATATGGCTTCAACCTAACAAAAGGGTGTGATCATATGATCATCCAAAACACTTCAAGAGTGGTGTGAAACTTAGGTAAATCGAGTTAGACTGGGTAACTTCACTCGAGTCACCAATAACCTACAATCGAGCTAAATTTTTGTAGCTTTCAACTCATCCGAGTAAATAATAGAGTATCCAATCGGGTGATTTCATATTAGGAAACAACTAGGGGTTGAGGACTAATTCTCCCAATCCTTGCTAATGCAAGGTCAAGCATGATATTCTGTCATAGGGTGAAAATTATTTGCTCAAGTGCTCAAGTAAATGATGACCAAATGGTTGTATGCATATTTAGGCAAGTGAAAATCTAAGCATACGTCTGCCAAACATCAAGTGTCACATGGTGTTTGATATTCACAAGATATGAGACAACTGCGGTCACTACTAGAATTTAGTTTGAGTTAAACATGCATCACATGGTGTTTGCTATTTGCAAGCATAAAACAAATTGATCTAGCATGGATTAACAATTATAAGCAAGCAATCAATCAAATTTCACATGGTGTTTACTATTGGCATGATTGAATTACAAATTTTAGCAAATATAGGCGTCTAAAAAAGCATCACTAGATTATGGAATTACTAATGAGTCTCATCAATACTAGTCGACCAATTATTAATCCATATAATCGTGTGTTTAAGACTAAGAAAAGTGTATGAATGTAAAATCTAAACATAGTTTAGCATCCGACTTTCGAATTAGCTTAAACATTATTTATAGTATTCCAATTTGTTGCTTCTCTTATATGCACACTAAATTGCTTTGATACTCACATAGCTTTGGATTGAGATTTTCACCCAAATCCCTAGTGAATGACACTCACTCATGGTGAGTGAAAAAATAAAATATCTGAAAATCAGAAATTGGATCCATAGAATCAAAGAAGAGTAGAAATGATGAATAACACTAAATGAATCAATAATATTAGAGTTACCAAAACAAATTTATGGGGGTTGCAAAATTCCATCTCGATTCAACTCGGCCAAACCTTGAAGATCCCCACGAACAAACTCCGGACTCTAAACTATCCTAAGGAGAAAAGCTCCGATCTAAATTGTATCTGAAGTGGAATGGTAGTGAATTGGTATGTAATACACAGATCTAAGCCCTTTATATAGGCTAAAATTGGCACGGATTGCCAACATCACCAAAAGGAATCTTCCTTGTAACCGTCGTCACATGGCTGAGTTGGTTGTAACAGCCTCCTTGTACATCCGGTTGGGTCTAAATCTACTCGACTGACGTTGAAAAGT
Source organism: Fagopyrum tataricum (assembly GCA_002319775.1). Classification (NCBI taxonomy): domain Eukaryota; kingdom Viridiplantae; phylum Streptophyta; class Magnoliopsida; order Caryophyllales; family Polygonaceae; genus Fagopyrum; species Fagopyrum tataricum. Next base: position 38,669,156 of record CM008282.1, on the reverse strand, counting down.
AAGTCGGTTACATGGGTTTCTTCTTCAGACGAGTTAGGCGCCTCACTCGACTGACACTTGTGTGGGGTGACATGTCTTGAATTGGGCACTCTAGCGGTCGAGTCGCTTCTTCCTATTTCAGTTTAGTGGATTTCGATGGCTGAGTGGCTTTATATCTTTGCTTCACTCCTTTTGTGGGAGAGCCTATGTCTTTCTGGATTGAGTCAAGTACCTTTTCTTTGTGCAATTGAAGGGGAACCTTTAGATGAGTTTGCAAAATTAAGCACTCGACCTTTAGGACTTGCATCTCCTTGGTGATATTTTGACTTTCCTCTTGTGTACTCTAGCCTTCTTCCAAGCTTTGCTCCGGGGCTTTCCTTATTTCTTCCGCCCTTGCTTCCAGTTTGATGATGAGCTAGGTTGCTTCCTTGAGACTTTGCTAGATATGTGATAAATCCAAAATATACGTTGTTTATGTTCTCTTTTGTATGCATTATCATTCCTCATTTGGTTTGGGTTGTGTCTAATAGGGCATAAATGTGATCTATTGTAAATGTCGTGTCTACTTGGGTATATTTCATATTTCATGCATTTGAGGACATATATGATCAAGAAACAATGAAATGATGCTAGAACAGCTGGAAAGGCAATTTTACTGAGTTGTCGCAGAGTTGTCAAGACCATATACGGCCTATATGCAAAGATGATATACGATTTATGTGAAAATGATATACGGTCTTGCTAGCCATATATTATTTTTCCATAAACCGTATAATTACCTTGAAGACCGTATTTCCTTCTAGAAAACGCTGAAGCCACCGATTCATCTTCCTTTGCCCTAACTCCTCTTGCACATTGAGAACGGGCTTTTCGACCTAGATTTTTCGCCCGAGTTTTTAATATAAGTACAACCCTCCCCTTAGGGTTTCGAATCCACTACCTCTCATCTTTTATCTCTTTCTCAATACTTTAAGACTAGGGTTTCTCAAGAGCTTCTAGTCTCAGGGTTGTGACAGAGCTTCCATGGTTTCTGGAGCTCAGACTTCACAACCGAGGCATTGTTGTAGAGTTAGATTTCCCTTCGTTTGTAAGTTTTATTCAATTTTGATATATATGAAAGGATTCTCTTCTTTTATTATGTGGCTGATTCATCTTCCTTGATCTAAGGATTGAGATGACCCCTATAAGGCTTTAATTTTGTTGATTGCATATATAATTATGAATTGAGATATTTGTTAATCCTATTTTTCAAAGGACTTAATTCTACCTTTTAATTACGTTCGTTAATCTGGGTGGAATTTTTAATTGGTTTAGATAAAACAAGGTGAAGAACCAAACAATTTTGTTTTATTGGAAATATTTGAAAAGAACTTGACTTTGAGAGTACATGTATATCAAAGTCTCGGAGATTCTTAATCATCGTAAAGTTCTCCGGTCTTTGTACCTTTTAAACTGAAGGACTTAACCGTGATGGTTTTCTTGGTCTTTTCCGGGTTTCTAAATGCATATGGGTTTTCCTATACTCGCCAAACCATTGGATTGAGAGCTACGTGAGTTGGAAAGCACTGTCTTGGTTTGTCTATGCCCATGGCTACTTTAGATGGTTACCTATTTTATCAATTATCAATGTTCATAAACAATATATATGCATCAATACTTTTAATCTTTTATAGTGGGAATCCTTGTTTCCATAGATCACCTTCTCTTCTTATTCTTGTTACCAACTATCCATCATTGTATTTTCTTGTTTTCCAAATCTCTTCAAAGACAGATTTCCTTCTTCCCTTTTTTCTCTCTTCTATCTATAATTAACGTAATCACTATCATCTATATCCCGACACACGCGGTCCCTGTGTTTGATAACTCATTTGTACTACATCCGATCTTGTATCACTTTTAAGGTAGGTTGTTTTACTATGGTAAAACTTTCAAGTTTTTGACGACGTTGCCGGGAATTGCAAATGGTTTGGTTATCTTTTGATAGTTATTATTCTAAAGTTTATTGTTACTTTTGATTTCGTTTCTCTTTTGTCTTTATCTCGCAGGTCAATTTCCTGAAATATGAAAGAAATAAATTTCCCCACACATAGATTGATAATGCTGCTCGCAACGGTTCAAGGTCGTGGAATTTAGAAAGTGTCTTCTAGACAGGTTGTAGCCAGAAAGCATAAAACGAGAAGTAAGCGAGAGACAAGGTAAGCCGAAGATGGAACCATAATATTCTAATTTGTTGTTGGTTTATGTTGTTGCTTTTGTAAAAGTTATTATTTCGTCCGCAGTTGCTAAAAATGGGATTGTTAATCAATTTTGCCGAAAGACTTAAATCCACGTCACATATCTCATCCTTTTTTTCATGACTTGAAATAAGTTTACTCTCACATGATCTTTGAAACAAGAATTTTTGCCGGAAAAAGTCGTATTATTTTGATAAATACATTGATAATTTATTTGATCCAAATAATTTCAAAGTTAGTATTATTTTAGGTTTAATATTAATAGTTAATATTATTTTGGATTATTTTTCCTTTATTTTATATCATCTTAACAATTACATACATCAAGTATCAAATATTGAAAAAGAGTATAACTGTAGAAGTTCAATGGACTATCGATCTTGTATGGGCTTGAGTCTACCAGATACATGTGAATGCTTATCTAGGATCATCCACATACACTCCTCGAGTTGGTGTCTTAATTAAATCTATAAGGAGATCGAAAGGGAATGAGATTAATTGCATCCATATTGTGTGGTTAAATTTCAATATTAACTGCAATTTGCAAGTAATACATAGAATTTTCTAAACACTAATGCTTAGTAATTTGGTCTAAGTGATAAAGTGGCACTAGACTCTTTAACTCCTGACATAGACCGTTCTTTGATCGATCGATCCGGACAATTACATATATGTCCACTATTCTCCTTATTAAATACCAATTTGGACATTATATAATTATTGACATGATCTACAAGACCATAATTCATGATAGCTGAGATGAATAGTTCTTGGTCACCTACCTACTTCAATTATTTTACCCTGTCTTTAGATTTAAATGAAAACACTCGAATGTTTACATCATGAATATATTTCTCTTTGCTTTTGAGGATATAGGGATTGACATTGATGGCGTTTGAAAACCTCCCTTAAAGTCGAATAAGATGATGAGGATTTTCGTCCCCTCTCCTTTTTGTGATCATTATTCTAATGGCCACTTTATTACATATTAACTAGCAAATATCATTTTAACCGATGATTTTCTGCAAATTACCATTGTTAAAATTGAGGTACAGTGAACTGTGCTGCAACATCTAGAGAAGGGTCCTCGACTATACATGTACACCGAGTGCCCGTTTGGTTGGAGCGGTGAAATGAAAACGGAATGAAATCGTATAAGCACCGTTAACCTAGAAACATAATAAATGGCGTTCTTAATCATATTTAACCTAGAAATAAATACAACGACTAGAAATGAATACAATTTTCTTCAACCTTCCGTGTAGTCGTGATGATCCCTCCTTTCTTCAACCTTCAGTGGCCTGCACTTCTTAAGCTAAGATAGCTAAATGGTGTTCTTAATCATATTTAACTTCCTGCTGAATCAGCTTTTAGATCAATTGAATTTACTTTTTTTGTTTAATATTTATATTTCATCAGGACAGTAGCTAGATTGGAGTAAGAGGATAATACGATCATCGTATTAATCCAGATCCCCCACAAATCGTGATTAACAACATAAGCTATTTTTACAGCTGTAGGAACGGCCAGGAAGTAACACTTCGAAGTAGACATCTAGGGATTTTGTGAATCTAAATCCTTGAGAAAACGACAGCGCAGGAAAGGAAAATAATTATTAATGTTTTGTGGCCAAATTTAATTGTCGGCTTCCTTATTTCAGCAGATAGCGTTCAACATAGTACTACTGATCATAGCGACCACTTGCTGCTTAATTGACAGACTAGTTCCTCTCGGTAATGTTAACAAGGGTTAAATGCTTAATTAACTAAGAATCGCAGAATACATGCATGCATGAACTTTATTTAACATTTAATTTCTACAAAGTTTGTAAAACGAATATTCAATAGATGTAAATGAAAACTCATACAGAAAACAACCTATAGTGTTTGTGATCTAAGAGTAAGATTGAACACAATTATTTGTTGACGAGGTTTGGATCTAAGTCCTACGTCTCCGGTCGGGATCTCAGTATCGATCCAATCCACTAAGTTTTAAAGCCAAAGCCAAAAACAAGAGTTACACAAAGATAGAGCCGTAAGTGTAACCCAAGACAAAGAGGAACCAGAGTAGAAAGAACACATGAGTATGAGAATCCAAGGATTATCTTCGTGTACCACTTTTTGTGGTTTTTTGAGTCTTCCAAGCTAACAATCGTCAAAGGATTCAGCGTTGGATCTTGTTTTCTGTGGAGGAGAACACTAAGACAAAAGCAACAACCTCAAGAGGAGAGGATGCTCTTCGCTCAAGAATACCACAAGCATAGCTGGAAAAGAGAGCGGTGAGAGAGAGAGTGGATGAGAAGAAGAGAGTGAGAGATTAGGGTTAGGTTAGCTAAAGCTTATATATCTCTCCTTTAGCTCCAAACGACGTCGTCTAATTAAATGAACCAACACGTTTGCATCAGACCTTGTCCAACAACGGTTCTTCTAAACTTCTAAATATAAACCCAGTTTTTCATATCAACAAGCCTTCAAGCCGGTTTCATATCACTTGGTCCCGAGTTCGATTCTCGCCAGCTCCTATTTTCCGGATTATTCTCCTTATAATTCACCCTCCTAACTCTTGTGGTTCTGGCTTTAAAAACATTTTGGAAAAACAAAACATAGTGGATGGTGGATCATCATTAATCCAACCCCCTTCATCTTCTAAGTGATCGCAGACATATAAACTGAATCCTTACAAAAGACAAACTTATTATTAGTAACAATCTTTTAAGAGTTATCTCATAATAGACTATAATTCTACATAAGAAGAGAGCACTTTGAATGTCAGTGTAAAGAGTAGCAGTGTAGGGTTTATTGTAAATTTCTTCCGAAATCCCTTTCAACCATACAACTTCTTTTGTTGCGTCAGTGACAACTATGTACTCAGCCTCTGTTGATGATAGAGCAACAATAGACTGTTGTTGAGACTTTTAGGATATACAATTTCTACACCAGTTATATATAAGTAGTGGTGGACTTCCTTGTGTCCTTATTGCTTGCATAATCTGAGTCAACATATTCCACAAGATCATTAGAATCACAATGCATATCCTATTCTAAAGATAGAGAATAAGTACTAACTCATGGCAAACCAATGTTTTTGAGAAGGATTAGACGTGTATCTACTTATAGCACTAATTGAAAATGCAAGATCAGGTCTAGTACAAATCATATAACTAATACATAACAAAACCTATAGTTGCATCATATGAAATGAACTTCAGTTGGTGTCATGTTAGTTGTCTTGGTGAGATCAAGGTGAGCACCAAGTGTTTTAGTTGTTTCCTTTATATAGTTCATATTGAACATGTCCAACTCTTTTTTAATATAGTCATGTTGTGTCAACCATATCTTCCTCTTTCTTCTATTTCTCGCAATTTTTATGCTAAGTATTCTTTGTGCAAGATATAGATCCTTCGTATCAAAAGAGCTTTTCAATGAAGCTTTCACCTCACTGACTTTCACCTTGGACTTACAAACAATTAGAATGTCATCAACATATAATTAACATAACATTGAGAGGACAACCAGTTTTAACAAACTTGAAATACAAGCATAAGTCGTAGGAACATTGAGTGAAGCAAGATATTTCATACATTAATCAAATCTTTTATTCCACTGTCTTGGAGATTGTTTCTGTAACACCCCAAATCCGTAGGACTAGGAGTGCTACTGAGCTAGGATCTCACAATGGATCCTGACCCTAGCCTGACAACAAGTTCACTGAATCTAACAACAAGGCACCAATAGATGAAAACAAAAACATAAAACTGGTATAAAAGTGTCAAAAGGTTTATACAACGCTGCTGGGTACAAACAAAACATAAGGTATATATATGGTCAAAATAACCCGTAGCCCACGAGTACGACCCCAGTGTACGGAGCCCTCAGCAGATCGCCCACTCTGGATCACTCTGCAGCTCTCCTATCCTGCAAAGTATCTACAACACGGTATAAAACCGTTAGCTAACCATACACATATATAAGAAGATGCAAGAGCACAAACACACATCAGAAAGTACTAAACACCTCATCATGATATCACGCATTTACCCGATTTATTATCTTTATAATCATAGTCCAACACTCAACTCATATATCTAAATATCTCAATATGAACGTATGTGACACGAGGAATATAACCTCGCCTCTCGGGAATAGTACCAGCTGAAGTGGGGATCCGGTGTCACCTCCCGTGTACCCTATGGGAGTGGACAGGTGGCCGGCCCACTGAACCATACTGGGTTACCCGTAGAGAACCTCAAGACTCCCGGAGGGATGAAAGGACAAGTTGTCACGGCCCTACAATGGACAATCAATAGACCATAGGTCGGTAATAATAATATCATAACAGTGCTATCAAACATATACACACACCACTCATGCACACATCAAATATAAGGATGGCAGCTAAGTAAGTCCTATGGACTTACCTCAACCTCGGGAGTCTCAGACTCAAACTCAAACGGCTCCGCTCTGGAGATCAACACAACCTAAACAAGGTATAACACATATATCACACTCATATCCATAACAAGGTCACACCTAGACTCAAGGGATCCATAAGGATAATATTCCAACTCGTAAACCTCAAAGCCATAACCGGTACAAACGATACCGTACTCAACCTCATTCTAAACTCATACTCGTACCTAGCATGCTACTAACGCTCATACTAGGAAAGGAAAGGATCTACCTAACTCTAGGTAGAACCGGAACAAGACGCACCTGCGTGAAGGAGAGACACAGGGGCGGAACACCGGCGACCGCAGGCGCGGCGGCACTCAGCCGCGGGGGCGGTGACACGGGCCGCTGGCAACGCTGGCACGGCGCGGGCGCTGCGACACAGATGCCGCGGGGGCAGAGGCTTCTGGCCGCGGGGGCGGCGACAACGCAGGAAGTTATCCCGCGGCTTCTCTTCGGCTCTTCTCGTGATCAATCACGTCTTCACTCAAACAAAGTTACATACAGGTATATACATACATAAACCCACATCAATACACACCTATACATGCATCTAAACCTAATCTAAGGATATGGAATCAAGGGAAAGGAAGAAGAGAACAAGGGAAGGAGCTTACCACAGCTGTGGCTTAGCAAGGGAAAAACATAACCAAGGTCTCACAGGCTGGCTTCAAGCTCAGCATACAACATCCACAAGCATCACAACCACAAGGCACAACAAACCTCTTCTCATCAAGGAGAAGCAAGAACAAGATCAAGGAAGGAGAAGGAGAAGCAAGGAACGTGAGGGAAGCTGGAGGGGAAAGTGAAGAACAAACCCTTGATCAGCCAAGGGAAAGAGTAAGTAAGGTAGAGAGTAAAGCACGGGTCAAAGGTCAACGAAGACGGCTGCAGCCGCCGGAAACCGCAGGGGCGGCAGCTAGGGCCGCAGGAGCGGAAACCCGTAGGGGCGGCACCCCCATCCGCGGGTGCGGCTAAGCCACAACTCGGTCAAAACTAGTCTCGGCTAAAGATCAAACTCAGTCCTAGAACTAAGGCTCTTACACCTCACCCCCCTAAAAACAAGTTTCGTCCCGAAACTTGTACAAACTCCGAAAGCACTCAGACTCAAAACCGGGATACACTCTCTCCATCGGAGGTATCATATCTCGTACATAAGGTATCAACCCATGTGACACTATACCTCAAAAGATCACACTACTATCCGGGGCATAGAGGGACATCTCTAGCCAAACCATCATCGGGGCATGGAAAAGACATCTCTACCAAACTATATACATCAAAAATAGCATGGAGGTAGGAATCATCTCTAGCTATCCCTAACAGTCGTATCACAATAGCATGGAGGTAAGAACCATCTCCAGCTATACCTAACAGTCGTACTAGCACAACAGGATCTAGTAAGATCATAAACACATCATAGCTAGTACGAAAATAAACATAACATAGCATATAAGCACATAAGCACATATGCACGTAATCATATCGCTCCTCATGCTAGTCCTAAGACCTACTCTTGGATCCTATAGGTATATTTATCCCCGCCTATAACTCTGGATAGTTCCTCTGGATACTATCCTCAGTCTCCCATGTAGTCTCATCAGATCCTCATCTCGACCTCTGTATCCTCAACATAGAAATGTCCTTCGAACGAAGGTGTCTCATACCTCGTTCTAGGGCTGCAATCGAATGCTCAAGAAAGGTGTGGTCCGGCTCAACCACCAAATCATCATAACTCACAATATGTCTCAGATCTGGTACATACTCCCTCAGCTAAGACACCTGAAATACAGAGTGAACACCCTCTAATCTCGGAGGCAAAGTTAATTTGTAAGCTGCGCTCTCAACCCAATCCAAAATCTCGAACGATCCCACATGTCAGGGGCTCAGCTTCCCTTTAATGTCAAAACTTCTAACACCTCGTGTCGGAGACACTCTCAGCCCTACATGGGCTCTAACTCTGAACTCTAGAGGTCTACGCCTCCTATCAGCATAAGACTTCTGACGGCTCTGCGCAGTCAACATCCGCTCTCTAATCAGTGCTACTCGAGCCATATCATCCCGAATCTAATCAGGTATCAAACTACTAGCCGTACTAGGCTCATCCCAGCATAACGGTGTACGACATCTCTACCCATACAGTGCCTCATAGGGCCATCCCAATAGACGTATGCCAACACACAAACTCGCAGCATACTCTCCAGCGTCTGAATGGTCCTCTCTGACTGACCATCTGTCTGAGGATGGAACGCGGTAGTAAAGTGCAAACTCATTTCCTAAGCAGTCTGAATCTGCTGCCAAAACCTCGAGGTAAATCGTCCATCTCGGTCTGAAACGATCGTCCTCGGTACACCATGGAGTCTCACTATATGCCTAGTGTACTCCTCAGTCAATTTGCTCACCGGCCACGTCTCCCTAATAGGAATGAAACGTGCCGTCTTCGTCAATCTGTCCACAATGACCCAAATGACATCAAAACTCCAGCTCGGTCACAAAATCTATGGTGACGTCCTCTCACTTCTTCTGTGGAACAAGAAGGGGATGGAGCTCACCTCCAGGCCTGCAATGCTTTATCTTGACCTGCTGGCAGGTCGCACACTATGCCACAAATCGTCTACATCGGCTTCAGCCCTTTCTACCAATATAAACGTCTCAAGTCCTGATACATCTTACTCGTACCTGGATGTACAGAGTAAGGTGTACAGTAAGCCTCCTGTGAAATCCTCTGTCTAAGCTCAGTATCAACAGGTACACAGACGCGACCGCGGCGTTTCAAAATTCCATCTGCTCCTAGCAGGAACTGTGGTGTCTCATCCCGAGACATCCTATCTCATACCCTCATCAAGGTCTTGCAGGTCTCCTGCTTCTGTTGGATCTCACTCAACAAATCAGGTAGTACCTCTAAAGTACTCAGCCGGGCATCCTCATCCGGAAACTGAATGTCCAACTCTAACTAGACAAAATCCTTCAATACCTTCTGGCTGTGCCCAAACAGGAGCATAAGTCAAATGTCTCTTCAGCTCCTCAAAACTCTATACACACTGATCAAACCATACAAATCTGGTAGTCTTCCTCAGCAAACTCGTCAGTGGACGGGCAATCACAAAGAATCCCTCCACGAAGTGTCTGTAATAACCGGCTAGGCCAAGGAAGCTACGTAATTCCCTGACGTTCGTCGGTGTAGTCCAAGCTGCTACTGCCTCGATCTTTGCCGGATCAACCTCGATCCCCTCAGCTGAAACCACATGACCCAGGAATGCTACCTCTGGCATCCAGAACTCACACTTAGAGAACTCAGCATAAAGTTCTCTATCCCGCAAAGCCTGCAACCCAATCCTCAGTTGTCCTGTGCACATCCTGCTCTCTCACCCTCAGCTGGTGATATCCTGAGCGCCGGTCCATCCTAGAAAATATTGTCACTCCCTGAAGCTGATCCAACAAGTCATCCATACACGGAAATGGATACTTATTCTTAATGGTCACCTTGTTCAGCTCTCTGTAATCACTACACAGTCTCAACGATCCGTCCTTCTTCCGTACGAAGAGGACAGATGCTCCCCATGGAGATATACTAGGGTGACTAAAATTCCTTCTCGGCCAACTCCTCAAGTTGCTTCTTCAGCTCCAACATCTCAATAGGCGCCATCCGATATGGGTCTTCGAGATCTACCTAATACCAAGCTCTAACTTGATACCAAAGTCCACACTCCTCTGAGGCGGCAAACCGGACGACTCAGCGAACACATCTGCAAGTCACAGACCACTGGGATATCCTCTAATGCAGGACTCTCCCCCTCCTTCATGGAATAACACCAAAAGACCTCACATCTATGTGCAAACAGTCTAGCTGCTCATATCGCATGATAACCATGCTAGATTTTCCAAGGTTCTAACCTCGGAAAACCTCTATCTGTCCTAACTCGGTAGAGAGGTAACAGTCCTCCTACCTACATCTAAGACTACAGAAAGTATGTCTATCCAATCCGTACCTAATATGACTTCTTCATGCTCTAATGGCATGACAGAGAAGTCACTAGTAAAACACGGGTCCCTACAGAAGTGGGACAGTCACGAATCTCATGGGTACCTCTGACCCTACTACCATCGGGTAACCCTATACTAAAGGGTATCCCCTCAATCATATCTAAACTCAAACACTCAATATAAGCATCAGATATAAAAGAAGACATAGCTCCAGAATCAAACAACTCTAACAGGTAAACCATGGATCGGAATTGTACCTGTAACAGGCGGTGCAGCTGGCTCCTCTGCACTCCTCAGCTCAAAAACTCGGCCCTATGGCCCTTTGCTGTCAGTGGTGCTCCCACCACGACCTCTGCCTCTACCCAACCCAGGAGCAGATCCCTGAGTGGTAGGACGATATGGGACTCTCTGTTGTCCCTGTATCTACTACTGCTGAGGTGGCCTATGCCCACCTCCCGCTATAATAGCAGGAGTAGAACCCTGCTGAGACGAAGCTCCACCCTGTCTACAAAAGACAGCTCTATGACCTCGTCCACCACAAGTGAAGCAAGTCACTATCTACCTCGTACACTCTGGTCTGATATGTCCATACTCTGCACAGTTGAAACACTGTCGTACCCTATCTGTAGCCGGTGCAGATGAGGGCTGACTCTGGCGGCTCTGGCCTTGTCCTGAACCAGCAGCTCCTCCAGTACCACTACTCTGCCCAGTACGCTGCCTCTTCTTAGACCCTCCGGTCTGAGAAGCTCTCCTCTGACTAACCCGCTCACGCTCATAGTCGGCGGCTCTATCCTGGTAGTCCATCAAGGACTCACAATGAAATCCTGCCATATAGGCCCGGGTGGCATCCCTCAATCGTCAGGAAAACAGATATACATGTTGATCCACAGAAGGTGCAGCTGGTCCCAGCAATGCCAACTCCTCCTGGAATCTCCGAATAGCCTCTGAGACTGGTACATCCTCAAACCCAGCCTCCACAAAATCCCGCAATTTCTCCCTCCTCAATGAGGCAGGGCAAAAACGCTCTCTGATCATAGTCCGCATCTGAACATAACTGTCAACCTGTGCTCGTACAGACCTCCACCAGTTCTGTGCTAAGTCTCTGAACAGAGTCTGCACTAACTCTATCTGCCTGTCTGCTGGACACCTAATGGACTCCAGAGCTGAGTCCACATGTCCAATCCACAGCTCAACCTCAAGCCCCACCTTCCCAGAGAAAGGGGGTACACCCATCTGGTGAAATGTCTTCAACCAAGTGTCTGGTCTAGGCCCTCTCTACTCCTCTGTAACTCGAGCAATCTCAGCTACAGGTGCCGGTGTAGCTGGCACCTGTGTAACCCCATAGGATCTCTCAGATGATCCTTCATGTACTGGCAGATCCGGAATAGGTCTACCTGCTCTAACAGCCTCTTCCACTCGCCGGATATAGTCATGAAACTCTGGTCCTCCCATGGAGACATAATCCGAGGCATCTGACCGGACTCGTTGTGGACCCCGTCCCCCATCTACGCCGTTCCCAGTCTCAAGAACGACACTCTCGGCAACGTCCTCATGAACCTCTTCCGTTGTGCGTGGATCAACAGCGGAAGTCCTACCCCGTCCTCTACCTAGAGGGGGTCTACCTCTACCTCGTCCTGTTGCAGGTAAGGCTCTAGTCTGAACCATCTGCAGAGGACGTAAACCTAACTCAGAAGGCTATATATATGCCGTATGTATATATATATATATATATATATATATATATATATATATATATATATATATATATATATATATATATATATATATATATATATTGTCGAGATCTTCAGAGGGGCGATGGCTCACGTACACGATATCCCAAAACATTTTGTACTCATTTCAAAACCAAAACCTTTTGAAAATTCGGACCCCTTTCGGGTTCTGTTTATTTATCTATTCGAACTTTATTACAGATTACTAGTGCCATTGTTGTCAACCTAGGCTCTGATACCAACTTTGTAACACCCCAAATCCGTAGGACTAGGAGTGCTACTGAGCTAGGATCTCCCAATGGATCCTGACCCTAGCCTGACAACAAGTTCACTGAATCTTACAACAAGGCACCAATAGATGAAAACCAAAACATAAAACTGGTATAAAAGTATCAAAAGGTTTATACAACGCTGCTGAATACAAACAAAACATAAGGTATATACATGGTCAAAATAACCCGTAGCCCACGAGTACGACCCCAGTGTACGGAGCCCTCAGCAGATCGCCCACTCTGGATCACTCTGCAGCTCTCTTATCCTGCAAAGTATCTACAACACGATATAAAACCGTTAGCTAACCATACACATATATAAGAAGATGCAAGAGCACAAACACACATCAGAAAGTACTAAACACCTCATCATGATATCACGCATTTACCCGATTTATTATCTTTATAATCATAGTCCAACACTCAACTCATATATCTAAATATCTCAATATGAACGTATGTGACACGAGGAATATAACCCTCGCCTCTCGGGAATAGTACCAGCTGGAGTGGGGATCCGATGCCACCTCCCGTGTACCCTATGGGAGTGGACAGGTGGCCGGCCCACTGAACCATACTGGCCTGCCCATAGAGAACCTCCAGACTCCCGGCGGGATGAAAAGACAAGTTGTCACGGCCCTACAATGGGCAATCAATAGACCATAGGTCGGTAATAACAATATCATAACACTGCTATCAAACATATACACACACCACTCATGCACACATCTAATATAAGGATGGCAACTAAGTAAGTCCTATGGACTTACCTCAACCTCTGGAGTCTCAGACTCAAACTCAAACGGCTCCGCTCTGGAGATCAACACAACCTAAACAAGGTATAACACATATATCACACTCATATCCATAACAAGGTCACACCTAGACCCAAGGGATCCATAAGGATCATATTCCAACTCGTAAACCTCAAAGCCGTAACCAGTACAAACGATACCGTACTCAACCTCATTCTAAACTCATACTCGTACCTAGCATGCTACTAACGCTCATACTAGGAAAGGAAATGATCTACCTAACTCTAGGTAGAACCGGAACCAGACGCACCTGCGTGAAGTAGAGACGCAGGGGCGGAACACAGGCGACCGCTGGCGCGGCGGCACTCAGCCGCGGGGGCGGTGACACGGGCCGCTGGCAACGCTGGCACGGCGCGGGCGTTGCGACACAGGTGCCGCGGGGCGGAGGCTTCTGGCCGCGGGAGCGGCGACAACGCAGGAAGTTATCCCGCGGCTTCTCTTCGGCTCTTCTCGTGATCAATCACGTCTTCACTCAACCAAAGTTACATACAGGTATATACATACATAAACCCACATCAATACACACCTATACATGCATCTAAACCTAAGCTAAGGATATGAAATCAAGGGAAAGGAAGAAGAGAACAAGGGAAGGAGCTTACCACAGTTGTGGCTTAGCAAGGGAAGAACATAACCAAGGTCTCACAGGCTGGCTTCAAGCTCAGCATACAACATCCACAAGCATCACAACCACAAGACAAGACAAACCTCTTCTCATCAAGGAGAAGCAAGAACAAGATCAAGGAGGGAGAAGCAGAAGCAAGGAACGTGAGGGAAGCTGGAGGGGAAAGTGAAGAACAAACCCTTGATCAGCCATGGGAAAGAGTAAGTAAGGTAGAGAGTAAAGCACGGGTCAAAGGTCAACGAAGACGGCTGCAGCCGCCAGAAACCGTAGGGGCAGCAGCCAGGGCCGCAGGAGCGGAAACCCGCAGGGGCGGCACCCCCATCCGGGGGTGCGGCTAAGCCACAACTCGGTCAAAACTAGTCTCGGCTAAAGATCAAACTCGGTCCAAGAACTAAGGCTCTTACAGCTTCAAACCATATTTTGGTTTATTTAACAAGCAAGTATGATAGGGAAACTTCACACCAATGTAACCCTTAAGTTATCTCATGTATATAGTTATATTCAAATTACCATTTAAGAATGCAATTTTAACCTCCATCTTTCAATTTCATAATGAAACACAACAACAATGGATATAAGTAGTCTTAAGGTTTTATATTTCACAACAGGAGCAAAGATCTCATTGCAATCCACTCCTTCCCTCGGAGGAAAACCCTTAGCAACTAGTCTAGCCTTAAACATGCATAGATTGGACAAGCAAAGAATTCAATATAATAATAGCATGCTCATATGAATAATAGCATGCTCATACAACTAGTCTAGCCTTAAACATGCATAGATTGGAAAACCCTTAGCAACTAGTCTAGCCTTAAATATGCATAGTTTAACCTTGTAAACCCATTTACACCCGATCAGTCTAGCATATTTAGGTTTAGGTACAACAGTCCAAGTCTTATTAACATGCATAGATTCAATCTCTTCATTCATAGTAGATTTTCACTCATTACAGTGAACAAATCTAATAGCATGCTCATATAACTCAGGTGTAGGAATACAAATCACCTCAGCAATTAAGAAAGCACATGCAACAATATGATCAAGTATATTCTCAACATGCTTAACTAAATTCATGTACTTATTAGGGTTTGGTTTCTTGTGCCTAGGTTCTCTATCTCTAGTAAGCTGGTAATCAATTAAGGAAGGTAGAGTAGGCATAGGAAGCAAAAATTCATGCACATCAGACATATTAACATTATCATCATCAAAATCATGTGAAGATAGATCATGTAAGTCATGTATAGAAGTATTAGCATGAACATAAGAATCTAGAGAGACATGACAGAATGTGAGAGAGCACAAGTGTTTCTTGCAACACCATTTTCAATATATTCCTCAGTGACATCATTGTCTTAACTAGGATCATAGAATGATACATATGTACCCGTTTCCCTGTTGTTAGACTTAGCAGAGACATTAGTAGACAAATTAAAAGGAAATTCAATTTCTACAAAGGTCACATCTCTACTTACAATCATCTTACAAGCACAAGGTTGTAGGATTAACAATTTATATCCTTAAACACCTTCAAGATAACCTAACATAATACACTTTTATGCCCATAGGATTAAGTTTACCCTCAAACTGCAAGACATATACACTACATCCAAAAGGTCTAAGATGGGTAAGGTTGGGTGATTTATTAGACCAAATCTCCTGAGGGGTTTTATGATTTATAGCACTAGCAAGAGACCTATTAGTGAGATAGGTAACAATGGTAATGGCTTCACCCCAAAAGGAGTGTTTTAGACCAGACGAGATAAGCATGTATCTGGCTTTCTCTATAAGGGTTCTATTTATTCTCTTTGTTACACCATTATGTTATGGAGTTCCAAGGACAGTAAGGTGTCTTCTTATGCCTTGTCGATGACAAAAAGTGTTGAATTCTATATTACAGAATCCTAAACCATTGTTAGTTTTAAGAAATTTTAACCTTTGGTTGGTTTGTCCTTCTATTGTAAATTTCTAGTGTTTAAAATTCTCAAGGGCATCTATCTTATTTCTAAGGAAATAGACCCACACTTTTTCTAGAAAAGTGATCTATAAGATATAAGAAGTATTTTCTACCCCCAATATTGTTAAACCGAGTTGGGCCCCAAAGATCAGAGTGGACATACTCTAGGGGTTTACTAGAATGATACTTGGATCTAGAAAAAGAAGATCTAGTAGCTTTACCTAGAATACAAGTCTCACAATAAAAGTCTCACAGGTCTTAAGGTCACTAGGTTTACCAAGTATACTACCATTCTTAAAGAGATAATGTCAACCCTTATTCCGATCCCTATATGTCCTAACCTAGAGTGACAGGTAAGAGTTTGCTCAAGTGACAGAATAACAACATTATCAACATGATTTAATTCAGGTTTTTCAACTACATGATAAAGACCATTTTTCTGAATACATTTAACAATAACTCTTTCATCTCTAGAGATGGATCTAATGCCAAAATGTGTATGAATATCACAATTTAGATCATCAAACATGCTTTCAGATCACATATTTCTCCTCGGGTCAGGAATCCATCTAACATTTTGTATGATTCAAACTTAATCATCATGTATACGAATAGGAACATAACCAATGTCTTTTATACGTAGAGATGTATGATCTTCAAGTCTAACTTCTCCCTCATCATGCCTATGAAAATAATCAAAATGACATTCATGAGGAGTAACATGCATTGTATATCCAAAATCAAGAATCTAGGCATTTATATCAAAATCAGAAGAAGCGAGTAGCATGTTAGAAGAAAATAAGCAACTCATGGTCATGGTAAGACATGTATTCATACAAGGCTAAAGTACAATTTTTATTTGATTTCTCAGTTTCATTATGTTTTTTCTTCCTATAGTCATGTGATTTATGTCCTTTCTTACCATAATAATAACAAGTGATAGTTTTCTCTTTATCCTTATTAGAATTATCCTTGTTCTTAGAGTTTTTATTTCTAGAACTATTGCTATCCTTAGTCTTATCTAAATAATGATTATCCTTGTTCTTATCCTTATTTTTCCCTTTAACATACTCGAGTTCATTCTTAGATTGTTTAGCATTAGGTTTCATCTTTACACTTTCATCTTTTCATTTTTTCTGTAAAATAGCATCTAAAAGCTTTTTCTTAGTCAGTTCTTCATGACCATATTAAATAACAACTTTAAACGTATTAAATTGGACAAGCAAAGAATTCAATATAATAATAGTTGGTCAGTGTCATCAATTTTATCTTTACAACGTTCCAGATCAAGAGTGATGCGAAGAAAAGTATCAAGATTATCATTCAAGGTCAGAGAAGTATCCATTTTAAAATGAAACAGACGACACAAAAGAGATATACGACTAAGCATGATTTTTTCTAAGAAAAGAGATTCAAGAGTATCCAAAGAGTTTTAGAGGTAACCTAAGTTAGGACTTGACTTTCTACCTCATTAGTGAGGCGAATCATTATTTTAGAGTGAGCTATTTGGTCTAGCTCTTCCTTTTCTTTCACCTTAGTCCTTCAGCTTAGGTTTGAGTCACTACTCTCCCACATGTTTCCCTTATAAGTATGTCCTTGATCTTGACTTGACACATGAGAAAGTCAGTGTTGTCATCGAAGGGTTTGATTTTAGCAGTGTCTCTCATCACTGGAACTAGGAAGACTCATATTAGCACTGCATAAATTATAAAAGAAATATTGAGTACTAGTAACAAAGAGAATCAAGTGAGAAAGACTACTCCTAGTTTAATCCTTCGTCACAATCACTATGAACTTCCTTACAACTATCCCGCAAACTCTTTATACCGCATCCAGACTCAAAGTAACACAAGAATCTCTAGAAGAGTGGCAAGAATTAACTCTTGCAGATACTCTTGGAAACTCAAGGTCTCCTTGAGTCTCAATCGACAGATTTGAGATCACCTAAGGAAATGAAGTAGAAAAAGTGAGGACAAGATGAATTTAAATAGACTGACTGTTGTAGGTTTAGACTGAGAAAATTAAAGAAACCTAGTTTTTGTGATCTTTAAGCTAGATCCAAACAACTAGCTTAAGAAAGCGTAGCTACTCTGAGATTTATAAGCTAGGGTGTCAGATCTTTTAAGTAAGAACAAGATTATAGAGACAAAAAGACGTAAAGGTCTTAGATCTAGGTTTCTGGTGACTAAGGAGCCACAAAAGATCTTTTTTCCAAGATGTTCGCTGTTTTTACACCCCTATAAACCTTTATCAATAATGATAAAGACCTATAAGTTAGTAAAACAAGGAAGGGATAGTTTTAAATTTATAAACTGAAAATAATTTCCTAAATAGCAACGAACCCATAGTGTATGGGTCAATCACAATAAAGGTAAGTATTCCAGGGTCGATCTCAGGGACTGGGAGGATTAATTTTCAGCAATGATTATAAATAAGATAGATCTCAATTAAAGACAGGAGGTTGAAAAAGATAAGGGAAAGAAGTCAAAAAGGTTTTGGAAAAGATTTTAAAGGACTCGCAATCAACTGTCACTATTGGTTGAAAGTCAAAACAAACAAACAAGAAGGAAAACAAAGATAATCAAGTTAAAGGGAAGAAAATGGATTCCAAGGGTTCAAGATCATTGTTTATACATATAGATTCAGGAAGACTCATAAAGATATATGGTAGAAAAGTCACAGGGATGAACGTTTCTAGGCTGACAGTCTATTACCGGGTAAGTCTCAAGACTATCTAGTTCTAAACCAACTACCTATTACCGGGTAAGTCTCAAGGTAGAGAGGTAGGAAATTCTAAACAAACCAGACTACAAACTAAGGGAAAGGTAAACCATTACCAGGTAAGTCTCAGGTATTACCCTACTTAGCAAGGAATCTAAGCACATTCAACCAATAAAGGATAAACCTTTATTACCTATGATCAGTCTCTCATGTATCTATGAAGGAATATCACCGGGTAAGTCTCAATTCCAACTTAGGTTACTAGCTAGAAGGATTCTAACTAGATTCAAGTCCAAGCCAACCATTACGATTTCTAGCAATTCAAAGACAAAACAAAGCACAATCTAAACCATCATAATCCAAGGCATAAACAAATCCCTGTCAACCTTGGAACCACAAGGTTCTAGCCAATAACAATCATATCAAAGAAAGACAAATAAATAAATAACAAAGGGAAATAAAAAGAACTTTAACTTGAATAAATGGAAACCTTCAATCTTGAATCCAACAAGGTCTTCCAAACAAAACTGAATGTGAAAGTATGATTCTTGAATCGAAACTATTGAAGAACAATGGAGAAGAAGAAGAGAAAGGGAGAGAGGCGGCTCCCCCCTATGGGGTAACCTAATCCTAAAAGAAACGGACTAATTCGGACCCTTAGAAATAACCTAGAGCTTCCCTTTTATAGGAAATAATCTTACAAAAGACGGGCTGGGCCAAAACCGATCCAAAAATAAAATAAAATCGCCGAACAGGAAATCTCGGGCAGAAATCTCGGCCGAGATCCGGCCAGTCGGGACCGAGATTTGGCAACAGAACCTTCAGCGTCAGGACTTCGGAAATCTCGGACGAGATTTCTCGATCTCGGCCGAGATCGGGCCATCTCGGCTGACCTAGGGCAATCTCGGCCGAGCCTAGTCCATCTCGGCCGAGCCATGAGAAATCTCGGCCGAGATTGGTCCAAATCGGTCCGAGACGCGGTCTTTTTCGTTCATTCGTGCCTTTAGCTCGATTCCTCGCGTCTTTAGCTCGATTCCTCGCCTTTCCCGTGCACGTAGCTCGCTCCAATGCATCCACTTTGAGGCTTGATCCTCAGATATGTCGTTTTAGCTCCAAAATGTGCCAAATCACCTACAAAGCCACAAATAGTGTGTGTAGACATCTATTCTTGCAAAAGTAGAACTAAACAAGCATAAATGGCACAAACTAAGGCTAAAACATGAATGCGGAAAGGGGAAATCTAACTAAATGCATGAGTAGAACAGGTCGATAAATCATGTTATCACAAGATATATGAAAATATTTTTTTTATAAAACCGATTCTAAAAGATTCTAAACACAAAAGAGAAAAGGCATGGGAAGATAGATTTATGAAGGAAAAAACGTGAAGAAATTAAAGGAACAAAAGTAAAAGTTTAAGAAACCCTCATATTTGAGTTTTCTGGTCTTGAAACTTAGAAGATCGCAAATGTTTTGAACCTCCGGTCAATGGACACGCGGTTAACGCCAATCTATGTCCAAAAAGACAAAATGCCCATTTTTTTGGCAGCTCATTAGCTCCCGAGTCTCTCTCTAAAGGTTCTCGGGTTGACCTTCAAACATTAGAGAGATCTTTAAAGTTTAAAGCTTTGATGTCAATTTGTAAAACGAATATTCAACAGATCTAAATGAAAACTCATATGGCATACAATCTAGAGCGATTGTAATCCAAGAGAAAGATTGAACACAAGTATTTGTTGACCAGGTTCGGATATTAGTCCTACGTCCCTGGGATCTTTGTATCTATCCAATCCACTAAGTTTTAATTTCAAGACAAAGCCAAAAACAAGAGTTAAAAGATGAGCTGTAAGTGTAAAACCAAGACAAAAAGAAACAAGAGTAGAAAGAACACATAACGAACAAGAACAAGACACGAGTATGAGAATCCAAGGATTCTCTTCGTGTACCACAATATGTGGTTCGATGAGTCTTCCAAGCTAACAACCGTCAAAGGATTCAACGCTTGATCTTGCTTCATGAAGAGAACACTCATAGACAATCAACAACCTTGAGAGGAGATGATGCTCTTCCCTCAAGAACACTACCAGAAGCAAATCTAGAGAAGAGAGCGACAAGAGAGAGGAGAAAAAGAGAGTGAGAGATTAAGGTTAGTTTGGCTGATAGCTAACCTAATATATCTCTCCCTTAGCTCCAAACGACGTCGTTTGATAAAATGAATCAACACAGCTCCAAACGACGCCGTGTGATAAAATTGTTACTTAAAAATATGGAAAAGTTTATGGTGAAATTATTGTTGTTTTTGTTATGAGTATTTTTTTAATTTATGAAATATTAATTTTATATTTGAGTAATGTAAGTATAAAGTTATACAATTTAAATAGTTTTAAAATGTGAAATGATTAACTATTTTTCCATTTTAATTTACGTGTGAATGAAACATGAGTAAAAAAAGTTATGAAATGGCTACTTATAAGCATGAGAAGTTTTTCTCTCTCGGCCATTAATAAAACTATCCGAATAAGGTTTCATGCTTTTTTGATCCATATTATTTTCATTAGAATTTGAGGTGGGTGTAGCAGACCTCAAACAACCCCTAAATCAGTACGTTTGTGTCATGTAGGCCATTATATGAGACGATCTAATTGGGTTTGTATCGGGCTCATTCACTTATTATAAATGAGCCGAATATGAACATATTTTAAATATCATTTAAAATTTAGACGCGTTGTAACGCCTCGAATTCTGGGAATTTGGAGCATAACTGGCTAGGACCTCATATTGGTTTTCAGCCTTAGTTTGACAACAATTACTACGGACCTTGCAACAAGGCACAAATATTAAAAAGCCAAAAATCTTTTAAAATAATAATTTGTTCATTAAAACATAAACTAGACGCAACGACAAATAATATCTTAAGGGGAAAAAAAGTCTAACTACGATAACATAAACTGCAGAAATCACCCACAACTCCTAGTACGGATATCCCGGTTGTCCACTCCACTCCCGATTTCTCAGTAGAGATATAACCTGCAAAGTTTAACAACACGGTAAAATTGTTAGCTACAATTCTAATACTAAGGTCACTACGGCACATTCACAATCAAGGGAAATATTGTAAATCAATCAACATACAACAAACAATGTCTAGGTTATTATCTTTTCTTTTGGTGAAATTTATCATCGATTATCCAACTTTTCATGGTAGCGTGAGAGCCTCTCGAACCTCACCCCCGACCCCGTAAACCAGTAGTACTAGTTTTGATGCATTTTTCTCGTATACGCTACTGGACTGGTCGCGGGGAAATCTTCCGGCACCCTCGACCCGGACAAAAAGCTACGGCACGTTATACAATTGTGCCTCTCTTTAGAAATATAAAGACAATGATCTAGTTCGTTCATTTTATTTCACACGCATAACACACGCTACCCTAGTACACACTCAGTATTATAAAGGTACCTAAGAGAGTCCTATGAACTCACCTCATCCGTATTGGTCTCAATATTACTCGCGATCTTGCTAGTCAGTGATCCGAATTTCCTAATCAAGATACATCAACCCTTAGAACTATATCAACCCATAACACTTCTTGATTTATCATTTTAATCAATCAGGGTATGATATATAGCATCAATACCCTGACGTTTTCTACGACCCAGGTTCACGGACCTAGATGTCCATTCCAAGTTCTCATATTATCATAACAGTCGTTTCCTTAAAATCCCTCTATCTCAAAAGTCCGTATTTCGTCTAACATTATCGATCCACTTAACTAATCATAATTCTCCTTCCGATTCCATTAACATAACATTTTTCAATTTCTTCTAATTCCAACATTCCGGCCCTTCTAAACTAGTTCCGCAGTTATTATTCATCTCAACATTTCACTACTTAACTTATGTTCATCCACTAGATTAATTGACTAAATTATCAAAATTAATTAAATAAATAATTATACTTTACGTTATTATTTATTATCAAAAATTTAACTTAACGAAATTTTAAAATGGGTTTGGGTCTAACCGGAAGCGGATTAGTAGCAAGATTAATTGGCACCGGACGGCACCAGGTGGCAAAGCATCAGGTCCATGGAGGTCCGGGTTCGATCCCATGCGATAGCACCAACACGGTAGATATAACGTCCTCCCTTCGAATCTTGTTGGCAATAAAATACAATATTATGTTTACGCCAGATGCATGAGGTCTCGGGTTCGAAACAATTGGGAAACAAAATACATAGCACGGAAAGGTAACGGAAAGGCTAGACATCGGGAGATCGAAGTTCTGTGGAAGCAAGAAGAGCGGAGCGGCGTCACAAGGGACAATCCTAGAGGTCGTAGGTTCGATCTTCACTGGAAGCGGAGGAACGATAAAGGGAGTGGGAACCGTGGAGACCTGGGTTCGATCCTCCCTACACACAATTTTTCCAAACACAAATGAGAGACTTAGATCACTACTTCTAGCATTCCTAGAAAAAACATTTACACTAGAGTTCAGACAAGGGAAGAAGAGTCGACTCACCGGTGTAGACTGGAGTAATTTCCTTCGGAGTTTCCCGTCGGTAGCGGTAAACGAAGTCGGCACTGGAACGAGAAGGCGGATGGTTAGGAGGAGGCGTAAGTGCAGGAGGGAAGTGTGGTTTGACTGTAACTCCGGCGTGATTGAGAGAGCGGAGGAAAGTGTGAGGACCGGTCGAGGGTGGTACATTGACAGTCGTCGGAGATAGGGTGAGAGATGTGAATGAGGACGAGGTGAGTGTGAGACGGGGAAGGAGTGAATGTCTCGTTAGCTAAGCCAATTTCTCTTCTTGGTAGTGTAACGTCCTCCGCCGTTAAGGCCTTGATTCCCGGTTAATTGTAATGAAGACGCAAAGGAAAAATACGTTGAAGAAAACGTCGGTGATCGCTTGGGAGGGACGAGGTCTCTTGAGCCCAGTGGCTTGTCGGGTAGGACGTGGGCCAAAACAGGTGGGAAAGGGAAAGTGGGTTGGGATAGTGGGAACGGAAAGAAAGACAGGTCGAGATAGTGAGAAAGGAAAGAAAGACGAGCCGGGATAGTGAGAGAGACGGGTTGGCAAACAAATGGGTCGGATAAGGCCATTAGGCTAACACATGGAAGGTTAGACCGGTTTGGTTTAAATCCAAACCGGGTTTGGTCTGGTCAAAGGAAGATTAGAAAAGGGTTCGATTAGGTTTAAATCGGTTAATGTTTTAAGAACTAGATTCGGATCTTGGAAATATTTTTATAAAGTTTGAATTAAAATATTTATATTAAATTCTCAATTTTTTCGGTTATTACACACATAACGTTTATAAATATGTCAAACTTGATTATAATATATCAACGGTTAAAATTGAGTTGGTATCTTAGCTAGTCGAGCTACTTAGGCTTATTCATTATCTAAATAAGCAAAATATGAACACATTTTAAACTAGAACTCTTTTAGAGCTCGACTCATCTTATGAACTTCTAATAGTTGTTTGATTATAATAGATCAACATTAAAATTGAGTCGTAGCATTTAATTATAGCATGATAGTACATACCATACTCTAAATATACTATACCCTTCTATGTTCTTGAACCGTACGTATGTTCAATTGTGAAAAAAAAAATCATAAAATACAATAATAACGTGCATGTCTAGGAAGATATACGTATGCTAGTAAATAATTTTTTTAATTATATTGAATAAAAAATAAATATAGGAACTCATATACACAATAACAACGTGACTAGAAAGATAAATTTAGTTTGCTTGAACACAAATTTCATTGATATACTTATGCAGTTATTCACTTATTCTAGTAAATAAAATACATTTACAAATTAAATAAAATGAAATATAAAAAAATTTAATTAAAATAAATATTATGTTGATGAAGCTTATATTCATTGTTCTACTTATTTTGAATTCATTACTTACCATAATATGATTACTTATATGAATAAATCTAGAACGTTTATCAATTAATCCAACGACGTTTAGAAATTCTCAATTATATTCGTAAAATCTCGTTCTCTCTAGAATATTACCATATATATATATATATCCAAGTGTATCACATCACATCACATCACATCAATATGCTTAAAAGGATTCCCTCTCTAGTCTCTATACACTCATCCAGAGCTTAACTGCTGATAAGTAGCAAATGGATAGTTACGTTGGTACTTGTGAAATGTGTATTTTAATGTACAATCTATACACATAATTACAAAATTATGAATTTTTGCTCATCATTTTTTCCTGTTGATCGAGAAACCTTGAATATATTACTTAGAAGTTGCTCTTAATCCATACGATTTAGTTTCATATATATGACATCCCTCTACATGAAATAACATGATTATACATTTAAAACTCATTGCGGTACTTGCTTTCTTCTGCTATTTTTGCCCCTTCATTATAACGAAGGTGTACATTGTTAATTTATGTCTGTCGGACTATGCTTTTTTTACAAAAGCACAATATGAAAGAACGTTATGTGTTCCGATTGGTGTTTTAGTCATCTCGATCACAACCATGTAAATAAAGTAATGCCACAAAGGATATTTTCATGTACCCACAAGTGTCATTTGTTCTTTGTCCCTTTCATTTTGTATGGTCATTTTTGTCATCACGTCTTGACTTGTGTTTATCTGAAAGGTCACATTCTGGATTTAATTTAAGGTTTTACCTCAAGTTTAAATTTTTATTTTTATCAGAACACTACGTACAGACTGCATCCTGAGCACTTTTGAACACTGCACAACATGCATGGTACTATATTGAAATTTGAAAGTGACCCCATGCTTGCTTAAAGTTTGAGTATTCTCAGTCGATGTACTATATATAATAGCTACTTATTGACTATTACTGTACATTTTTCCAATGAAATCCATTTCTAGCAAAACCAAAAAAAAAAAGGCAAAGATCCACTAACATTAAAACAACCCACCTTTTAACTGTCAGCACAGCTCACTAAGGAATTGAACTACCAGTACTAATGCTTCACAAATGAAAAGGAGAAATCAACCTTCAAATGATAATAAAAGTTAGGCTAATTCATATTTTTAAATATAAATATTATGATAATTGGTTGCTCCGGAAGGTAGAAGAAGATTTCGGAAGAACGTAGAAGATTTCGGAAGAAGGCGGAAGATTCCGGAAGATAGTGGAGTTTTCTAGAAGGATGCGAAATATTCTGGAACGTGTCGGAATACTCCGGAAGGAGTCGGATCTCCCCGGAAGAATACGGAGACATCTAGAACTCGGTGGGATCTTGTAGACTAGGGTAGAAGTATAGGAAGAGTTCTAGAAATGTATAGGATAAGATTGAGTGAGAAGGCTCCAGAATGATCTAGGATAATCGAGTTCCGGAACCTTTCCATAAAGGAGGTGGCAATGACTATATATAGGGGAGGTCACCCTCATTTGTAGTAACTCCATCAAAGAAGAGAGTGATAAAGGCTTCTAAAGAGAGGTTGTAAGTGAGGTTGTATTTGAGTGTCTGAGTGTGCAATAAATTTTCCATTTATACAAAATTCGGTGAATCGGGAAGCACGAATTCGGTGAATCGGTGGGCTACTCCTCCTATTGTCAATTGGTTTTAGGATGGAACCTCATCGGGCTTATGTGCTGGCCTTGGACCCAACGCGCATATGCGCTCGGACGTGCGATGGACCCCCACGTCATATCTGACCCAACGAAAGCTATCAGGTCACCCTATGTCCAGATTTAGGGTTTTACCTCAAGTTTTTTTCTAATGAGAATACTAGAAATTGCATCCTAGCCTGCTCCACTTCTGAAACCCCTCGGGCTCTCAAAACACAATTTACTGCACAACATGCATGGTACTATATTGAAATTTGAAAGTGACCCTACGCTTGCTTAAAGTTTGAGTATTCTCAATCGATGTACTATATATAATTGCTACTTATTGACTAATACTGTGCATTTTTCCAATGAAATCCATTTGTAGCAAAATAATAAAGAAGAGCAAAGATCCACTAACATCAAAACAACCCAACTTTTTTAACTGTCAGCATAGCCCACTAAGGAATTGAACCACCAGTACTAATGCTTCACTAATGAAAAGGAGAAATCAAACTTCAAATGGTGAAAAAATACTAATGAGTTTATGGTGATTGACAAAAAGAAAGTTTTTATTGTAAAAAAAGAAAGTAAAAAGTTTGTAGTGTGAAAAAATAGAAGGCACAGGTAGAGTTTCTTGCTGATTGACATGCACATGTATGTCACCTGCACAGGGCTGCTAGCTGTAGAGTAGTAGTATAATACCTGAACCGTGTTCATACATTTTGTTTTCTTGTAAAGTAAAAACGCCAGCTTGTGTAGATCCAAGTGGTCAAAACTCAAGACAGTAACTGGATTCTGTTCATTGCGTCTTTCACGTACGTATATATGCTTCCATTAAATTAAAGGAAATCTCAAGTTCTTCTCTCTAAATTAATCTTTGCTTCAACAGTTGCCACATGGAGTTTTTGAGCAAATTCAACTTCCTTTTAGATTGGATTTGTCTTAATTTCTATTCTGATGTTGACAAAAAGGGAGTTTGCCTGAGAAGGTAAAAAAAAATTCGAGTGATCGTTATTTGGACTGTCAAAATTCGCAAACGGCGCGGTCGATTTGGGTTGTGCATGCAACCCAAACCCTGGCGCATGCACAAAGCTCAAGAAGGGCGCATGCGCCCCAAGCTCTGGCGCATGTGCAGTCCGAGTGTGCTGACCATTTAGGACATTTGCTCTACATCTGGTCCCGAGCGCATGCGGGAATCCGCATGCGCCTGGTTGATTTTTTAAAAAATAAATTTAAAACAAATAAGCCGCATGGGCTTCAACCCTCGGGTGCATGCAGAGTCCCGTTGTTGTATAGTCAATAAAAAATGTCCGTTTGAATAGTAACCACGTCGGCAAACTAGGTTATGAACTAAACTAGTTTATATCCTATCCTTTGCGGTATGGCCATTTAACTTTTTTTAATTTAAAAGTTGTGTAGTGTAATTTAATTATACTAGGGACGTCGCGCGTGCTACGCACGCGCAACCATGGATTAGTCCGGGAAATGAATTTAATGAAGGTATAGATGAGGGATATAAATCAATAAATACAAGAATGAATACATAAACAAATACCCCTTAGCAAAAGTCAGGTGTTTACACAACGGTTGAAGTAGCTAACAAAACTCCTAGTTATCTGTCACAAGAAGAGCACGTATTAGATTATAAGCTAAAGATGCAATCTATGCTATGATGTTAGTGTGTTGCTTAATACTTACCGAGGGAGAAGTGCTTAAATGAGTACTCGGAGGCGTTAGCAGGGTTCATAAGTTCTTTGTTGTCGACTGTTACACCCAAATCATCGGATTAAGAGAGGGGGGAAAAAATCAAATATCCAGTACCCAAGACAGACCATAAATTGCACAAGGCACCAACATATTCAGCTTTAAATTGGGTAATCAAAGAGAGATCTTAGCAAATCAAGGAATTTACCGGAAACCAGCTGAACAAATAAAAAGGAATGTAATACATAAAAAAGGGCGATTTTGGATCTCATCAAGAAGAAATATAAAGGCAGTCGCAAGATTACACAAATTGAGAAAATAAACTAAGCATCAGCAGGTGCAGAGCTATTTCTTGTCATATTCGAGGTTTAAAACATTCAGGAAGAGGTGAAGGAACAAACCAGTATATATGTGACAAATTGAGAAAATATTACATTCATGGCATTCAGTGTATGCAAACCATTTCCTGACATTATCAAATCTACTCGATTCAACATCAAGGGAACTATCTGGGAAAAACCCATCAGTCCTCATGTAACCCAATAAAGAATCTGCCAACCCTAATATACCCAGCTGGAAAAAAACTCTCAGCAAGTAATCATAAGTCCTAAAACCATGATTCAGATTCGGCTTCTCACGGCTATATTCAAATAACCCAAAAGCCAAACTCGGATCTTCTACTCGTTTAACAGCTTCGTACGCAATCAATGGGGTAATCCTTGGAGACAAATAGCTCACAAATGCATCGTCAAGACGAAAGTGATACTTATCAACAAAGAGAGTTGAAACCAAAGTTATCAATAATCAAATTAAATATCCAAAATCCGCACTTGATAAAGAGAAGCTCCTCAGATTATAAGGAGTATTAACCATATATATAGAATACCGCAGTAAATGTGATTTGTAATGAAGATAACTCACAGCACAATAGAAACCACTGTTAGGAATTTTCTGTTGCGTGTAAGCTGTTTGCCATTGTCAACCTACTCCCACCAAGTCAAGCGATTGTATATTCCTTGATCTTCATAAAATGGAGTTCCTTTCTTCCAATGGAAAAAGTGATAAGTGACCTGCCACAAAAGGAAACAGGAGCATGTTAATCACTCAAACTTGAGATAAGAGCATACATTATAAGTTCAGCACCCAAAGGAGCACAGCCAGAATACAGTTCCATGATATAAATTACAACCAAAATGAGCCCTACCCACACAAAACGTTTTAGTGGCACCTCTATACCCTCAAGGGAAGCAGCAATGAAATTGTTCATAAATCTCTTATTTTCGGGGGCTGTCAAATTCAAAGACAGACATTGCAATTATAACATATTAATACGTCAGTAATAAAAGGTTTAGAGCTTGACAATATTGAATCGGAAGACAGCATTTTCAGTCTCGTGGGTACAAATGACACGAGAGAAATCTATCCACCAAATGTATTCTAATGAAATAGAACATGGAACTCAATGTTAAAACATTAATGTTAGATTATAATGTATAGAATCACCTTAAGATTCAAAACAGCAAATTCAATGGCTGCTCCAGTTCCAGAGAACTTTGCATAGAGAAAAACATGTTTTAATCAAGGGGTATTAACTATAAAAGAAAATGGCTCATTAATAATGAATTATGTGGGCCACAGTGTGCCCAACTTAATGCACCTTATTCTAATAGCCATGTGATATTCAAATTAGGGGAAAGAAATTTATCAAATAAGCTTTTTTAAATAATTGGCTAACAAGTTCAATAATTATAATTATGAAAAATGTTAGAGAAGCTTTACAGATCAATACCTCCAAATAAGCTTTTTTAAATAATTGGCATGACCGCTTCATCAATACAGCTCATTATCAAGTTGTATATTTTAGCCTAGTTCATCGAAAGTATAGCTCAAGCAGTAGAGTTGATTGAGAATCAACCCACACTTTGTGACTTCATCATGCCCATGCATAAATTACTATAAGAATATGTGAAAAAGGGAGAAACTATTCCACATCTGAGCATTAATATTCCTCACAAAATTTAAAAATGACAAAAAGAGTAAAAGCACAACAAATGGGAGATAGAGAAAACCTCATTTGATTTCAATCCATTTCCGAAGCTCTTCTTTTACCATCAAGTTCTTCCTCCACTGACCTACGCTTCTCCACTAACTCTACCTCCAATTTAGCCATCCTCATTTTGAAAGTGGTTTCATGATGAGCCAATAGTCTCTTCAAATCACCCTACAAGCTCGTCCAATGAAAGCATGTGAGTTACAATCTTCAGTAAATGACACAACCTTTCAAATGCAAATATAACTTCTCTCTTTTCATACAGGTAATTTGATATGACAAGAGCTTATAAGGTCAAATATGAATATATCAAATGGTTTTATTCTTTGAAATTATATACTGTAGAGTATGTAACTTATATATGCTCATTCGGCCATCAAATAAAAGTCAATCGGGATTATAAAAACAACACATACATTTCCCTTAGATGAGAGTTTTTCCTGTGAAGCAAGCAACTCCTCCTCCTTCTTGCTTAGCGAAGCCTCCTTTTCATTCACAACCTACAAAATAAAGCCATTTACGTTAATACATACAAATAAAATGTAGCAAAATACACAAAAGATACAATATAGTGTGGCAGCAAATAATATGACCTTCTCCCTTTCCAAAAGAGATGCTACTTTCAGCTCCAAATCAGATTCCTTTTCAGTCAAATCCTTCCACTTGACAGAAACGTTTTCTCTCATAGCCTCCAACTCGTTATGAAGTTTGTCCATTTCTTGAGATCTACTAAGCATATCAGCTTCTCTTCGATTAAGTACAGCTTGGTTGTCGAGCAGCTTCTCCTGAGCTTGACTCAATCGAACTAAACAATAGGCGATATTCATCGTTGAGCATAAAACATTAATCTCGGCAAAGAAACAACCGACTCAATTGATGAGAATCGAGTTTGAAAAGATGGATTAATATTCGATTCAATTGTAGTTCAGTTCTAGTGATCAATCATATCGAATATGAAGAACAAACCTCAAACTGAAACGAAAAGAGAGAGGGATCTTACCGATTTTGAGCGACGGTAGATGCAGCCTGGAGGAGCGTCAGATCTGATGCCCGTAAAAATTCATCCACATCTACGCTGAAAAGAGAAACGAAAAACAAAATTTGGAATAAAATGGAGATATTGATAATCAAGAGATGAAATTAAAGGGGAAGAGAGATATTTTTGTTTCATTTGGGTCAGGGTTACAAGTATGCAGTTGCGGATATGCGTAGGATTTTATGGGGCTTTATCTTCTTCTCTGACAATCAATAATCATCAACGAACAAATAATGAATTGAAGGCATCAATTGAAGGCATCAATTGAGGGCACCCTAAACAAAGAAGCAGGAGAAGGAGAGATAGAGTGGACAAGACGCTGGCGAGAAGAAATAGCGAGAAGAGGATGGCGATAAGCCGATTTCTTCTTCCAAGACAGCTCCGATACTGTTGAGGCGATTGCTTCCACGATGGCTCCGATCCTGTGAAGCAATGGGGGAATGGGAGATTATCAAAATCTAACTGATATCCATTTCATCCAAGACAAGACAAGCATAAACGATGAGATTCATCCAACATCAAAATACCAAACCTGAAATCTGCAAGGAATAAGGAAACTCAGTTGAAAATCGAAGCTCGATATGCTCTGCCTTCTTCGTCAACTGGGACTTGTAAACACCAATCCAAAACCGTGTGATGATGAAGATGAAGAGCCGAAGAAGAGAGGATGTTAAAGAGCTTGTCTGAGAAGGTGGAGTCGGTGGAGTCGGTGTTCAGATCCCACAATGCTCTAGATGTCTTCGGCTGAAGGAAAGAGAAGAAGAGAAACGGGTGAAGATGAAGATGAAGTGTGTGTTTGGCAGCCTAATAAAAAACACTAGGTTGTAATTATTGAGTGTTTTGTGGATAGTGTTTTCCGTTTTTAAGAGTTGCAGTTTATAAAAAACGGAGAAGCGTTTGGATTGGTTAGGGTAAGTGTTTTGGAGTGTTTTTTACGAAAAAGACTACTATGCCCTTGCTACTAACCGGAATTACTGGGTGACCCGGTATATTAACCCACTGCCAATTGAAAAGAAAGTCGTCCCAAGCATTTGGCCGTCGTCCAAAGTTAACGATTCAAATGGACAAGTTAACTATTTTGATGTTTCAAATGGACAAGTTAACGATTCATTCACTATAAACAGTCCAAAATAATCAAAAGTTAAAGGAATATACATTTGCAAACCGAACTATAAATGCCAGCAGATGTATGATAGAATTGGATCATCTTCAATATTGAATAAGAAATGTTTATCTGCAAATGTGTGCCAGAATTGGATCATTTTCTCTAAAATGTATGATAGAATTGAATCAACTTCAAGATTGAATAAGAAATGTTTCTCTGCAAATACCTGCATTATGAAGTAGTGTATAGATCACATAAACTACCCCTGTAGCTTTGGGACACTGCCCCAGAATTAATTTTCATTTCCTTCCTGTACAGGAAAATAACAAACAAATGCAAGGATATGAGGAGGGTTGGGGCTGGGGGGTGAACACCATCGTACCTGATGTGCAAAAACTCGAGCCATGATCATATCATTCTATCGACATAGCACACGAGCAACATCACGAGTCTCCTCTCGCTTGCCCATTTGAATGTCATTTGGACCTAGATATATTGCATGGCCTCCTAGCAAGGAAAATCCCATCTCAAAGGAAACTCGAGTTCTCATGGATGGCTTTGCAAATATCATTGCCAATGTCTTCCCTTTCAATGGGAGGTATGTCCTTTCTCCTGATTTTAAAAGTTCCTTCACCTCTATAGCACAGTCTAGAATCTTCAAAATTGTAGCTTTGTCATAATCTGTAATATGCAGGAAATCCCTTTTCTCTGATTTCACTGCAGAACAATTCAAAACAACATTTATATTGAATCAGAAGAATGCCCGAAGAACATCTTACACACCGGATAGGAGAAAACATACATTAACAAGTGAGGCCTTGTTATTAGCTCCGGCTCATGTTTAGGGTGCATGAAGGAGGTCAGTCGGGTTGGTGATTTTGCACAGATTGGATACAAGTTAAAGTTGCATTCATCAAAACGGTACCTACAATTGATATGAAAAAAAATACATGTCTCAATCTTCACAAGTCGGGACATTCATGGAGTTGTAAGACTATTCTTAAACTAAAGATGCTAATCAGTTAAAGTGAGATTTGGCATATTTCATCGTGTTTGATAACTGATGTTAATTAAAAAAGTACATCAATTGTTTCAAGTGTTTCATGAATCCCAACAAGAAACCCAAATTTCAATCCCAGAAAAATCTAGCATGCAAATTCGATTCCAACATGAGGTTCTTTACTGGATCAACATCACTTGAACAAAAAAAGGAGACTATATCATACTATATTTTAAGAATAATGGGTAAATAATTAGTCATGTATAGATATGAAGGTTTGCTTGGTTATCACATTCAAGATGTACCTAGTGTGGTTAACTACTTCGACCAAAAACCAACAAAACGCTTGCACTTGGCCAAAAAAACTGAAATGTAGTATAAATAGTAACTATTAAACTCACCTCATTGAGCTTGCGCATTGAATAAGCTTGTTCAGCCATAAACATTTCAAGTGCGTCAAAAACCCCAACAATTTGGCCTTGCCAAGTCATCCTAGAATAGAAGCACAATATTCATATATCAGTTTACTTCCAAACACAGCCAACATAAGTTGTACTTTGCAAAAAATGATCAGTGCTGCAAAGAACTACTAACAATATTAGAGTTTTAGTTCTAGTAACTACAAATAAATCATTAGGAAATATGAAGTATCATTAAAATCAGCTCAGACACATGAAACAAGCAAGATGATAGCCAATTACTGTATCAATTACTACTTACTAGTTAAGTACCTTAGACTGAAACCCTCTAAAACAAAATTCATTATCAGCCAAAAACTAGGTTGATTGGTTCAAATGTTTCAGTAACGTGTTAAAAGCAAATAAATCACACGAATTGCAAGAGCCTGGAAAATAACTTGTTTGAAGGAGCAATGTGTAGTCATTAGTCACTTTTGGAAGCTTAGTGCAAGCAAGGAGATGCAATTGCAGAAAGTACAACAAATTAAACAAAGAAAGCAATACACTATCATTTATACAACAGAAGATGTAAAGATATGATACAACAGTAGTAAATTTGAACAACTCTGGGAACAACACCCAATTCGAACACAAATAAGA
Organism: Fagopyrum tataricum; assembly: GCA_002319775.1. Taxonomy (NCBI): domain Eukaryota; kingdom Viridiplantae; phylum Streptophyta; class Magnoliopsida; order Caryophyllales; family Polygonaceae; genus Fagopyrum; species Fagopyrum tataricum. Next base: position 38,634,865 of record CM008282.1, on the reverse strand, counting down.
AGAAAATTGAAAAAAGAATTATGTACTCAATTGACAGAGACACAGAAACCCTGAAGTAGGCTTCTTCGAAACAACTAGTTTTGGTTGGAAGTCGAAATCTATCCGACGAGCGGTGTAATTGGTTGAAAACCCTACATAAGTTCAGCTCTCTTAACCTTGCTAGCCCGTTCGATGCCCTAATTTCTCTCTGTTTAGGATTTGCTTCAGGGGTTGTTGTTTACTACAACGGTGGTCGGAAACTAGGAGTCCAAGGAAGAAGAGACGATTGCTCGGATAGAAATTGGGACTGAGAGGAGAAGGCAACAAGTGAGGGAATAGAAGAAACTTGGATGTTCGGAAAGAAATTGAAGTTACATGGAAGACGGGATGGTCGGAAACCACGAGTTCATTGAAGAAGAGACGATTGTTCGTCGGAAAACAGGTAGGGCGAATGGAGATTTCCTTCATCAAAAGACAAGAGAAATTGAGGATAGAGGGGGAGCGTGTTGTATTAATAGCTGGTATAACAACGTAATTTAGATGAACAGCAGGGACATTTGATACTTTTTAATTTCAAAAACACTATTAAAATAACAGAAACCCTTCTTTTTTACGGTTTTTAAAACACACACCGAAAACTGAAACACTAGTGCATATTGAGCTGCCAAACAACTATATGATTCTAAAACACTCCTGGACACTAATAAACACTAGTATTTAGGTCTTGTCAAACACAGCCGAAGAGCCGAAGAAGGAGAACGAAGCTTCATGAAACTGCTTGCTTGCGGGCCAAGCACGGGAACAAAAGAAGCAGAGGAGGATAAGAGCAGTCCAAGCCCAAAAAAATAAAATACGGACAATACCGAAAACGTACTGTTTCAAGGGGAAGTCCCCTTTATAATATTATAAGATAGGTAAAATATAGATTATTTTATAATTGGTTAATGTAAGCTCATATGAGTCATATCTGATTACTAAATTTCAAGTGTAATCAGCGATACACTTGAAATTATATTATATTATATAATACAATTCCTGGATCACTGATATAACATGAAGACTGAAAATAATAACGAAGTTCTTCGTATTACATTTCGGATAACAATTACTATATATATATATATATATATATTTATATATAATAATATATATATATAATTGGATACTCTTACATATTAATGTGCTAGGTAGAGGGCGCATTTTTGACACGTGCGTAGCAAATGAATTCATAAAACGTTTATTTCGTGTACCGAAATACACCTTTAATAGATGAATTCAAAAATTGTTTATTTACTAATACATTCAGTATAAAATGTAAATATATATATTTATTATGTTCAAGTAATAGAAAAATTACATTGATAACTCCAAGACTGAACATGATGCTTGTATACATGTAGTTAGGACGGATTCAGGATTATAAATTTAGATAAACCAATTCCTCTTAGGCAATAATGATATACAATGGTTTACTCCAATACTTTTATTATACAAACAGTTTTTGTTTTTGTTTTTTTTTTTCCGTTTGTCAACATTTTTATTATGATTAGATTAATGAAAAAAATATATTGTACATATATTTTAAAAATTAAATGAACATATTATTATTATTATTATTATTATTATTATTATTATTATTATTATATTATAAACTGCATTAACAGTATATTTATTCAATAAATTTTTATAAATATTTTTACTTATATATACAAATAAAATCTCTCAAATAAAATAAATTTATAACCATAAAACTATCATATATAAAATTATAAATTTAAAATATACTATTAATTTACTTTTAATTTGTTTAATAGTAGCATATATATATAATAAAGACGTAACACAACCAAATATACATTTAACTTATATAATTCACCTTAAAATATATACACTCATATGTACTAGATGGTACTTATTAATTCATATATTTTAAGGGGATTATTAGACGTATCGGCGAAAATCACTATTTATCATCGTAACTATGCACTTCGCGTGCGTAGTTGACTGGTTCCCAACTACGCATATGGGGTGCGTAGTTGGAGTCCGAAAAAAAATTAAAAAATTTGGAAAAAATGAACTACGCATTTGGCGTGCGTAGTAGAAGTACGCAAAAAATTTTTTTTTTTTTTAATATTAACTACAACTACGAACCCCAAGTGCGTAGTTGAGTGAGTTCTCAACTACACACGCTAAGTGCGTAGTTACGGTGTCAAATAGCAATTTTCACCGGTACGTTTAGAAACCACGTTAACGGAGTGGAATTGAACTAAAAAGTTCTTGATCTCTATATATACAAATTACCTCTTGCATAAAAAAAAATATTAATACTCGTTTTACATATTTTTTACTAATATTATTTTTGGGTAGGTTAGGTTAAATCCTAGCCAACTCCTAAATCCGACCATGTATGTAGTTGATTAGTTGGTTGTAAACTAGTTTTTTCCGGTAAAAAACTCAGAATAAAATACTCAACATATCGTTTTTTCACATTTGGGATCCGACTATACACCGAAACTCAACATATATCAACTAAAGTCCTTACACTTGTGACGGTGTGTTTCTTAATTTGTGACGGCGTGTGTTTCTTAATTTGTTAATTACGAATTTGAGTAGGATGACGGAATGATGTTATTGATTTAGACACAAGTGTATGTATAAGGGATCTTGTTATCATTACCCCCTAAAATAGGTCAGGAAGGTTATTTGTAACTAGTCCATAGAGGTGTATGGTGAAATGAATAGGATCCACTAATGTTTGTATACAAGGACAGAGGCGAGGGTTGAAAACCGCTTGAATCATTGATAAGTTTAAAATAGTGTGTATAACCGACTGAAAATAATAAATGGAATATTGTAGTGAACGTATTTTCTTGTGTTATTATTTTATTTTAGGTGTGTGTTTGCGTGTGTTGTCTATTTGTTCCCTGTACTAAAGATGATTGTTAGCTAATGGTTTTACCGTAAATATTAATATATTCTACCCAGGGTAAAGATGTTGTGGAGTGATTTGGTGTAGGTCGACAATCGGGTTGGTGTACTTCATAGGTATGGGTGTTGTATTATCGTATTATTATGGACCTTACATTTATTAAAAAATAGCATCATGATAGGATCCTAGAATTACTTATTAGTAAGGTTATCTCACTTTGGCATTACAATGTTTTACAACATATTTGAGCATTTTGGTTTTCATTTATTTGTGTCGTGTTGTAAAAAAAAAAAATTTGGTAAGTGAGACAAGGAGACTATTATCACCCGTATTGCATTAATGTAAAAAGGAGCTAACATATGACAAGCCTTCGGGTCGCAACTCTTCGGGCATCATTCTTCAGAAAATGAAATTAAAGAAGTAGAGGTACTAATAAGAAAATGAAAACCGAAAGAACATTGAAAGCTAAAGAAGCAATGTGATCCGTTGTTGCGTTTGCTTCTCTATAGATATGACGGAGTTGGACATGACAATTCCTACCGGTGAAGCCTTGACACTTGAAGACCAGGCTAAAAATTATAGTTATATTGTTGTCAATCTAGATTTGTAACCCATTTTGAGGTCAGCGCTTGTGGCATTTCGGATCGATGTACAAATCCAAAGTGTCACAATATGGTATCAGAACCAAGTTGACAATAATGTCACTTGCAATCTAACAATTTGGATAAGTGAAAAATATAAACGGAACCCGAAAAGGGATCAGACGCTTTTGGTTTTAAAAGGCATATGCAATGTCGGAAAGTGGGTTAGATGTACGTTGGACTACCATCGCTCTCCACTAATCTCCATACGGTAGTGTGATACTTATAGTATAGACTTATCATAGTTGGACTTGTACTTATTTGAATATATTACTATAATCCAATGGTACGTACTAGAGTTATAGTTGTCGGTAGAGGTAGGTGCAGGGGTGGAAATCTCACACCTTTGCATCCTATGGCACAAGGTCGTGGACAAGGTCGTGGCTAATGTCGTCGGCATGGCGCTTTTGATCTACCGTGGAGGAGCCATACTTTGAGCATAAACGGGTTCATATGTGGAGTTTGTTGAGAGTGACACTCTAATGAGTGATCGAGGTGTTACTTTTGTTACACCTAGTGCACATGTTGCGGGGTAATTATCGATGGGTATGGCCGGGTGGCTTGATCTTTTACGATAAGATTTTGTCAATGTTGTGAGAGAAAGACATATTCCAAACCCAAAAGTGCATACAAGATCAGATGCAATTAATTTCTCAAGGAAATAGGGGAACAACATATGCCTTGTTGAGGCCGAGAGAGTTGTTAGGGCTCCATACGAGCAGTGTGCGCCGAGACCCAACATGTCCCTAGCTACCTTTGAAGAGAAGCAAGGGGTGGAGGTGGAGCAATAGTTAGGTCATGTGGAGTCTGCCTTAAAGTCAAACCGATGTCTTGAGGATCGTAAGGTGGAACCGGTGCATACTTTGTTCAAAGAAAAGGCACACGTTTCGTGGAAATCTATTTGTGACGATGTCACCGGGTTGGAGGAGATGGTGAAGTCGACTAGAGATAAATTTTTCCTACAACTTTGAGGAGAGATATTTCAAGTCTTCTTGGAGGGTTGGTGGGTATGAAGGCCCATTTCGATTGCAGAGGTAATTACGAAGTTTCGGAAGAAGTTAGCATATTATGGACCAGTGGCCCTCGTGTAGTTGAACAATCTACTTGTTTTTTAGGAGGATGAGACCGGAGACTCAATACTACATTGTAGTTTTTCAATGTGAGTCCTTACGAGACTATGAAGACATGGCATTATCCGTTGAGAGGAACACGCCACAGTACAAGAAGACTAGTCAAGACAATAGTGTTGAGAAGAGACAAAAGACAAATCAAGTAGATCCGGATTTAGGTCTGAGGGCTATAGTCGGGGTGAACATTAGAGCCGGCAATGTTACACATCTCAAACACATCTCAAATACTCGTTTTACTAGTGGCAAGATAGGAAACCGGTCTGCTTTTTGTAAACCGTTTCAAGGTTCCTCTCCAATAAGTTAATAAGATAGTGGACAGTACCCACAACATCAGTTATAGACTTCGGGTAATCAACTACAACATCGAGCTACGAACCATCAATATCCAACTTTCTATAGGTTATTTAAAAATTCCATCTTGTTATTGGTATATCCTATTTGGGAAATTTGATCAATAATCGATAAAAAAAAAAGTTTGAATTCGAACTAGTTCATTAATTGATGACTCGAATCAGATTTGATGATTTGGGTTGGGTATCCATTCATTTGTATATTTATATATGTGCGCGTGTGTGTGTGCGTGCGCGTGCGTGTGTGTTAGACAAGATATCGATAAAAGAGAATAGTCCCTCAAAAGGGAGTTCACCACGTATCATGTATTTATATAGCAGGGTTGAAACCCTAGAATTATAATTAAGCGTTGTAGATAATAACATTTATATTTATATTCTCCAACTTTTGTTGGAGATTTGGGTTAAGTCTTCATTGTAACCATTGAGTTTGTCTCGAGACAAGGTGCAATGAGTTGTTCACATGTGTGTCACTATGATCTAGGTTGCAGGAGGCAAGCCAAGTGACCGGCACTAAGATCAACTAGTATTGTAAGGGGAGTCGAATCGAAGCAAGCTAATTCACGACAAGGTCAACTTGTGCTAGATTTTACAAGGCCGATGATTGGGGCTTTTAGCCACATTTTCTCAACACATCGTTGGTTCTTTAGGCCTTATATTGGCTAAAGAATATGTGGTTAAAATTTGGGAGCAATCAAAGCTTAAATGCTTAGTGAATATCAATGAAGCAACTAGTGAGCTTCTATAGGAGCTACACTAGCTTGAGCTAAGATATTGAGTATTTATGGATCTTGAAGCTTACCATAACTATGTGAAAGTGAATAAATCTCATTGGAAGTGTTTGGACCAATAAAAATAAGCTCACTCTAAGCTAGCTCCAGGAAGCAATTTTGGGCTCCTTGTTAGGGCCTCGGGCTTTTCTAGGATTTCAAGGCCCATCGTCCAAGTAACTTCCCTGTACCTTTCCTAACTGCTTTTAACCGTTTTTTGGTGGTTATAACTCCAAAACCGTGCCCCTATGCCTATAAAAGGGAGAGTCATTTGCACTTGATTCCTAGTTATAACTCCAAGTAACTTCCATGTAAGTTCTTAAGTTCGGGTCCTACAAGGATTGTGTTGATGATTTAGGAATGGTGAAATTGAGTGGACATGGAGGGCATATTTGGGTGGGGTTTGATTATTCCCGAACAAAGTCAAGTTTGAATTCGAGGTGGATTGGTAGCATGATAACTGACAATGACCGGCTTAGTAGTAGAAGGGATGGGTTGGGGCGCTGGGGAAGGTTGGGAAGTAGTGAGGCAATGGGTCGATGGGTGTAGGGATAGGTTATTTATAGGCGGAGGAGGGGATTGTTATAGGTATGTATTGCCGATGTGGGAAGCAGGTATGACGCGGTGGGCTGACCGAGCAAGGATGAGATGTTGGACCGGTTGGACTGGAGCGGAACACCGGGCCAACTATGCCGGAGGGGAGAGAAGCAATTTTAACAAAAGATTGGGCATATCAGTATTTGGTTTTGTAGGGATGTTTCGCCGGTTTTGTGTTTGAAAGGGAAAATTTGTCTCATAAAAAACAATGTGGTGGGACAAGATTACCTTTTTTATCCAAACGTAAACAACGATAACCGCGGTGATTTGTTGAATAGCCTGGGAAGACACATGCAGTGTAACGGGGAGATAGATTATATGGATATGTGGCACTAAGATTAGGAAAACACAAACACCCAAACGTTCGCAAGTGATCATATGTATGAACGCGATAATAGAGTGTAAATGTAGGAGTGAGGTTGGAAATTGCTTTTGAAGGAATGATATTGTGGACGTAGCAAGCTAAATTAGGAGCTTCAACCCAATAGACCGGTGGAATATGAGCATGAAAAAAGAGGATTACGAGTTTTGTCATTAAGAGTGCGCAAATATGCGTTCCGCTTTCCCATTTTGCGGGGAAGTTTGAGGACAATAAAACCGAATAACTAACCCTGTCAGTAACAAAAATCTTGGACTTGTTTATTGTCGAATTCATCACCCATGTCACATTGAATGCTTTTAATTTTCTTGTGGAATTGTGTGAAAACATATGTGTGAAACGCAAAAGGTGTGCATATGTATTGATTTTTGTTTGATAGGAAAAACCCACAGAAATTTCGAAAAATCATCTAGGGCAACCAAGTCATATTTAAAACCACTTATGTTAGAAACCGGTGACATCCACAAGTCACAGTGAATAATATCAAAAAATATCACTAGTGCGAGAATGAGATGAATGAAAAGGATGGCGTTTATGTCCTAATTGACACGGTCAAAATAAATTCTTGAAATTGCATGTGGTACTAGAGTATCCTAAAGTTGGGCGAAGCTGACGAAGAGGATGATCACCCAGATGGGGAGGTCGAGCATGCTAGCGAGATGAGGCGACAACTACATGGGTAGACTGACGTGGAAGATACCGGATAGAGGTCTCTTGTGCTATCACAACGTTGAATCGTACTCCCATTTTGAAGGTCCTTCATAGAAAAACCGAAAGGGTCAACAGAACCGCCACATTATAATCAATATAGAACTTTCGAGCGAACATCGGGTTTTTTCCCGTTCCAACCACTTGTATTGATGCACCACTTCCAACAATAATTGAATTAAAAGGGCTAGAATTAAGATGGGAAGTGAGGATACCTGCCGAGTTGGTCATGTGAGAGGTCCCTCCTGTATCCATGTACCAATTGTCGGACGGAGGCTGCAAGTGCATGGTGTTAAATGCTGTTAACATGATTTATCGACTTGTTTTAGTCATGCATTTAGGTAGATTTTTCCTTTCCGCATTCATGTTTTAGCCTTAGTTTGTGTCATTTATGCTTGTTTAGTTCTACTTTGTAAGAATAGATGTCTACACACACTATTTGTGACTTTGTAGGTGATTTGGAAAATTATGGAGCTAAAACGACGTATTTGAGGATCAAGCCTCGAAGTGTATGCATTGGAGCGAGCATATGTGCACGGGAAAGGCCTAGGAATCAAGCTAAAGGCATGAAGGAACGACCAATGATCCATCTCGGCCGAGATCCACTTACCTCGGCCCGAGATGGAGGTTTCTGTTGCAATATCTCGGTCCAATCTCGGACCAAGATCCACGATGGCTCGACCGAAATCCACTTATCTCGGTCGGCATCTCGGGTGACTTGACCGAGATCCATATGACGCTGAAGATCGAAGACGAAATCTCGGCCCCGACCTGACTGATCTCGGACGAGATCCAACCCGAGATTTTTCCCTGAGCGTTTTATTTTGTTTACGGGATTTTTCTTTTTTTTAGCCCAATGTCTTTTAGCTAGGTTTTTGTGTATAAAAGGAAGTCTTGGATTCATTCAAAGGGTGTTCGATTGATGTTCGTTTTGTGTTGAGTTATACCCACAGTGCTGGTGTTCGCCCAGAGTTTCAACCTTTGTTCTTTCGTTTTGTGCTGGGTTATACCCACAGTGCTGGTGTTCGCCCAGAGTTTGCCCCAAAGGGGGTAGCCGTCTCTTACCCTACCCTTCTTCTTCAACCTTTGTTCTTCATAGTTTAGATTAGTTTAGATTAAAGTTCAAGACTTTTGCTTTCAGATTTGTCAAAGATACATTGGACTCGAGAATTAATACAATTAGGTTTTCATTCATTCAAGTTGAGTAGTTTCTTCTTTCCCTTTTGTTATTTAGTTGTAGATTTTGATATGATTGTTATTGGATAGATCTTTGTGGTTCCAAGGTTGACAGGGATTTGTTTATGCCTTGGACAATGAGGGATTGTTCCCTATAATTGTTTGAATCGCTTTAAATCCTATGGAAAGGTTTGGTTTTTGGCAAGTTTAGGTTTCATATAAACCACTTCAAACTAAGTTGGAATTGAGTCGTAACTGAGATATTCCTTCTTAGATACATAAGAGAACTTGTTCTAGGTAATAAAGGTTTAACCTTTATTGGATAGAATGTGCCACTATTCCTTCCTTTGAGGCAATAATTCCTGAGATGTAACTGTAAAGGGTTATTTGATTCCTTAATTGAAGAAATAAGGTTTATTTATTTATTTCTCCTTCTTTACCTTGAAAGCAATAGATATTAGGTTGTGGACCTGTATGTTCTTGAGACGTAACTGTGATAGAGCATTGATTTAAGAAACATTCATCCCTGTATGCTTTTCAATCATATATGCTTTGTGAGATTGTCCTGAATCCATGTGTATAAAAAATGATCTTGAATCCTTGGAATCCATTTTCTTGTGTTTAATTTGATTATCTTTTGTTTTGCTTTCCTTTTAGAAAAAGGCTCATGATTGAAGGTGACATTCAATTGAGAGTAAACCAAAACCCTTTTCAAAACCTTTATTTCTTCTTTCCCTTATCTTTTCCAACCTCCTTTCTTTATTCGAGATTTATCCTATCCATAATCACTGTTGCAATTTAATCCTCTCAATTTTTGTGTTCGACCCTGGAATACTTGTCCTACTTCATACGATTCATACACTGTGGGTTTGTTGCTATTTAGGGGATTTATTACAGGTTATAAATATAAAACTATCCCTTCCTAGTTTTACTATCCTGTCGGTCTCTATCTCTTTTGATAAGGATTTATAGGGGTGTAAAACCAGCGAACAAGTTTATGGCGTCGTTGCAGGGGACTGACTGGGAAAGATAACCAAACTAAACCAAACTCCCGTCAACGCCGAACAAGTATCCATGTATCAATTTCCGGACGGAGGCTGCAAGTGCATGGTGTTAAATGCCTCCGACAACTTGCCTGGAGAATAATACGCCTGTTGTATATCGCCGGTGGGACTTGGCCGTGGTTCATTGTTGTCGTGCTGCTGCTAGTGGTGGCGGTATTAGTGTTAAGGCGCCTAGTGTGGATACGGACAAGGAGCGGCCGGCTGGGAGCGCCAGTTATATTGTTATGACGTTTGCCACGAGAGCGGTGTCGACCAAGGCTACGCTTGATGTTGTATATTATAACGTTGTTGAGTGTGGCGGCGGTTGCTACTACCTTTGCGGGACGACCGACCTCTACCACGGTGTTGGCTTCCTGATGTCGATCCCGGCGATGGTCGTGAATGGCGAGGTAGGTAGCAGATATGAGGAAGAAATCAAAGTAGTGGGCACTTTAGTTGAATGGGAAATGCGAGCTTCCTCTTGACTGAGCATGCTTCGGGCCGTCATGAACGATGGTAGCGGATGCGTTTGACTGATTATACTACCAACCACCGCATACTTGTTAGATAGGCCATTGATGAGCTGTAGAACCAATCAAGAATAACTCACGGGATGGTCGACGTTTGCGAGTTGATCCGTTGTTGTTTTTAGGGTTTGACAATAATTGGCGACAGACTTATGGGAATCAAGGCGACAATTGATAAATCGGCCTTCCAAGTACGCGGCCCTTGCTGATTGGTTGTCATGGAACAAGCCTTTGATGCGAAGCCAAGCGTCCTGCGTTGTGGATCAAGGTTTCAAGATAATGAGGAGGACATCTTCACTAATGGTGGCGTAAATCCAAGAGAGGAATATAGCATCTAACTTGATCCATTGATGATTGGAAGGATCTGGCGGTGTGTCGTCGATATGATTTTCAACTTCATGTGCATGAGTGGTGACATAAAACATTTCTGCCAGGAGTGATACTGAACTTTCACCAGATCTAGGGTTAGAGGGTCATGGTTCCGAATGTTACTGAGTGATTGAGCAATGTGAAACTGCGAACTGATGGTGGAGACAGCGATAGGAACATTGATGTCCGGCGTCAATGTTTGCGGATTGATTTCCTTATCGGAGTCGTCATCGGAATTATGGGGGTTGTAACGATTGGAAGGATCGACATAGTGGGAACGAGGTTGGTGTTAGGGTTTCAGTGATGGATCGAATAGCCAAAAAAACGTAGTTTTTTTTAGATGAGCTAACATGGATATCGATAAAAAGAGAATAATCTTTAGAGCTCACCACATATCATGTATTTATATAGCGGGGCTGAAACCTAGAGTTACAATTGAGCGTTGTACATAATAATATTTATATTTATATTCCCTAACAATATACGTTTGACTTGGTTACAATTACGGATCTCATACACATCCGCTAAAAATAGTTTGTCCCGTAAGAAAGCTTGGAATTCAGATATATCAGCGACCGATTTGAATAAAACTTACATATATCCAACTATTCCCCGATCAGATAGAGATCAATCTTTTACAAAATAAACCGACGGACATTCACAGATCAATCATTTACAAAATAAACCGACGGACATTCAAATTGAATCCTTAGATTAAGTTGGTTGCATACCCTGATTATCATACCGGTGAATCATAAGCAGAACTAATTTGGTTGCATACCCCTTACCCTCATACCAGTGAATCATGAAATTTGCGGCTAGCTAGAGATAATTGCGCAAAAGATAGAACTATCAAATCACAATTAATCGTAAAATAAGCTGACAAAAAACGATTAAAATAAAATGCTAAATATAAGAATTGGATAAGAAATCGATGAATCATGATCAGTTAACCCGTTGGGATTCATCCAAACCCTCTATAAACCCTTAGCTAACCAACCCGTTTTAGCCCGAAGAGTTTTTATCAGAAATGACCCAATCCAAAACTTTTCCAAACATGAACGCAACCTGCTCGGCCTGAGGGTTAGGCTACATTGAGTCTCATAGTCAGCAGACAGTAAGAAAAAAACTTAGCAAATTCCCGTCTGGTCAGGTTTCGCCGTCGGAATGCAAGAAAAAAAATAACACTGGTATATAAGAAATTCTGAAAATGGACGTTCAAGTAGTGAACTGGAGAAAATTATACACAAACTAACTAGAACAAAACTTATGCCCAATAACCTATCAATGCTAGGACTTCTCTCGTCTCTAAATTTTCCCATACGCACTCAAACAAGAATAGGACCAAGATTCCTTGTACCACACTGGCATAAAACAGTTGCCCCTCAAAATGCAATAAAAGCTTCTCAAGTGGGATCACTTACTGTCGGTAAAGTCTGCATCAATAACGTCCCCCTCGGGTCCCTTATCCGAGGATCCTGATTCTCCTTCTGGTGCAGGTCCAGCATTGGGTGCACCTCCTGCGCCCTGTTGGTTGTATAGGGACTGCCCGAGTTGCATAACTTCTTGGTTAAGAGCAGCCATAGCATCCTTCATTGCTTGGGTAGAACCACCTGAGATTGCTTCCTTGAGCTCTCCCAGCTTCGCCTCTACCTTTTCTTTCACGGGGGCCGGTACCTTGTCTCCTAGCTCTGTTATCTGCTTTTCCGTTTGGTACACGACGGAGTCAGCTTGGTTCTTTGTGTCAATGGCTTCTCTCTTCTCTTTGTCCTCCTTTGCGAATTTCTCAGCCTCGTTAACCATCCTCTCCACCTAATAAACAGGCAAACATAATCCCATGTAACAAATCTATCCTTGGTGTCTTGACTGAGAAAATATAAATAGGGAAATTTTGCACAGTAACCAGAGCTATTGCAAATACTGTGTGGTTCCCACACAATTTTTTCTAATTATGTTGTGGTAACCTGGAGATGTATAAACAAATTCCACACTTTATCACAAATAATTTTTTCTAATTATGTTGTGGTAACCTGGAGATGTATAAACAAATTCCACACTTTATCACAAATAAAATTTGGATTTATCCGAAACAAAATTTTGAGTTTTCATTAGTTTAATAAACGTTTTTATATTAACCCTTTCCTAATCCAGAAAATATTTTCAAAAAATATAACATTATCTATATACAGTATCAGATGAATTTAAGTTTGAAAATTAACTTTAAAAAGGAAGAAAAAATGTTATATAAAATACATGGGATTACCATAAGGAAACTGTGGTTACCAATGGTACTTGTTTATGAACTTTCAAGTTATTTGTTGAACAATTGAATTTGGTGCACCTAGGTGCGCCTCTAGCCTTTTAGAACAACGGTTTCCATGCGGAATTTGCAAAACCTCAGGGTGCGTACTGATTTTTTTTTTTTACAATAGTTGAAGATGAATTCTGATCTATGTCGAGTGAAGTTATTCATATAAAGTAGACTAGTAGGAAACCAATGAAGAGAAAATTACCTCATCGCCAGGCAAGGTACTGGCACCTGTAATAGTGATGTCTTGCTTCTTGCCTGTTCCTTTGTCAATTGCAGCAACAGAGAGGATACCATTGGCATCAATGTCAAATTTGACTTCAATCTGAGGGACCCCACGAGGAGCTGGTGGAACGCCATCAAGTCTGAAGCTACCAATAGATTTGTTATCTCTAACAAACTCACGCTCACCCTGCAGAACGTTAATTTCCACGCTTGTTTGTCCATCTGCTGCAGTTGAGAAAACTTCTGACTTGGATGTGGGTAGTGTTGTGTTACGGGGAATGATCTTGGTCATCACACCACCAAGAGTCTCTAGACCAAGTGACAATGGTGTCACATCCAAGAGAACAATGTCACTAACATCTCCAGCAAGAACACCCGCCTGCAATATAAAAAATTCCCAAGTACCGACCGCATATATCAAATAGGGCAATTACAAAAACTATAGGGAAAGTATCAAATGTCTTAGTGCTCGCTTAGTATTTGATACAAAAAATCTAAATTATGTGGAAAGTACCTGAACAGCAGCCCCCAGGGCAACCACTTCATCAGGATTAACTGTAACATTTGGATCCTTACCCGTCAGCTTCTTAACCAGCTCCTGAACAGCTGGAATGCGAGTTGAACCACCAACTAGGATGACTTCATCCAGATCACTAAAAGAGAGTTTTGCATCCCTCAGAGAATTTTGCACTGGAGTTTTCAGCCTGAGAAGTGCAACAGGGTTACTACAGAAGACTACACTGCTTCACCAAAGAAACTGACACTTGGAAGATTAAGATTTTCAATATGTATCATTGAGCAGCCAATCACCATGCTCATTCAACAGCATGAAAAATTATAAATTGCTTATGTACGCCAAGCTCAAGCAAGATACCTGTCGAGCAGGTCCGAACATAATTCCTCAAACTTGGCTCTTGTCAATGTGGTCTCAATATGCTTGGGCCCCTCAGCAGTAGCTGTGATGAACGGCAAACTGTGATGAAAGCAACAGAGGCGTTACAAACAGATACTAAAGATTGGAAAAAGCTAAACCATAGAGATCAACAAGCAAGATGCACCAAGTGCAGAAAATAGGGAAAAAGAAACATAGTAGCCAACTAGCCACAGAGTCGTTTAAATCAATCTCAGGTTAGAATTAACATTCAAAAAAATTAGAGGGCATACGTGAAACTAGGCCATAAAATTCAATTACCCATCTTCTTTGTCACATATGAATGTGGTGTTTCGTGATTCCTGATAACATTGTGTTGTGTGTCATCTTGTAAAAATTACATCTGTTACATTCAGTATTGTAAGTTCTTGTAAATAGAAATTCTACCATAAATATTGTCAAGTATGGTCTTCTAAAGAGAACTTGAACTGAATAACAGAATAGAGCTCGACTGTTTATTACACCTTTCTTGCGTTTCTTGCTTCCATGTATCTTGACCGTGGTTCATCGTAGTATCAGCGCAATTGCTCTTTTCAATTGATAGATATTCCATCGGTGTTTCGATTCACTAAACCAATGTATTCAATTCATCAATTGTTATGTCAAATTTGATTTTTTTTCACCTAATTTCCGGAAATGACAAATATTCAGAGAACTCCAGTTATGCATGATCAGCAATCACCCCTTTTATTCAGCAGGGGTGATTTTTGTCTCAAATCCATCCATTGGATCTAGATTTTTCACTTGGAAGCGGTCACTTGAAATTTCTCTTGCGACAAAGATCAAGATCAGGTTTGTGGAGGGTGCTGAGCTGAAATTCTCTCAGTCTAATGGAGCTCAGCTCTTTGCAGATGAGACAGAGCTGGCTAGCATCACAAAAGGCTCAAACAACATCTCTGACTTCTTAACTCGAATCAAACAGTTAATGGACAAGAAGGATATGTTGGAAACCTTCCAATTACCACCATGTACTTGCGGTCTATCCCATGTTATTTTCAAATATGATCAAGAACGACTAATGCAGTTCTTAACAGGGCCCTATGAGGTTCATTCTCTTAGCAAGGTTATGAATGAACCTGTGTGTTAACTTGTCCAAAGCACTTAGTAGCCATTTCCAAGTTGGGTTTGATTAATCAACCACCAGCTTGAGGTACCACCAGGAAGCTCAAAGCTCCAAGCTTCTTGATTCCCTTATTTCCCTCTTTGAGAAGAAATAAGAAGGTAAATAAATTTTCTTTCAACTTTCTCATTTCAAAAAATAGATAAATATATTCAATCTTCTTTCAACAAATTGGCTGGATTTTTCTAAAGATGGTAATTTAAATTATTTTAATAAATTTAACTGTTTTTTTATGAAGGTTAATTTTTAAAAGTTTAGTTGCTATTTTATTATTGTATAGAATTGAACATGATGTGAGGGGTGTCATGCTTATATAAGTTTTTTTTAATCCACCACGCAGAATTTCCTAGATGTCTATGTTACAACAAGGAATTTTCCAGAAGAAATAGTAATTATCAGATTCATAGTACCTAAGATTTGTCTGAGTCAGAGATGAAAGCTCCATCTTTGCCTTTTCAGCTGTCTCTGTTAGACGCTGAAGAGCTTGTTTGTCCTTCAAAAGATCAATGCCTTCATTTCTTTTGAAGTCTGCTGCCAGCCAATCCACAATTCTCTGATCCATTTCAAACATTCCTCAATAGAAGCTCCAAATGAAAAGAAATAAACATTGGACCATTTTGAGAATAAGTTCACTAGCCACATTCTAACCTTGTCAAAGTCATCACCTCCCAAGTGAGTATCCCCGGAGGTAGAAAGCACCTCAAAAACACCATCACCAACTTCGAGAACTACAAAAAGCATGACAAAGGTAGTCACAATCACAAACTTTTTAAGCGCGTCTGGAGAATTAAATACATCAAACTCTAAAAATTAATGTAAGGACATATTTTCTTTCATGACTCTGCTAATAAGTGAGTGAATGAATTAGTGCTAGAAACTAATGAATGGCAAGAAGCGCATGCAAATGCCAGTGGGATATGACTAAATACCTGACACATCAAAAGTACCACCTCCAAGGTCGAAAACTAAGATTGTCTCATTGGTCTTCTTTTCAAACCCATAAGCCAATGATGCAGCAGTAGGTTCATTGACAATACGAAGAACATCCAAACCAGCAATACGTCCAGCATCTTTGGTAGCTGTTCTTTGGGAATCATTGAAGTACGCAGGAACTGT
This sequence comes from Fagopyrum tataricum, assembly GCA_002319775.1. Lineage (NCBI taxonomy): Eukaryota > Viridiplantae > Streptophyta > Magnoliopsida > Caryophyllales > Polygonaceae > Fagopyrum > Fagopyrum tataricum. Next base: position 38,618,567 of record CM008282.1, on the reverse strand, counting down.
AACTACAGCTTTGTTTACTTTGTCATTCAGAAACTTTGAAGCATCGTCTACAAGCTTTCTCAAAACCTTTATAGTGAAGGATGAAATTAACATTTGTTAGTGCACCATGAGCAGAGAGAGCAGTTTTCATAAGCATCATAATGAAACTTTCTTTGGGAATTTATATTGTTCCCCGCTGTTTATTCTATCAAAATTACACTATTATTTGACCTAAAAAGCAAGCGAACCAATCAATCGTATAACAAGGAATAAAAAACACAATTATTCATAAAACATGAACGGAAGAAGTAATTTATAAGTATCAAATAACAAAACCAGGGGTAAAATCACCTGAGCAGATATTTCCTCTGCCGCAAAGCGCTGCCCAATAGCAGGGCACTCAAGCTTGACGTTACCATTTTCGTCCCTAACAACCTTGTAGCTAACCTGCTTGGACTCCTCATCAACTTCCGCCATCTTCCTCCCAATAAACCTCTTCACCGAGAAGAACGTGTTCTCCGGGTTGACCACCGCCTGTCTCTTGGCAATCTGGCCAACCAATCGATCCCCGTTTTTGGTGTATGCCACCACAGAAGGCGTCGTCCTCTGTCCTTCAGCGTTCGTTACGATCGTCGGCTTCCCACCCTCCATAGCCGCCACGGCGGAATTTGTGGTGCCGAGGTCGATTCCAACAACCTTCTCGCTCACAATCCTCACCGGGCCGAAGCTGTACCGGCTCCGACCACCGGATTTCTTGTTTTTCAGCCTTAAGAACGCCGATTTTGGAAAGCTGGCATTCACCTTCTGGCCGAAGAAGAGGGAGTTGTTGAGAGTCGACGAAGATGGCTTCGACTTGGTGGAGCTGAAATGCGATACTGCGGAAACGTGGAATTGAGCCGCTGACGATGCCATTGCTAAGGATTACGAAACCCTGAGCCAACCTCTCCTTTGCGGATAGACCTGCAGTTCCGAAATGGAGAGGAGAGACTAGGGTTGCACAGGAACTAGTTGAGCCAAATGCTACTGTATTTATACTTCATAATTATTTTTTTAAAATAATAAACTATTAAAATATGTTCAAACATAAAAATAAAAAGATTTTAAATCAACATATTAAGAATCTTAACAAAATATGTTTTCCGGAATATATTAAGAACCAAGAAAAAGATTTGTAATCTGAAACCGAAAATAAATAATAAATATTTTATAAAATTACATAGAATTATAAAATTATAAGTGAGACGGTCAGCCGCCAACCCGATCTTCCTAAACACTATATCCGAAGATCTAGGTAACACAAATTTACTGTACAAGACTGGTTGCACCCTTTTGAAAATCTCGACAGCATTTGCGCAAGAAAATACCAAACGTATCAGATGCGAACGGCCCTTGAAATCTCCAAAGGTGGTGGAAAATGGAAATGATTACTAGGAAGTTTGGAGCCGAGAACAAATAAAATTGTAGAACAGCTTTGAGAGTGATTCTTTTGTTTTACCAATCTACACTGTAAGTACTTATAAACATGGTGCATTTGATCACACATTGTGAATTATAATATACCTCTTTAACCTTTTTGGCATGTTCTTGTTCACTTTTAGACATATAAGTTGAAGCTTGGAGATGCCAAGGGAGCTTTATTAGACTTAGAATTTACAATGAGGGATGCTGACAACTAACAACTATGGACACTCTGATACTTATGGATGTCATGTTAATTCCAACTTGGTATCTGTAGGACACAACCAAGACAGGCTCTTCCCTATGGTTAATTTTGTTTGCCCTTAATTTACTATCATCTCTAATTGTCAAGCCTTGTAGGGTCATCCACATTTATTCCGCATTTAGTCCTTTACTCTCTCCTCCCTCGAGTTACTTAGTCATATTTAGAAGACGTCAATTCATTTATAGTTTTTCTTTTCATTTTCATTATAAACCATTTTCAACATAGATGATGAGTTTGGTAATTAGTTTGCTGAAAGGCCGGTGCGTTAATAATAGAAGTATACTATCAGGTGCTTTGTAGTTGGTTAAGTATAATATATTCTTGAATTAATGTTCTCCTCTTTAAGCTTATTCAATAATTCCTTGTATATGCATATGGTAATTTGTGTTTTGTAGTTTAGTTATGGTGTTATGCTTTTCTATTCACCCTTGATCCATGTATAGGCATATTTTGTAGTAGTTTGTTTTATATATAGCCTTTTTTCAGGATTAAGTTATACATGTAGTTTTTCTCCATCTTCTTATTGTGAAAAATCAGCTGCGATTTGGTGATCTTGAAAAAGGTATGGCTTCCCTGAGACCTGCTCATCCTATCTTGCTTCATATATCATTTACAATTTGCTGAAGATTTTCACGAATAATTTAGATCTGTAATTGCCAGTTTTAATAAGGAGATTTTGATAAATAGAAGTGTAGTAGGTGGATATATTCATTGTAGAAGGAATAGCTAGGAGAAGCTAATGAGGTTAGGATTGATCTTATTCTATCTTGGTGCTCAAATTAAGGACACATCACCACGTGTATAGAGATATTACATGACCTTTTTTACAACGTTTTTTTCTTTTCTTTGTTCTTGCATTTTAAGCCCTTGCTTCTTTGAGAATTCTCATATATAGCTCTTTTGTAGTTAGCTTCATTGTGTAATGCATATTTTTATTAATTATTATATATCAACTATTAGTTGATGTCGTGATGAGGCATTTGTTAATTATGTTTCCATAGCTTTATTGTGTAATGAATTTATTAATTATAGTATCTAAAGTTCTTTGGAAACATGATGTAGTTTTATTTTGTATTTTGAAGGTGAATTTCTATAGAGCCTACATATAAAGAGTGATATATTTCATAATTAGTAGCAGGGATATGCACCTATGACCTATATAATTGGAAAATTTTACCAGTATAAATGATCTTGTTTTGGATCAACTTTGGACATGTTTCTTGCGGCATCAAAATATGGTCTTCAATTTCTTCAGCATTCAAGCAAAAGGGGAAAATATTGAGATATTCTGATTCCAAGAGTGGCGTTTGGCATTGGTAACGAGCTTTCCAAGGGTAGCAACCCAAGCGATGAAACAGGTACAACCATGATATGAGAGATGTACGTAGCTTGGCGTTCCAAAGCCCATGAGAGTATCACGAACGTTAAGGATGGAACGCCAAGTCCAGCTGTGAGAGTTGGAGTTGGTGGCGTTCCAGATAAAGTGGTTCTTCAAATGGTTAGCCCGGATCCAGTGCGTCCAGAGACTGGTACTGCAAGTGTGATCAGGGCACAATTCGAAAATTAGCTTTCCCACGCAAGTCTTATTCCGGATGAGGATGTCTTTTAACCCGAGGCCCCCTTCACTGTGAGGTTTACATAAATCTTTCCAAGCCACAAGGTTCCTTTTGCTATCGCTAGTCCTGGACCATAGGAAAGAGCGAAGAATTCTTCTAATTTTCTCAACAACAGCCATGGAAAATATATATAGATAGATAATTGCAGTTAGGTTCATAAATCAAACCGAATACCTGTGAGACCCCTACTCTTCCGGACCGAGATGGACCATGGCCGAGATTGGCTTTGGCCGAGTGTAGACTTTTTCGCATCCGCGGGCATTTTGGCCACCCCTGCGGGTTCCCGCCCCTACAGCTCATGGGACCGCCCCTGCGGTTTCCGGCGGCTGCAGCGGTTTTGTTGACTCTTTTGACCATGCTTTATCCTTTACCTTACCTCTTCGTTTTACCTTGATGAGCAAGGGTTCCATCTTCATTCCTTTCTTCAGCTTCCCACGTCCTTCTTGCTTCTCCTTCATCTTCTTTGATCTTGTTCTTGTTTTGGAAGAGTTTGGTTTGAGTTTGTGTGTGTGTGGTGGCTTTTTTGGTTGATGACTGTGAGTTTGTTGTGCTTGGAAGCCAACCTTGGAGTATGTTAAGCTTTCCTGCAGCCTAGGATCTTCAGTGGTGGTGAGTGATCTTTCTTCCTCTTCTTTTTCTTGTTCTTCTTCTTCCTTAGCTTAGGATTAGATGATTGAATGTAGGATTGATGTTTGTAGGTGTATGTTGTGGCATGTGTATGAATCTGGAAGAGAGTAGACGTGATTTGATCACGTGAAAAGCTAAAGAGAAGCCGCGAGGTTTCATTCTGCACTGTCGCCGCCCCCGCGTCCAGAAGTCACCGCCCCTGCGGAAGACGTGCCGCAGCGCCCGCGTCGTGCCAGTGTCGTGCCTGCGTTGCCAGCGACCTTTGTCACCGCCCCCACGGTTGAGTGCCACCGCGCCTGCGGTTGCCTGCGTTCCGCCCCTGCGTCCTTAGTTTACGCAGGTGCGTCTTGTCCCGGGACTACCTATAGTTAGGTAGTTCCTTTCCTTTCTAGTATGAGGAACTTAGTACCATGCTAGGATTCGGATGTTGATGAGTATGATATAGTTATGCCGGTTACGGCTTGAGGTTTACGAGTTGGACTTGATCCTTATGGATCCCTTGGGTCTAGGTGTGACCCCTTTGTGTGATAGGATTGTGATATATATGTATGTGTGCCTTGTATAGGCTGTGTTGTCCTCCAGTTGGAGTGGACGTTTCTGAGAGTTGTTCGTAGCGAAATACTTCTGAGATCGAGGTAAGTCCATAGGACTTACTTAGCTACTATCCTTATATTGAATGTATGCCTGAGTGGTGTGTGTTATGTGCTTTATAGCATGTGTTATTATTTGGTCACCGACCTATGTTATATTGACTGCCCATTGTAGTGGTTGTGACAACTTACCTTTCATCCCGTAGTGGAGTCTGGGAAGTTCTTTGTAAGCTAGTTAGTTCTGGTATACGGGAAGGGCACCTACCACTCCATATGGTATACGGAAAAGTGCGCTGATACCACTCCAGCTAGCTATTGCACGCAGAGGCGAGGGTTATATATACATTCCTCGTGTCACGTATATTCATATACATTTATTATACGATTGAGTGTTGGACTTATTAAAGATAATAAATCGGGTAAATGTGTGATATCATGATGATGTGTTAATATTATTGACGTGTGTTTGTGCTCTAGCATCTTCTTATATATGTGTATAGTTAGCTAACGGTTTTATACCGTGTTGTAGATCCTTTGTAGGTTAGGAGAGCTGCAGAGTGATCCGGAGGGGTGATCTGCTGAGGGTTCCGTACACGGGGACGATATCGTGGTTGGGATATTTATGTTGTACGGGTTTATGTTTTGACTTTTGTACTCAGCAGTACCTTGTATCACCTTTTTGATATGTATATATATATCAGTTTTATGTTTTGTTTTAATCTATTGATGCCTTGTTGTAAGATTCAGTGAAGTTGTTGTCAGGCTAGGGTCAGGATTCATTGTGAGATCTTAGCCCAGTAGCACTCCGAGTCCTACGGATTTGGGGTGTTATAAAGTTGGTATCAGAGCCCAGGTTGACAACAATGGCACTAGTAATCTGCAATAAAGTTTGAATAGATAAATAAACAAAACCCGAAAGGGGTCTGACTTTTCAAAAGGTTTTGGTTTTGAAATGAGTACAAATGTTTTGGGTTATCGTGTACGTTAACCATCGCCCCTCTGAAGATCTCGACAGTATAGATATATATATAGATAGATATTCTGCTGTGATTGATCTGTTATATATCTATACATATGGCATATATATAGCCTTCTAAGCTAGGTTTACGTCCTCTGCAGATGGTTTAGACTAGAGCCTTACCTGCAGTTGGGCGAGGTAGAGGTAGACCCCCTCTAGGTAGAGGACGAGGTAGAGTTCCTGTTGTCGATCTACGCGCAGCAGAGGAGATACATGAAGAGGTTGCTGAGAGCGTCGTTCTTGAGACTGGGAACAGGGCAGCTGGGAGACAGGGGGCACAGAGAGCCCATTTTGGTGAGTCTGATCGTGCCTCCATGGGTAGATCAGAGTTTCATGCTTATATCAGACGTGTTGAGGAGGCTGCCAGAGCCGGTAGACGTGCCCCAGATTTACAGGCACAGGAGGGACCATTTGAGAGGTACCACACCGTTACTCAGGTACCAGCTGTACAAGTACTTGCTACTGAGATTGTCAGAGCACCAGAGGAGCATAGAGGGCCTAGACCAGATACCTGGTTGAATGCATTCCATCAAATGGGTGTACCCCCTTTCACTGGGAAGGTGGTGTTGGAGGTTGAGCTTTGGATTGGGCATGTAGACTCATCTCTGGAGTCTATTCGATGTCCAGCTGACAGACAGATCGAGCTGGTTCAGAACTTATTTCGGGACTTGGCATAGCACTGGTGGATATCAGTACGGGGTCAGGTTACCAGTTATGATCAGATGAAGACGATGATTAGAGAGCGTTTCTGCCCTGCCTCTTTGAGGAGGGAGAAACTGCGAGATTTTGTGGAGGTTGGGTTTGAGGATGTACTAGTCTCTGAGGCCATCAGGAGGTTTCAGGAGGAGCTGGCATTACTGGGACCAGCTGCACCTGCTGTAGACCAGCACATTTATCTCTTTTCCCGACGACTGAGGGATACTACCCGGACCTACATGGCGGGATTTCATTGTGAGACTCTCACGGATTATCAGGACAGAGCTTCCGATTATGAGAGGGAGCGAGCTGGACAGAGGAGAGCTTCTCAGACCGGAGGGTCTGAGAAGAGACAGCGTACAGGACAAACCAGTGGTACTAGTGGTTCTGCTAGTGGTTGGCGTGGTCAAAGACGCCAGAGTCAGCCTTCATCTGCGCCGGTTGCAGAGAAGGGACATCAGTACTTTAACTGTGGAGATCCAGGGCATATGAGGTCAGAGTGCACGAGGCCATTGTTGACTTGTTACACCTGTGGTAGGCAAGGTCACCGAGCTATTTACTACCGCCAGGGCGGAGCTTCATCGCAGCAGGATTCTTCTCCTGCTAGTGCAGCGGAAGGTGGGCAGAGGCCACCTCAGCAGCAGCAGACTCAGGGACAACAGAGAGTCCCATATCGCCCTACGACTCAGGGATCTGCTCCTGGGCCGAGTAGAGGCAGAGGTCGTGGTTGGGGCACCACTGATACCAGAGGCCCACAGGGTCGTATTTTTGAGCTGAGGAGTGCAGAGGAGCCAGCTGCACCTACTGTTGCCGGTACCATTCTGATTCATGGTTTACTTGTTAGAGTTTTATTTGATACTGGTGCTACGCACTCTTTTATTTCTGATGCCTGTGTAGAGCGTCTTGGTTTAGATACAGTTGAGGGGATGCCCTTTATTATAGGGTTACCCGATGGTGGTAGGATCAGAGGTACCCGTGAGATTCACGGTTGTCCCATTTCTGTAAGGACCCGTGTGTTACTAGTTGACTTCTTTGTCATGCCATTAGAGCATGAAGAAGTCATTCTAGGTATGGACTGGATGGATAGGCACTCTGCAGTTTTAGATGTAGGTAGGAGGACTGTTACCCTCTCTACCGAGTTAGGCTAGATAGAGGTTTTCCGAGGTTGGGGCCTTGGAAAGACAAGTACAGTTATCAGCGCCATACGGGCAGCTAGATTGATTGCACATGGTTGCGAGGCCTTCTGGTGTTATGCCATGAAGGAGGGGGAGAGTCCAGCTGTAGAGGACATTCTAGTTGTTTGTGAGTTTACTGATGTTTTTACTGAGCCGTCTAGTTTGCCGCCTCAGAGGAGTGTGGATTTTGGGATTGAGTTAGAGCCTGGTACGAGACCCATCTCGAAGGCCCCATACCGGATGACGCCTGTCGAGATACTGGAGCTGAAGAAGCAACTCGAGGAGTTGGCTGAGAAGGGCTTCATTCGCCCTAGCGTGTCCTCTTGGGGAGCACCTGTCCCCTTCGTACGGAAGAAGGACGGATCGTTGAGACTGTGTATTGATTACAGAGAGCTGAACAAGGTGACCATCAAGAACAAGTATCCACTGCCGCGCATTGATGATTTGTTAGATCAGCTACAGGGAGCGACTGTGTTCTCCAGGATTGACCTGCGTTCCGGGTATCACCAGCTAAGGGTGAGGGAGTAGGATGTGCACAGGACAACATTCCGGACCAGATATGGTCAATACGAGTTTGTAGTGATGCCATTTGGGCTTACGAATGCCCCAGCCGTCTTTATGGAGTTGATGAACAGTATCTTCATCGACTTACTGGATCAGTTTGTGGTGGTTTTTATTGATGACATTCTGGTATACTCTCGCAGCGGAGAGGGGCATGCAGGACATCTGAGGACTGTATTGCAGGTTTTGCGGGATAGATAACTTTATGCTAAGTTCTCTAAGTGTGAGTTCTGGATGCTAGAGGTAGCATTCTTGGGTCATGTGGTTTCAGCTGAGGGGATCAAGGTGGATCCAGCGAAGATAGAGGCAGTAGCAGCTTGGACGACACCGACGAACGTCAAGAAAGTACGTAGTTTCCTTGGCCTAGCCGGTTATTACAGACGCTTCGTGGAGTGTTTTTCTGTGATTGCCCGTCCACTGACGAGTTTGCTGAGGAAGACTACTAGATTTGTGTGGTCTGATCAGTGCAGGCAGAGTTTTGAGGAGTTGAAGAGGCGTTTGACTTCTGCTCCTATTTTGGCACAGCCAGAGGGTACTGAGGATTTTGTGGTTTACAGTGATGCATCCAAGCTAGGCTTGGGATGTGTTTTGATGCAGCGAGGCAGAGTTATTGCTTATGCGTCTCGACAGTTGAAGACGTATGAGGAGAACTACCCGACTCATGATCTGGAGTTGGCAGCGGTAGTTCATGCACTCAAGATCTGGAGACATTACCTATATGGTGCTACATGTCAGATCTTCACAGATCATAAGAGTCTGAAGTATATTTTCACGCAGCGGGAATTGAATAACCGCCAGCGTAGGTGGCTCGAGCTGATCAAGGATTTTGATCTAGAGATCCTGTACCATCCGGGGAAGGCGAACGTTGTCGCCGACCCTCTGAGCAGGAAGACGCCTCGAGAGCAGGCGATTGCGAGGCTGACAGTTCAACATCAGTTGTAGAGAGATCTGATCTGGTTAGAGTTGGACATCTAGTTTCCTGATGAGGATGCCCAACTACGTACTTTAGAGGTTCTTCCTGATCTGTTGGATGAGATCCGACAGAAACAGGAGACCTGCCCGACTTTACAAAGGATTAGAAATAGGATGTCTCAAGATGAGGCACCCCAGTTCTTGCTCGGAGCAGATGGAGTTTTGAGGCGCCGCGGTCGCGTTTGTGTACCTGCTGATACAGAGTTGAGGCAGAGGATTTTACAGGAGGCTCACTGTACACCTTACTCTGTACATCCAGATACGAGTAAGATGTATCAGGATTTGAGACGTTTATATTGGTGGGGAGGGCTGAAGCCCGAGGTAGCCAGATTTGTAGCTCAGTGTGTGACCTGCCAGCAGATTAAGATCGAGCATTTCCGACTTGGAGGTGAGCTCCATCCCCTTCCTGTTCCACAGAGGAAGTGGGAGGACGTCACCATGGATTTTGTGACTGACTTAAGGCTGAGCCGGAGTTTTGATGCCATCTAGGTCATAGTAGACAGATTGACGAAGACGACACGTTTCATTCCTATCAGGGAGACGTGACCGGTGAGCAGATTAGCTGAGGAGTACACTAGGCAGATAGTGAGACTCCATGGTGTACCGAGGACGATCGTCTCAGACAGAGATGGGCGATTTACCTCGAGATTCTGGCAGCAGATTCAAACTGCCTTGGGGACGAGCTTACACTTCACGACTGCGTTCCATCTTCAGACAGATGGTCAGTCAGAGAGGACCATTCAGACCCTGGAGGATATGCTGCGAGCTTGTGTGTTGGATTGGGGACAGGTGTGGACGGAGCATCTCCCACTTGTTGAGTTCTCCTACAACAACAGCTGGCATGCATCTATTGGGATGGCCCCATATGAGGCACTGTATGGACAGAGATGTCGTACCCCGTTATGTTGGGATGAGCAGAGCAGTGTCAATGGTTTAGCACCTGATCAGATTCAGGATGATATGGCTCGAGTAGCATTGATCAGAGAACGTATGCTGACTGCACAAGGCCGTCAGAAGTCTTATGCTGATAGGAGGCGTAGACCTCTAGAGTTCAGGGTTGGAGCCCATGTGTGGCTGAGAGTGTCCCCGACACGAGGTGTTAGGCGATTTGGCATTAAGGGGAAGTTGAGCCCCCGATATGTCGGACCGTTTGAGATTCTGGATCGGGTTGGGAGCGCAGCTTACAGATTAGCTTTGCCTCCGAGATTAGAGGGTGTTCACCCTGTATTTCATGTGTCTCAGCTGAGGGAGTACATACTAGATCCGAGGCACATTGTGAGTTATGAGGATTTGGTGGTTGAGCCGGACCACACGTTTGTTGAGCATCCTATTGCAGTCCTAGAGCGAGGTATGAGACGCCTGCGTTCGAAGGACATTCCTATGTTGATGATATAGTGGTCGAGACGAGGACCCGAGGAGGCTACATGGGAGACTGAGGATAGTATCCAAATGAACTATCTAGAATTCTATGCCGAGATAGGTACATCAGTAGGATCACCGAGTAGATCTTAGTAGTAGCTTGGTGAGTCTTATCTGCTTATATGCTTATTTGCTATGATGTGTTTATTTCATACTAGCTTTGATGTGATTATGATCTTATTAGATCTTGTTGTGCTAGTATGATTCTTGTTTATAGCTGGAGATGGTTCTTTCCTCCATGCTACTGTGATACGATAGGTTTAGCTGGAGATGGTTCTTTCCTCCATGCTATTTTGATGGACATAGTAGTGCTGGAGATGTACTTCCTCCATGCTTTTCTGTTATGGTTATGATAAGGCTAGAGATGTGTTTCCTCTATGCCTTGTGATATGTTTATGGTTTGGCTAGAGATGGTTATCCTCTACGCCCTGGATAGTATAGTTACTGCTGGAGTTGATGATGTCCTCCATGCTTACGTTTGAGGTTATAGAGAGTGTTACCTCGGCTTTTGTGTCCGAGTGTTTTCAGGATCTTTGCAAGTTTCGGGACGAAACTTGTTTTTAGGGGGGTGAGATGTGAGACCCCTAATCTTCCGGACCGAGATTGGACCATGGCCTAGATTGACTTTGGCCGAGTGTAGACTTTTCCACACCCGCGGACATTTTGGCCGCCCCTGCGGGTTCCCGCCCCTGCGGCTCATGGGACCGCCCCTGCAGTTTCCGGCGGCTGCAGCCGGTTTTGTTGACTCTTTTGACCATGCTTTACCCTTTACCTTACCTCTTCGTTTTACCTTGCTGAGCAAGGGTTTCATCTTCATTCCTTTCTTCAGCTTCCCACGTCCTTCTTGCTTCTCCTTCATCTTCTTTGATCTTGTTCTTGTTTTGGAAGAGTTTGGTTTGAGTTTGTGTGTGTGTGGTGGCTTTTGTGGTTGATGACTGTGAGTTTGCTGTGCTTGGAAGCCAGCCCTGGAGTATGTTAAGCTTTCCTGCAGCCTAGGATCTTCAGTGGTGGTGAGTGATCTTTCTTCCTCTTCTTCCTTTCTTGTTCTTCTTCTTCCTTAGCTTAGGATTAGATGATCGAATGTAGGATTGATGTTTGTAGGTGTATGTTGTGGCATGTGTATGAATCTGGAAGAGAGTAGACGTGATTTGATCACGTGAAAAGCTAAAGAGAAGCCGCGAGGTTTCATTCTGCACTGTCGCCGCCCCCGCGGCCAGAAGTCACCGCCCCCTGCGGAAGACATGCCGCAACGCCCGAGCCGTGCCTGCGTTGCCAGCGACCTTTGTCACCGCCCCCATGGTTGAGTGCCACCGCGCCTGCGGTTGCCTGCGTTCCGCCCCTGCGTCCTTAGTTTACGCAGGTGCGTCTTGTCCCGGGACTACCTATAGTTAGGTAGTTCCTTTCCTTTCTAGTATGAGGAACTTAGTACCATGCTAGGATTCGGATGTTGATGAGTATGATATAGTTATGCCGGTTACGGCTTGAGGTTTACGAGTTGGACTTGATCCTTATGGATCCCTTGGGTCTAGGTGTGACCCCTTTGTGTGATAGGATTGTGATATATATGTATGTGTGCCTTGTATAGGCTGTGTTTTCCTCCAGTTGGAGTGAACGTTTCTGAGAGTTGTTCGTAGCGAGATACTTATGAGATCGAGGTAAGTCCATATGACTTACTTAGCTACTATCCTTATGTTGGATGTCTGCTTGAGTGGTGTGTGTTATGTGCTTTATAGCATGTGTTATTATTTGGTCACCGACCTATGTTATATTGACCGCCCATTGTAGTGGTTGTGACAACTTACCTTTCATCCCGTAGTGGAGTATGAGAAGTTCTCTGTAAGCTAGTTAGTTCTGGTATACGGGAAGGGCACCTACCACTCCATATGGTATACGGGAAAGTGCGCTGATATCACTCCAGCTAGCTATTGCACGCAGAGGCGAGGGTTATATATACATTCCTCGTGTCACGTATATTCATATACATTTATTATACGATTGAGTGTTGGACTTATTAAAGATAATAAACCGGGTAAATGTGTGATATCATGATGATGTGTTAATATTATTGACGTGTGTTTGTGCTCTAGCATCTTCTTATATATGTGTATAGTTAGCTAACGGTTTTATACCGTGTTGTAGATCCTTTGCAGGTTAGGAGAGCTGCAGAGTGATCCGGAGGGGTGATCTGCTGAGGGTTCCGTACACGGGGACGATATTGTGGTTAGGATATTTATGTTGTACGGGTTTATGTTTTGACTTTTGTACTCAGCAGTACGTTGTATCACCTTTTTGATATGTATATATATATATATATATATATATATATATATATATATATATATATATATATATATATCAGTTTTATGTTTTGTTTTAATCTATTGGTGCCTTGTTGTAAGATTCAGTGAAGTTGTTGTCAGGCTAGGGTCAAGATTCATTGTGAGATCCTAGCCCAATAGCACTCCGAGTCCTACGGATTTGTGGTGTTACAATACCCATTAATAATGTTGCGGATTTTGGTTCGGTTTGAACCGAAATCCATCGGTTCGGTTCCTAAACCGACCTACTTTTGTTGAACCCTAATAACACTTCATTTAGATGCAGTGTTGCGTTAAAAATGAGAAAGAATGGGATTCACCAAACATAAAAGAAAAACTATACACATATAGTGGTTCCAACAATATTGACTACGCTCACTTAAACCATCTAAAACATTAGTAATATCTGACACGGTATGCAACAGGGTATCATCTCCTCGAGTAAAACATTCTTCCGGATGAGGTCATTCACCAACACGGTAGATGAGTCCGTAGCAAGAGGAAAGTCGTGTCCCAACTCAGCAAGCTTGTCTGCATGCAACACTGTTGAGTTCTCTAAAAACATGGAAAATCCTGATATGACTTAAACCATCTAAAATATTAAGTAATATTTGACACAATAAGGTCAAGTTCCCAACGGGGCTTCCAAATATGATTAATGGAATTGATAATTGTCAGGTTATTCCCTTCAATTTTAATATTTTTTATTCTCATATCATATGTCTTAACAAGACCTTCCCTTAATTAGCGTACATGTTTCAACATGGAGGACCGATATGTGGCTACGTTGTCCATAGCTCAGGTAAACCGTCGAGGTGTCTTGATCTCTAAGGATAAAACCAAAAGCATATTCGCCAGTTTTGTGTTTAGAGCCATCGAAATTTAACTTAATAAAATCTTTCTCTGGTTTGATCCATTGGATATTTCTAGTTTTTTTTCTTATTCTTAATTAGATTGACTTTATACTGGTTCATTCTTTTACTTGACTGAATCCAATCATTAATCTGATTCCGGACAATTAAGTCGATATTATAAGATTTCTTGTTATTGAAGGTAAGTTGATTTCTTGAACACCACACATTCCACCAACATAACTCCAGGTAGATAAAATCACAGTCGGATTGTCTTTCCTTAAGCATTCCGAGCTTAGAGGGAATGTTTTGCTTTATCTATAGTAATGTTGTCAAATAAAAATTGACATTTAAAGAAAACGTGTTCTATTAATTCATACGGGTGGTTGCAGTGTGATAGATTGTTATCTGCTAAGATTGGTCCACATCCCACCACTTTATAAAGTAATTGCCATTTTAGTTATTTCAATGACTTTCATAATATTTCTCAATACTGACACTTAAGTTGACATGCCCGGATTGCATTTTAGTTATTTCAATGACTTTCATTTGCAACCTTTTCTATGTTTCTATGAAAGTATTTCTACTGATCATTTTTATAAACTGTACGTAATACCTTTGCAGCCTGAACTACAAACACAGCTTTACATAGGATCGTGAAAGACACTCATTTCTAAATAACAAATGAATGTCGGAAAATTTATAAATAATATTTGGATATGAAAGAAACTGATACATCAAGAAATCTTCTAAATTACTCTTGCATCTAGACATGGGCTCGGTTTGGTTCAAACCGCCGAACCGGCGGTTTAGGTTTGACCGGTTTAGGATTCCGTCGGTTCAAGGTTTAGGTTTAGGTTTGTAAAAATAAAAAATCTAAACCGACGGTTTGAACCGGCGGTTTTGATATTTAATAGGTTATTTATTTATTTTTAAAAAAAAAACTTTAAGACCGACGGTTTTGTTGGTTAAACCGTCGGTTTTCAGTTTTCTAAATTATTTTTAAAAAAATTCTTTCCGACGATTTTGTGGTAAAACCGTCGGTCTAAACCGACGGTTTGACTTACTAGATTTGGGTTTAGGTTTGCAACCCACCCCTACTTGCATCCTTTGCTACGTTCCAATGAAAGTATTTCTACTGATCATTTTTGTCTGCTGTAATGCCTTTAAACTTTTGAAGCCTGAAGTGCAAACAGATCGCAGAAAGAAGGGTTTACTAATAATAGATTCTCCCATTTGTATATTTGTCATGACTGTGATGGGTTATTAATAAAAATATCATCACTACCAAGTAGAGTAACATAGCATAAAACATTCCAACAGAGATCTCCAAACCATCAATTAACATTGCATTACAGCAATAATAAGTAAAAAAAAAGAGAGGAGACATTAATATATATTTTTATTTTTTATTCTAAAAAGAAGATATAATATTGTTAAAATATAAAATTGAGCAAGTTCAAGTGTCCGTACTATCTATATCTATCTATATACTAAAACAGCCCGTGAACTTACACGTGACACAGTCTGGTAAATCCTTTTACACGTGGCACAGTTTGGTGAATCCACGTCATAAAATTTACATGTGTCAACTTTTTGTTAATCCATGTCCTATCATGTTAAAACAATTATTTAAAACATTTGATTTACGAATTTTAACTAATTTATTTTATATATCGAGTCTTCAAATATTGTTAATATACGTAAAACTTTTTACCAAATCTTTTTCACCAAATCTGCCAAACAAATTAATAAGCCATTTTACTAATTTATTTTATATATTATTCTTCATATTTTTTGTTAATATATGGATAATTTTTCACCAAATTATTTTGATTAACAAATTTTAATTGATTTATTTTAATCCAAGTCCCACCACGTTAACAAAAATTATTTTAAATATTTAATTTATGAATTTATTTTAAATATTTTATTAACTAATTTATTATTAGTCACTCATATTATTAATTGACCTTAATATTTTATCAACTTACATTTTTTAATTGTCAACTGAATTTACATATACTTTCTAAAACTTATATAAACTTTATTTTAAATTTAATCTTATTTTTCTTACATATATTTTTCAACTCAACGTTGCTTTTTCACATGAACTTTATTATTTATTTAAACTTTTAAAGATCTTAATATTTTTATATATATATTTTTAATTTTCATGAACTTTTTTGTTTCTTTTTTCCGAAACTTATAAACTTTTTTTCTTCTAAAATCAGTTTTTTTAAACGTTTAAAATAATATTTTTTTTAAAATAAAGAAAACTTAAGAATTAAAAAAATTGTTTTTTTTATAATAATAATTTTTATTTTAAAAAAGTCAATTTTAATATTATATGGAAATAATTTCATATATTTTAAAATAATTTTGTATAAAAACTCATAAATTTCATATTAAAAATATATGAAAAAATTGAAATAATTTTCCAAAAAAAAATAGTTTCAATTTTTTTTTAAAAATATATTGAATTTTTAAAAACAAATCAAATACTTTTAATAATTTTTTTTTATTTACACAAAAGTATGTAAAAAATCAAGGGAAAAGCTCCGGAAAAAAAAATCAATAAAGTTTCGGTTTTTTTTAAAGAAATATTTTAATTAATTTATAACTTTTAACATATTAATTTATATTAAGAAAACAGAATGTACAATATATTCATAATCCTTAATTTTTTAATGCCATATAAAAAAATTATTTGTCAAATCTTAATTGGAGTTAAAAAAATTCAGAAAAATAAGTTATATTATTTTTTATAAATACGTTGATTGTATGTATCATTTTCAATAATTTTCAACGTTCCTATTATTTTGAGTTTCATTGATGGTTGTTATTATTTTTGAATTTTCTTTTTAAAAAAATCTTTGGAGTAATATTTATTATTTTAATAACTTGACATATGCTATTAGTCTTACTAATTGTTATGTAATTCACTATTTAAATTTAACTATTTGATATTGTATTTTTTGACTTAGACATGCTACTTATATTATATAAATCTCTTTTTTTATATTTCAATATAATATTTTTAATATTTTTAATTTAAATTTTATGGTTTGTTTTACCCTTCATTTTTTGTTAGTATATGTTTTACACATGACTTCTTATCTATCTTATATAATAAAACAACCCCTGAACTGATATTTGACGTAATTTTGTGTGGTCACCTCTTCAATTTTACAATGTCGTCTATTCGTTAACCCAAATCACATACTCTAACATTTAATTTAAAAAACCTTAATTATTTATTGGATTGATACTAACTTTGACATTCGAGTGTCTCAAAGGATATTGTCCCGAAATCCTCTTTTCCCGATTATTATTGTAGAATTTGAATTCTTGCTTGGTTTCCACTCATAATTTGAAAAATAAATTATTACAACAAGTATCACATAACAATTAAGACAATTCTCAACATAATGACTTATCAAACATTTGTTTGACACACAATTATCGTCTAACCCGTGCAGGACACGGGTATTAAAACTAGTACCTATACTAAAAGAGCCGTCACTTGTGCTGAAGTGGCGCTCCCATAATTTTTTGGGTGATTAAAACTTTTTTTAAGCCACAAAATCTTTGTTACTAAAATAAAATTTAAATATATTAATTATTATTTAATAAATCTAAACGTAAATCAAATCTGAACGTCATTAACAAATCTGTACTTATAAATTCAAA
Source organism: Fagopyrum tataricum (assembly GCA_002319775.1). Lineage (NCBI taxonomy): Eukaryota > Viridiplantae > Streptophyta > Magnoliopsida > Caryophyllales > Polygonaceae > Fagopyrum > Fagopyrum tataricum. The sequence continues at coordinate 38,601,329 of CM008282.1, read as the reverse complement.
TCTGAACGTAATTAACAAATCTGAACGTAATTAACAGCCCATCCCCCTTATCAAATCGGCATAAAATCTTATCGTAAAATCTTTTTAAATCAAATCAGTATAAAAGATCTATCCATATCGACTGCCCAAACTAATCTTCTCCCACAAGATTTCAACCCCAATGTACACTATATATATCCGGTGATCTATCGATCATTCTCCATATTGCAGGCAATTTCATGCTTTCCTTTCGTCTTCGACTTCCTTTCTGATGTTTATATGCACAATATATATCGTAATTATATTATTAACTTTCAAAATTTGTAGCAGGAACTTTACATAGATGCCGTTCCACCATACAAGCCTGCGGGTTCTGCAATTTCGCCTTTCCCTGCACCGTTGGTGGCCGCTTTCCTCTGCACCGCCGGCTTCCACCTTCCTCTCCACTGCCGGAATCTGTTTTTTTCTAACCCTAAACTATTTCTCATAAATACCTCCTCATTCATTTCTCAATTTCTCAAACATACGGTGATTCTTCTCAAAATTCTCATTTCATACTCTCCTTTCAAACACATTTTTATGTGGTTATTATTGTTTAAAATGTATATTATTGTTTAAAATGTATATTATTGTTTCTTCTTTCCTTCTGTTTACTCTTTCTACCTTCTTCAAAACGAGTTCCGTAAGAATACAACAATGAGAGCGACAACAGCGATATTGAAGGGATACTGAGAAGGGGGATTGTGGTGAAATACGAAGCTAACGACTATAGTCTGTGCGAAAGAAGTGGTGGAAGATGCGGCTGAAATATTGTGACCACCTCTTCGCCGGCGTGTTTCTGCGCAGTTGGCCTCATCGATTTTCTTTCCATCGGAAGAGCACAGGCAAGTTTGGTGTCTTCCATTCACTCTGCTCTATATGCTTTTCATTAGGTTTCATTCAAATTTTTTATACCATCTTATATGCTTATGTGAACATGATTGAACCAGAAAATCTATATCTATATATATATATAAACATACGCAAGTTTCCAATTATTAATTAACAAATAACCGTGCAAGGCACGGGATATAAACTAGTTGTGTACTAATAGGGAAATACTCGCGGCATCTTCAACGAAAAATACAACCGATTGTTGATTTCCGTCATTGGAGATGTTTCATTTTTCCACTCAAAAAAGCCATTCTCACAATCCAATGGTATATCCATTGCCGAGTCGAGATGACCTTGCAATGAATAGTAAGCATTTACCTTTAAATAATTCAATGCGTGTTTGTACTCTCTCTCGGCTATGGAGTACATTTCCAAGCAAGCATCCAAGCCACGTTTAGTCCATGTGTCGAATTTTGGGCTTCTTCTTAGCATCTTGATCGTTGACTCAGTTGCAACGATCCTCTTATTCGCCAACTCGACTGAGATTCGAAGGAGATCTGTGAGGTTCGCATTCTCGCTTCTTGGATCCAACTGCAGAAATTGTACGCAAAAGTTGACGTCGTCTGGAGCGGCTTTCTTGCAAGTGTTTGCTACGAATTGCGAGTTTGATGTGGAGGTGGGTATTGGGTAACATTATCACTAGGGTTGCAACAAAGAGGGAAAACATCAGGGGAGAATGAAGACCCATTTTGTGTTTTAGCGGCTGAGGGAACCAAGGGTTATTTTATATATCTATATATATATATAAAAGACATAATATCACATTCATATAATTTCAACTTATAATTTAGTATATTATAATAGAGGATATGCAGGGTTCACTAGGAGGGTGGTCCATAAGGTCCATTAGAACAGGCCCCCAAATTACTTTAATAGTGTAATTGGTAGGCAAAGCTCTCCTTATCATTTTTATTTTATAAATAAATACTAAAAGTAGTATTTAAGTTTTTTTCTTACATTTTTATCACTAAAATACTGTTAAATATATTAGTAAACTACAAAAACTTTTAATTGTCGGACTTTTAAAGGTCTAATTGTTAAAGTTGAACGGGTCTTCGAAATAGTTGATACTATACTAAATTAAAAGATTTATTTCCTTTTCATTGATTATTTCCATCATAACTTATTATAATTTTCTAATTACTTTATTAAACTATATTTTCAATCTACTTAAATATAATATTATAAAAGAAAATAATAATCAAGGCTAAAACTATCTCATGTAAATGATTGAAAAACTTCTTTCGTAGTATTATATATATATATATATATATATATATATATATATATATATATATATATATATATATATATATATATATATATAACTTTATTAGTTTATAAAATCGAAGATAAAATATCAGTTATATATTAATAAATTTGTAGAATATTTTCAATCTACTCTATTTTATATTTGAACAATATTATCTTCTTTTTAGAATAAGATATAACTAATATTAATGTCTCCTAATTTTGTTACTTATTATTGTTGTTATGCAATGTTAACTGATGGTTTGAACAATATTATCTTCTTTTAGAATAAAATGCGAATATATATATATATAGAGAGAGAGAGAGGTGTTCATCATAAAAGAACAGTAGTAATTCTCATGATTTAAATCAAGTAATTTTGCTACAAAACTAAAAATCCAGAATGTCAACAATCAACATATACTAACTTAATTGTTTATACACACAAGCTACACCAACACAACATTGTCTCGAGCAAACTAAATTACACAATCGATCTAACAGAACAAACAAGAATGAAAAACAAAGAATAGATTTTTGAGGAAGATGTTCAGTTTCTTGTGATAACCCCAGCATGCTCTCCTTTAGCTAGAGCCCACAAATGTAGCAGCCAAGACAGCACCCTTTACGACAATATCGTTTTCATCGGGAGCTTCCGTATTCCTTTTGATCAGATACTGATATCGTTTATCCATATCCAAACCTTTGATTTTGTGGCGCTTTGCTTGCTTTACAGCCATGTCAAATGTACATTCTGTGATGTAAGGGTGATCAGGAAGCAACTCAGGTGAAAAGGCCAACAAGTAAGCACAATACTTGGACAACTGGGTGGCAACAAGAAAATGTTCATGTTCATGATCAGCGGCGTTTTTTTTTTGGAGCGTGGAGGGATGAAACAATTGCTTGCTTCATTTGTGTAGAGAGATAGTGTTCCGTAGAGATTGATGATCTTCATCGTTTAAAGTGTGTCGCGCTATTGTGGATGTTCCCGGAGATAGTTTGAGTTGATTTTGGAGGAGCGATGAAACAATTGCTTGCTTCACTTGTGTAGAGAGTCCCACGTTGGAGTCTCCCTTCTGTCTGGCTCTCGGAAGCTTGACAAGCTTAGCCAACGGAGAGAAGGGCTTCCGTGCAAATACCGGAGTTCGACCATAACTCTTAAGGAAAGAATATTGGCCAAGCTTCCGTTGCCATGGTTTGTAAAAGAAGGGAAGAAGGGTTTTTTGGAAGAAGTATTTGACTGTCCAAATCCAAACTATCCTTTTTTTCTGTTATGGATAGACATGCACACTTGTTGTTAGCAGCAGCCTCTCTAATGGTTGTGCAAAGAAGCCACACAATCTTGCGATTTGAGTAATGAACCATGATGTACTTCAAACACTCCAATATGACAAACACTATTAGCATTGCCCTTGTGTTTAACCTCAAAATCGTCAACGTTGGCCGGTTTTGATATAAAATCCATTCCGACGGTAGCAAAACGTAACACCCGAAATCCGTTCGAGGCGCTACTTTGATAGGATCTCACAATGGATCCTGACCATAGCCTGACAACAAGTTCACTGGATCTTACAACAAGGCAGAGATAGATTAAAACCAAAACATTAAACTATATATATATATATATATAAAGGTTTACAGAAGAACCGCTGAGTACAAACCAAAACATTAACTGTACATACAAAATCCCCATAACCCTCGCATGAACCTAGTGTACGGAGCCCTCAGCGGATCACCCCATCTGAATCACTCTGCAGTTCTCCTAACCTGCAAAGGATCTACAACACGGTATAAAACCATTAGCTAACCATACATATATAAGATAATACATAAGCACAAACACACATCAGGGAATAATAAACACATCATCATGCTATCACACATTTACCCGGTTAATTATCTTTATAAAGTCCAACACTCAAATCGTATAAATAGATGTATATGAATATATGTGACACGAGGAATATATAATATTCGCCTCTCGGGAATGTTGCCAGCTGGAGTGGTGATCCGGTCACCGTCCCCGTATACCCTATGGGAGTGGAGAAAGCCCGTCCCACTAAACCAAATCTGGCCTGCCCGCAGAGAACCTCCAGACTCCCAGCGGGATGAAAGGACAAGTTGTCACGGCTCTACAATGGGCAGTCACTAAACCATAGGTCGGTAATAATCAATATTGCATGCTATCAAGCATATATCAAACACCACTCATGCATACATCCAATATAAGGATGGTAGCTAAGTAAGTCCTATGGACTTACCTCAACCTCGAAGTACTCTAAAAAATGATCAGCTCCAAATCCGGAGAACAACACTGCCTAATTACAAGGCATAACAAGATATCACATCTCCTATCAATCAAAGTGGTCACACCTAGAAGGATGTTTTGAACAACAAGAACTCCATATGAATCTTGCGAGTTCTTAAGTGAACTCGCCTTAGAGCCGTAATCACAAGTACGTTGAAAACCAAAGTAACATTTGACAAAATATCACAACTGTTGTTGCCTTGATCGGTTTGAGCAGTGTAACATTTAACAATCCGCACATTTTCATTGTATTCCATTATCATGGATTTGAAAAATATGAAAATCTTGTGTGAAGGATGTAATGATTATTCTTATGAGAAGATCTAACCCAACCGGATGAGGTGATAGACCTACTCACATTTGTCATGAATCATCCGTTGAAGCCTACAAAACTCGACATGACGTAGGAATGGAGGTTAGGAACATGGTGACTCGAGAGTTGTCCAGCAGTCATTTCGCTCTTTTCGTCTAACCACCAAAGATTGTTAAAAAAATGTTGCAGTCCTTTTATCCTGTTACAATCGTAGTCAGAATTTGCAAGAGCTCAACAATACGTTGTTCTTGTGTCTACCATGACGGGCAACTTGACCAAAGAAGAACTTTCTCGGTTCCAGGTACTCCTATTATTTCTAGCTTCAGTTTAGTTACCAAACGGTCATTTCCTCATTATTAATGCTTATTCTGCAGTGAAAATACGTTTCAGTTTGTACTGTTTGTCTAGGATTCACAATGCAAATAGACATGACTATTTATTTTTTCTTCATCGAAACCATTTTATCATGTTAAGTTACAGAATTTCATTTTCTATTCATGTGTTGTCATTCTTACTGTGTTGTACTACGTATTAATAAGTATCTTATCATGCTATGCTTCTGTAGACTGTTGTGTTCACTAATATCAGCTTAGAAAAGGCCATTGAATACAATGACTATTGCCACAACCTGAAAGGTTTGTCTTTCTTACTGTGTTGTACTACGTATTAATAAGTAACTTATCTTGACTTTATATTGTCTGCATCTATATTGCGCGCTGAGACGTTAGGAATAGCAGTTCCCGAATGGGTAAAACAACCTGAAAGGTTGGCCGAGGACGTAGACAAAGTTATAGTGCCACAATTTCACCCGATTGCGAGTACCCCTGTTGTTGATGACACGAGTGCAATAAATGAAGCGATTAGCAAGCTGGAGAAGTGGCAAAGAAGCCTTCCCTAATAATTTATAATGAAAGCAATCCATTTTGAGAAGGTTCGGTTTTGTTTGGCCGTAGACAAAGTTAGCAAGTGGTCGGTTTTGTTTGGTATGACGATGCATTTGTTGTTTGTTTCGGTGATGTGCAGGATGATGAGAGTAATTACCACATAGAGTTGATAAGCGCACTTGTCAACATGAGAGCAATAAACTATGGCATCCCGAAAGTGGATAAGGAGAAAGCGAAGTTGATTGCAGGTAAGATCCTCCCCGCCAATAGCACCTAGCAGTGCAACAACGACAAGAATAGTTTGCTTGGAGCTGTACAAGGTTATAGAGGGAGACCACAAGTTTGGGGATTATCTCAATACATATGCTAACCTGGCTCTCCAATTCTTCTCAATGGATGAACCTTTGTCTCCAACGTTATGCAAGCACCGGGACATGATGTGGACTTTGTGGGACAGGTGGACCTTGGACGGGTGGACCTCACAATACATATGTTAATCTGGAAGCTTTCAACATTTTGTGTGCCGATTTATTGCTCTACAACAAAACTGATCAGGGCCACAAGATTAGGATTGACAAGAAGATTGTGGATCTAGCTAAGGATTTTGCGAAAATCCAAATTCCTGTTAATCGCCGTGACGTAGATGTGTTGGTAGCATATGAAGACAAGGATGATAACGATGTGGATGTTCCTCTTATATCTCTATACTTTGCCTAGGCTAGGAGGATATTCTCGTATTCTGCACATAATATTGCCATCAATCAAACTAAGTACTACGTACTACATACTACGTAGTATACATACTACATACGACATAGTATACATACATAAATGCCTTATATTCTTAAATATCTTGATGAGAACTGCATCACTTGGGCTGGGCTAAAGTACACATTCTTGAATATGCTGTATTTGTCTAATTTATTCCTTTCTTACAAATGTGGTTTCATTGTGTAGAGGGTTGAGGATTATTTCGCTAACCAAGTGAAACAATTGGTGTAATTCTCCCCTGAATATGCTGAAACAAGTTATGGGGTCCCATTCTGGTCTCCCCCAAAGCGTTTTCCTCATCCATTAAACTTTTCTCCTTTCGACCCTTGCCATCTTGACTTCATATTGTCTGCATCTATATTACGTGTTGAGACGTTGGGAATAGCGGTTCCCGAATGGGTAAAACAACCTGAAAGGTTGGCCGAGGCCGTAGACAAAGTTATAGTGCCACAAATTCACCCAATTGCGAGTACCCTTGTTGTTGATGACGCGAGTGAAATAAATGAAGCGATTAGCAAGATGGAGAAGTGGAAAAGAAGCCTTCCCCGAAATTTTAGAATGAAAGCAATCCATTTTGCGAAGGTTCGGTTTTGTTTGGCCGTAGACAAAGTTAGCAAGTGGTCGGTTTTGTTTGGTATGATGATGCATTTTTTGTTTGTTTGGGTGATGTGCAATATGATGAGAGTAATTACCACATAGAGTTGATAAGCACAGTTGCCAACATGAAGGCAATAAACTATGGCATCCCGAAAGTTATATAAGGTGAAAGCGAAGTTGATTGCAGGGAAGATCCTCCCTTCAATAGCAACTAGCAATGCAATGTCGACAAGACTAGTTTGCTTGGAGCTGTACAAGATCATAGAGGGAGGCCACAAGTTGGGGAATTACCGCAATACATATGCTAACTTGGCTCTCCCATTCTTCTCAATGGATGAACCTTTTTCTCCAACGTTATGCAAGCACCAGGACATGATGTGGACTTTGTAGGACAGGTAGACCTTGGAAGGCGATCCCACTGTCAGGGTGTTTCTCGAATGGTTTAAGGGGAAAGGTCTGGAAGCTTTCATCACTTCGTGTTCCAATTTATTGCTCTACAACAAAACTGATCAGGGGCACAAGAATAGGATTGCCAAGAAGATTGTGGATCTGGCTAAGAATTTTGGCAAAATTCATATTTCTGCTAATCGCCGTTACGTAGATGTGTTGGTGGCATACGAAGACGAGGATGGTAGCGATGTGGATGCTCCTCCTATATCTCTATACTTTTCCTAGGCTAGGAGGATATTCTCGTCTTCTGCACATAATATTGCCATCACTCAAACCAACTACTACATACTGCATACTACATAGTTTACATACTACATACTACAAACCAACTACTACATACTGCATACGACATAGTATACATACATAAACGCCTTGCAGTACATTCTTAAATACCTTGAAGTGGATTGCATCACTTGGGCAAGGCTAAAGTACACATTCCTGAATATGCTTTATTCATCTACTTTATTTGTCTAATTTATTCATTTATTACAAATGTGGTTTCATTGTGTATAGGTTTGAGGATTATTTCGCTAACCAAGTGAAGCAATTGGTGTATTCCTCCCCTGAAAATGCTGAAACTAGTAGTGAGGTCCCATTCTGGTCTCTCCCAAAGAGTTTTCCTCATCCGTTAAACTTCTATTCTTCCGACCCTTGCCATCTTAACTTTATATTGTCTGCATCTGTATTGCGCGCGGAGACGTTGAGAATAGCAGTTCCCGAATGGGTAAAATAACTTGAAAGGTTGGCCAAGGCCGTAGACAAAGTTATAGTGCCACAATTTCCCCCGACTGCGAGTTCCCCTGTTGTTGATGACGTGAGTTCAATAAATGAAACGATTAGCAAGCTGGAGAAGTGGCAAAGAAGCCTTCCCGAGATTTTAGAATGAAAGCACTCCATTTTGAGAAGGTTCGGTTTTGTTTGGCGTAGACAAATTTAACAAGTGGTCGGTTTTGTTTGGTATGATGATGCATTTGTTGTTTGTTTGGGTGATGTGCAAGATGATGAGATTAATTACCACATAGAGTTGATAAGCGCACTTGCCAACATGAGGGCAATAAACTATGGCATTCCGAAAGTGGATAATCTGAAAGCGAAGTTGATTGCAGGGAAGATCCTCCCTACAATAGCAACTAGCAGTGCAACGGCGACATGACTAGTTTCTCTGGAGGTGTACAAGGTTATAGAGCGAGGCCACAAGTTGGGGAATTATCGCAATACATATGCTAACTTGACTCTCCCATTCTTCTCAATGGATGAACCTTTGTCTCCATTTGTATGCAAGCACCGGGACATGATGTGGACTTTGTAGGACAGGTGGACCTTGGAAGATGATCCCACTGTCATGGTGCTTCTCGAATGGTTGAATGGCAAAGGTTTGGAAGCTTTCACCATTTCGTGTGCTGATTTATTGCTCTACAACAAAACTGATCAGGGGCACAAGAAAAGAATTGAAAAGAAGATTGTGGATCTAGCTAAGAATTTTGGCAAAATCCAAATTCTTTCTAATCGCCGTTACGTAGATGTATTGGTGGCATGTGAAGACGAGGATGGTAACGATTTGGATGTTCCTCTTATATCTCTATACTTTGCCTAGGCTGGGAGGATATTCTCGTCTTCTGCAAAAAATATTGCCATCACTCAAACCAACTGCTACTTTTAATCGTAATTACAGCCCAACCGGGTATAAAAGTTGGCACTCATCTCCTCACTTGCCTCTCTCATCCCTATCCGCTCCAAACGTTCGCTGCAACACACGAAAAGTGAGAAGGCCAACGACAGCTAAGGCGGCGGCGTTGCTCCAGCCCATGCTTGCTCAGACCGAGGTCTGCGAACTCCGACGGCTACTGCTACTGCGAACTTGCTTTGTTGTTAATACCAAAAAGGACATTTCTTGACCTGGGAAATCTGTAAATGTGTAATAAAAAGCAAATGTGGAACATTTTTCAGTAAGCTAATCAAAAAGCTACTGAAGGAACGTTCGTAAAATTGGTCCAAGGATCTCCATAAATAAAGCTCTACATGCCAAACACATACAAGCTTGCTAAATTTTTTTAGAGAATTCTACCAAACAAGGCCTAAAACATCCAAGCAATCACAATAGGTTCCAAGTGACGCATCAATTGAAGACTCGTTCACCCATAGTATAATTCACATATTGAACAATCCGTTGCACTGATTCATGGATGCCCAATTAAAGACCTATGGGCATGATATAACTTACATACTCACCATTCAATTACACTAATATATGGATGTCGAATTACAGGTCACAATGCCTTACTTATCTTTTTTGCCGCATAAGTTGCCTGTAATACTAGTTCTACAACATAGTATTCATGTTTTATGTTGATGATAATGGCCCATGCAAAAAGCATAGAACAAGATAAACAACTAAGAAACCTAAGCACCATTGATATACCTCAAAATGTGTTTGGACTTTTATCTTTGCAAAATATGTCATGTGCTGGAGGTGGGCTTGCCTTGGATACAACTTTTTATGATCATCATCAGGGTCTGATCCTATCAAAAATCTGGGACGCTCGACTTTAACTTTACCGAATCGCACCAAAGCATATCGGAAGTCTCCACCACCTTTCTTAGTGGGATCATACCCCAGATCCACCTTAATCTCACCAATAGACTCAAAAACCCTATGAATTCCATGTTTAATTTCTATCAAGTTGTAGAATATGTCATGTGCTTAAGGCGGGCTACTGTGACATGTATATAGAAAGAAAATTGTACTCTACTGTGACGTGTATATAGAAAGCTTCAAATGTAACAAGTAGCTACTAGTTGCTTTGATCTCAAAAAATTCTACTACCACATCATATAGAACAAGACGGAATTCATCAAGTTATTGTAGGCAAGTAAAATAGTAAATCAGTTGGGATACATAAAAGGAGACAAAAAATATGCAAACTGGTAAATGCTACTCCAGCTTAATTTCTATCAAGTTGGGGGGGTTATATCATGGTTCTATTAGCTGTTGCTATCTACAGATGCATGGTAGAGATTTTATCTCAGATCTTTGAGCAGTCAAATAAATAAAAAAATCTATTATGCAGTCAAACTTGGTGTGGGTGGTTTCAGTACGAGAGCTTCCACTTCGTTGTACTCTGCCACTTCCTTTACATTAAGAAAATATGGAATTGGAAATATACACACCCAACCTAACTCAAATAACTAGCATCCAAGAAACCCAATAATAAGAACTACTCAAATCCGGTAATATAAAGTAACATATGAAGCAACAATTGATTATCAATTGTTGGGCTAACTCAAACAACTAGCATCCAAGAAACCCAATAATAAGAACTACTCAAATCCGGAAATATGAAGCAACATATTAAGCAACAATTGATTATCAAGGTTGGGGTTAAACCCTAACTGTAACAAATATGAAATCCAAACCCTAACCAGCCGGGGACAAGAAAGTGTATAAGGGCGAAGAAGATAACCTGACCAACCGAGAACGGCGTCGAACACCAGAGAACGAGACTTCTTCCTTGGACAGCAATGGCATCGAACACCTGTTGGGGAGACGAGATTTCTCAGCGCTGAGACGGGATCGATGAACATGCTCAGAAGAGGGTTTTTTATACCCGGTCATTCGATAATGCTTTTAATATTATAGGGCAATATTGTCCTTACATGCCCAAAAACACTCAGGATCAAACCGAAACCCTTATTTGCAAGGGTTTTAAAAACACTCGAATGTTACACAAACCACAAGTGATTTTCAGTACAACAAACACCGATATAACGTAAACACTCATGAAACACTGAAAATCACTTGTGTTTTTGTACCAACAAACACAACTTATATGGTATACATACAATACATAAAGTGACTTGCAAGTTTCAAACTTTTTTTCTCTTCCTCTCCCTCTACTCTCCTCTCAAGATGTGTATTACTTAGGTATGTGTGTGGGCTACTTAGTATGCACTTATATAGTGATTTAAATTCCGTTGGTCTGTGTGTGTGCTACTTAGTATGTATTTATATAGTGATTGTTAGCTAACGGTGTAAACCGTTGTTGTAGATCTTGTAGGTTAGGCCGCTGTTGAGGGATTTGGAGAGAGGTGATCAGCCAGGTTTCATGTTATTTTGTTTGGGTTTCTAGTCAGGATTATTGTCAGTGACAAACTCGTCTTTTGTTGTTGGATTTTGTCACTTTTACACGGGTGACGTTTTCTTCTTTTTGGTCATTCATTTGCATTATGGTTTTATCGGTTTCTTATTTTGTGCCTTGTTGTAAGATTCAAGTTAAGTTGTTGTTAAACTAAGGTTGAGACCCGTTGTGAGGTCCTAACCAGTAGCATCCCGGGTTCCCAGAATTTGGGGAGTTACAAGGACAACACTGATGCAAGCCATGAATGATGGCCTTGAAATGATAAATAAATAATTGATTACTTAAAGTTGATAAACAATAAACCGGATTAACATGGATGACCCGATTCTTTAAGACCAAACCAGTCAACAAGAAGCTCTTTTTCTTTATTTTTATCATTTACCTCTTATTCATAAATTCTTGTTGTTATCCAAACAAAACAAAACGGAACTCCCGATATTGTAGAAGATCATATTCTTTTTGCTACGATTGTGCTACCCATCTCACTATATTTCGTTTCTCCACAACCGTTCATTAGCATTGTATCCCTCCCTCAGTTTACTGGCCGTGAGAATCGAACCATAGACTTGTGGGTCTCCTACGCCAACTAGCACCATTTGACACCAACTGTTGACGGCAAGGTCCCTTTAAATCGCTAATCTCCTGTATCTTAGGTGTGAATCGAAACCGAACTAAATTCCCGTCTTTTAATCTCGGAATGTATTTTATTTGTCGTTATTAATTTAATTTTGGATAATTTGATAGGGGAACAATTTAGGGAATGCTTAGTTATATAGTGGAACCGAACTAGAATCTAGAAGAAATAGAACTTTAGTAGGATGTTGGACATATACGAATTGTTGATGTTAATTATGGTTGCAGAACTAGTATAGAATGACTGAAATGATGGTGGTTGGAAAAAGTATAGAGAATGCTATACTAATTATGGAATTGGAATGGAACTCCGAGTAGTTAAGACGACATATAACGATAGACGAAATACGGGACTTCCGAGATAGCGGAACGTTAAGTGATATGACTTTGATGTTGATACGGAAGTTGGAACGGTCGTATAGGTCCTTGAACCTAGATCGTAGAAAGTGTAAGGGTATCGATGCTAGATATCATACCCTGTTTGATTATAATTATAAATCGAGGAATACTAAGAGTTGATACATCTTGCTCAGAATTCGGATCACTGACTGGTAGATCGCGAATAACGTTGGAGGCTAGTACTGATAAGGTGATTTCGTTGGACTCACTTAGCTACCATGATAATATTGAGTGTGTACTAGGGTAGTGTGTGATATGTTGCTTAAATTAAATGAACGAACTAGACCACTGCTTTTATTTTTCTAAATAGAGGTCCAAGTGTATTGGAACGGGCCGTAGCACTCTGCCCGAGCCGATGGTGCCGGAAGATTCCCCGCGCCCAGTCCAGTAGCGTATACGGGGATATGCATCGAAACCAATCCTACAGTTTTATGGGGACGGGGGCGAGGGTTGGGCTACCCTCATGCTACCATGAAAAGTTGAACAATAGGATGAGAAATTTCACCAATAGAAATGATAAGAACCGTGACATTATTTGTTGCATGTTGAGTGCTTTATTGTATTACCTTATTTATGATTATGCCCTATCATCCTTAGTATTAGAATTGTAGCTAAAGGTTTTACCGTGTTGATAGACTTTGCAAATTAGATCTCTACCGAGAAATCGGTAGTGGAATGGCTAGCCGGGATTTATGTACAAGGAGTTGTGGGCGTATATATTTATTTAATTAATTATCTTCCAGTATATTATATTGCTTATCAGTTGGTTGTCGTATGCGTCTAGAGTTTGTCCTATTTTAAACGTGTTCTACTTTTAAAGGATTTTGTTCTATAATATTTGTGCCTTGTTGCAAAGTCTGTTGCTATTGATGTCAAACTAAGGTCAGAACCCACTGTGAGGTCCTACCTAACAACGCTCCGAGTTCCCACAATTCGGGGTGTTACAAGTTCTTCGCTAAATCTAGGACTCACCAGATAGGATATTGGCTTCTCTGTCAACAAATTGTCGCAATTTATGCAGTAACCACCTACAATCCACTAGACTACACTAAAACGCCTTCTCAGGTATATATCTAGAACGATACATATTGACATCAATTTCACTACATCTCTTTCTCCCACACTGCATGCCGTTTCTGATGATGGTTGGGCCTGTGACAAATCATATTACATATAACTAATGGTTACTTGTTGTACTTTGGAAGTAACCCAATATCATGGAGCTCGAGAAAACAAAAAACAGTGGCTAGATCCTCCACGGAGGTTGAATATAAAGCGCTTGCTAACACAAACTCTAAGCTACTTTGGGTTACAAATCTAATTGATGAACTATGATTCCCGATCTAGTGTCAACATATGCTTCATTTTTAAATCGAAGATAGGGTTAGCACTTAAACTAGTGGCAGCAATATTATCACAATAAATGACTGGTATTGCCTTAGCCTACCATTTTGTGTGTGAGCAAGTACAACTTGGACATCTGCGGGTTAACTATGTCTCCACAATGACCAACTTGTTATTGTTCTCACAAAATCTCTATTACGACCTAGATTTGATACATTGAAGACCAAGTTACGACTTACCAAGGGTGCCTAACTTCGGGGGATATTGTGCATACTTAATCTAAATTGTTCATAGTTACTATCCTAATCTAGGTTGTTAGTCCATCTTTGATTATTCTCTCTCATGAATCTATTGTGTATATTCATATTTTCTCTTCTCCTCAATCAACACACAAATATTCATTCATCTCTTCATTCATCTCTTCTATAGTGTTCTTGATACGGTGCCGAAGATTATAGTTATGGTCAAAGCACAAAACAAAAGATTTTGCAAATTACAATCAACCACGAACAAATATTAAGAAAAACAACCATCTAATTAATTAAGCTTAAATTCAATCATCAATCTCCCACGCACATTACATTGCCACTTATAGTTCTCCCATTCCAGTGGCGCAAACGATGACAAATTAAGCTTCAATATTGTGATTGACACTTTGCTTGCGGGGACGATGTTCATCTACACGAGATAGCGAGATAGGTCGTTGGTCGAAAGCTAACAACGTTGCACTTCAGGTTCACTTTCCAAGCGAGCATCGCCTATGAACGTGTCTTGTTATAAGTTTGGGACAATTGAACATATGACGAATATATATTAAAAAATAGAGTTAATAAATCTTCCTTAAAAAGCTTACTAACAAAAGATTACGAATGAATATACAATGAAATTGATTGAGCAAAATTACAATAAGATAAAAAGAAGAGAACATGAAAAAAAATTCGTTAAAAGAGATAATTGGGGAAAATATCCAAACAACAATATCCAAAAATTTGGGAGATCGATAAAAAAAAATTCAATTAAATTTTTTAGATAACTCAGTAGAAATGATTTAATATGTTTAAAGGGAATCGAAAATATTATTTTATATATATATAACCTTCAATTTTGGAAAGGGATTTGTAAATATCAAAGATTACGAATGAATATACAAAATTAAATTGATGAGAAAAATTACGATAAGATTAAAAGAAAAAAGAGTAAACAATTCGTTAAAAATTTGAGATATTTGGGGAAAATATCCAAAAATTTGAAAAATCGTTAAACAAATTTAATTTCAACAAAAATTTTATAGATAACTCATAGTAATATGTTTGAATATAATCGGAAGTTATATATATATATATATATATATATATATATATATATATATATATATATATATATATATATATATATATATATATATATATATAACGGATTGCAAATCATAGAGAAACTTCTAATTCACTCTAAAATTTTAGAGTTCAAATGACAAATTAAAAGAAGAAAAATCCTAATGGCGACTCCCGATGCAACTTCCCCTACAATTGCGACTGCTCACTCCGAGAGTGATAATCCCAGCCCTGTCACTTTGTTTCCTCGACTTCCTGACCAACGGGTTCTGCCGGTAACGGCCACCGCTGCTGCCCCTCCCCTCTTGTCTCCTTCCTCTTGCTCTCCTAAATCTGTTTCTCCTCGGGCGAAAAAACTGTTTTCGGCATAGGAATGGAAGAAACGCCGCCACTACCAGATAATCTGTTGCAATCGGGAAAAGTTAAGATTGACTATCCGAAGGGTGTGGACGCTACACCGTCTATCACTATCGATGAGGAAGTTGTTCAGTATCTGGAAGCCCCGTGGAAGAACTTTGTCGTTGTTAAACTACATGGTAGAATGGTTTCCTTCTCCGCTTTTGAAAAGACCCTAAAACAAATCTAGAGGTCTTCTGGTGGATGGTCCATCATCTATCTCCCCAATGATTTTTTCTTGGTCTGCTTTGAATTGGAAAAGGACTTGCTTGGTGCTCTGACTAGTGGTCCCTGGACCATGTTTGGACACTATATGATGGTGAAGTAGTGGGTTCCCTATTTTGATCCTGTGTCTTCAATCATAACAACTACGGGCGTTTGGGTGCAGATTTCTGATCTTCCCTTCGCTATGTATAATTGACACATGATAAATGCTATTTCTTCTGCAATTGGTGAGCCGATTAGGATTGATGAAAACAATCTTCAGCTAACAGGGGGAGATTTTCCCGTGTATGTGTACAGGTCAATCTTTTACATCCTTTGAAGGTAGACATTCTACTGAATGGCAGGCGTCTTAAGTTGGAGTATGAAAATCTCCATACTATATGTCACACGTGTGAAAGATATGAACATCTTCTGAAGATTTGTCTTGATAGAAAGGATGTTCTTGTGTTGCTTGCAACGCCCTCTAAACCGTCTAACTCTGGGAAATAGAGTGAAAACATTGCTAATCCCTCATCCTTGGTTGTGCTGGGGCATCGGTGCCTTGTGAAACTGATGTTGGGCATGGCCCGTGGATGACACTACCCAGGAAGACTAAGCCAACTAAGACTAAGCAGCATGACAAACAACCGTATGAAATGGGAAATCAAAGTGACAATCGCTACTCGTCACTAGCTATGGAACCGACTACAAAGAACCCGAATGAGCCGACGACTATGTCTCTAAGCAAAAACATAGGAAGAGACAACGACCACAAGGAGGCAAAGTGGATAAGTTGGGTGACTCAGTGATGCTTTCTCCACTTGTTTCTTAGGCCTCCTCTTCTAGTGAGAAAAAAGGTAGTGTTCGGGAGATGGGGGAGTTAAGGTGGCGGTCCATTCTTCTGTTCCGAACCCTATGGTGATTGATCCCTCTTTGACTAGAGTCCCGGAAATTATGACTAGAGTTGGTCCTCAGATGGTCGTCTTCTCTGCAAAACAGACACTTGATCAAATCTCCACTCCTATTACCTCTAATGATATGGAGGATGACGAGGTACACTTGGTGGTTGGAGATTCACCGCCCGCTGAAACAAACATTATGGATGAGGTTATGGTGGTTGAGGGAGCGGGCACTAACATGCCGGCTGCTCCTTCCCCGTCTATATGATTATGACCAGCTTAGCTGGTTCTACACCTACCAGTTTAATGATAGGTTTCTTATGGAATTGCTTCGGAGCTATGAAACCTAGCTTCCGAAGATCTATGCGTTACTTTATTCGTAAGTTTAATCCTAATTTTGTTGCCCTCTTTGAGACACATTGTGCGGGTGTAACTGCGGATAATATTTGTGGTCATATGGGGTTTGATTCAAGTGAATGGGTGGAGGCTGTTGGGCAAAGTGGAGGTATTTGGCTCCTTTGGCACTCGCCGAGTTGTGACATTACGGTTGTCTCACACAATAGACAATTCATCCATGCTATGATTAACATTGGGGACGTTGTTGCTCATCTTTTATTGGTTTATATGTGCCCGGATCCTGCTAGGCGTGAGGGTATCTAGAGCACCATTTCAAATACTTTATGTTCTATTACGCAACCTGTAATTATTGGGGGTGATTTCAACTCGATTGTTAACCTCTCTGAATGTCAAGGTGGCTCGGCTAGACTAACTCGTGCTTCGATTCATTTTGGCCAGTGGCTTCAGCGTAACCGTCTCATTGACATCGGATTCCGGGGCTCTCCGTTTACTTGGCAGCGAGGTAGATCGGCTGAGAGTATACTTGTGAAACGCCTTGATCGTGTTTGCATGACTCTGGGTGCTCACGTTAGTTGGCCCAATGCTTCTGTTTTACATCTTCCTCGCCTCTCTTCTGACCATAACCCTTTGTTGCTAAGTTTGATGGGTCGCGGGAATGGAAATCCTCGGAGACGGCCCTTCTGTTTCCAGGAGACTTGGTTCACTCACCCGGATTTCTCTTCCCTTATTTCCGAGTCCGGGAATAAGTTTGCCACCTTCCTGTTGCTTTGGTTAACTACAAGATGTGTTGCGTCGGTGGAATCAAGACGTTTTTGGTAATGTTAATACTCGTAAGAATTTTTTGGTGGATTGCCTGGATAAACTTCTTGAGGATCTTGCAAGAGATCCAAATGAGACTATCATTCAACAAGAGGTGAGAGTTGTGGCGGAACTTGATAAAGTTCTTGAGCAAGAAGAAACTATTTGGGGTCAAAAATCCCGTCAACAATGGCTCCTTTGTGGTGATAGGAATACTAAGTTCTTCCATATGTCTACGATTATCCGTAGGCAACGTAACCGGATTGAAGCTCTGAGAATGTCCGATGGTGCTTGGTGCCTTGACGGTCCGTCTCTTGAACGGCTTGTAGTTGATTTCTTTCGTGACCTATACGGCTCTACGGATCTCCCGAGGCTGAATCCTCTTGCTACCGGTGGCTTTCCCCGATTATCTGCTACCCTGTCTTCTTCTCTTTGTCAACCGATCTCGAAGGAGGAAATTTATTCGGGGGTTTGCTCGATGGGTGCGTGGAAAGCACCCGGGGATGATGGGTTTAATCCTGGGTTTTTTCAGAAGTTATGGAGTATTGTGGGAGACTCTCTTGTGGAGGAGGTTATCCGATTCTCACGGGAGGGACTTCTTCCCGAGACTTCCAACTCAACGCTCCTTGTGCTTATTGGTAAGGTCCTGAAATCCGAGTTTATTTCTCAGTTCCGGCCTATTTGTCTCTGTAATGTGTTTTATAAAGTTATTACCAAGGTCATGGTGAACACGATGAAACCGTTTCTGAATGAGATAGTGAGTCCTACTCAGTGTAGCTTTATTCCGGGACGGTTGAGTTCGGATAATGTAATTTTGGTACAAGAGGTTGTTCACTCTATGAGACGGAAGAAAGGCCGAAGAGGATGGATGATTTTGAAGCTTGATCTGGAAAAGGCTTATGATCGGTTAAGATGGTAATTTGTTGAAGAAACCCTATTTGGTTGCGGGTTTCCTTCCATTTTTATGGAGCTAGTTATGTCTTGTATCTCTTCGGGTACGATGAGTGTCCTTTGGAATGGCGAAAAGACTCCCTCCTTTCAAATGACTAGGGGAGTTCGGAAGGGGGGTCAAATCTCCCCCTACCTTTTCGTGCTATGTTTGGAGAGGATGGGTCATTTGATTGAGAAAGTTGTGGACGATGGGTTGTGGAAACCTATCCATTTTATCACGGGGTGGCCCTCCACTATCCCACCTCTCTTTCGCGGACGATATCCTTCTCTTTGTTGAGACCTCAGTTCAACAGATTAACTTTATAAAGGATATTCTTGACATATTTTGTGCTGCTTCAGGTCAACGTGTAAGTATTGTGAAGTCCAAGATTTTCGTTTCACATTATGTGCGGGGGGCCTTGAAACTAGATTAAGTAACGCTAGTGGGTTCCCGTTCACTCGCCATCTGGGGAAGTATCTTGTAATTCCCCTTCTCCACAATGGTTTGTCTCTGAATTTGTTCAATCCGTTGCTTGAACGTGTCCAATCTAGGCTGTCTGATTGGAAACAACACTCACTCAATATTGCGGGACAGATCACTTTGGCCCGTTCCATCATTGCAACTATGCCGTTATATACCATGCAAATTGTTATGCTGCCTA
This sequence comes from Fagopyrum tataricum, assembly GCA_002319775.1. NCBI lineage: Eukaryota > Viridiplantae > Streptophyta > Magnoliopsida > Caryophyllales > Polygonaceae > Fagopyrum > Fagopyrum tataricum. The sequence continues at coordinate 38,581,754 of CM008282.1, read as the reverse complement.
CTGGACTTTGCAGGAAATTGGATCGCATTTGTCGTGATTTTATTTGGGGAAGCAACAACGGAAGCTGGGATACTCATCTTGTTGGCTGGTGGGACGTTTACAAATCGCGGTGTCAGATGGGGTCTAACTAATTTTGGGAGCTTCACTGTCAGGTCGGCATATGAGTTTATTGACCTTGATTGGTCCGGTGGGGTTAACACTAGACTGGGTGTTCATTAAACTGTGGAAAGTCCCGGTGCCAGAGAGAATTTGTGTCTTCTTGTGGCAAGTTTGCCGAGAATGAATTATGACCAATGTTGAGAGACACCGCCGGACTTCTCGGATACCCCCCATTGCATCTCTTGTCCTGGCACAGAGGAAACACTTATTCACGTGTTTAAAGATTACATTCATGCATGCTAAGCCTATCTGGGCCAACATCGTGCCAACCGGCCTTTCCGATCGGTTCTTTGAGCTTGACCAGGGAGCCTGGTTGTTTGAAAATATTACGATTGAACGAGATCTATCTCTTCAGGTGTGGTGGAGTATCTTGGCTACTATTGTTATGTGGTGTCTTTGGAGGTGGCAAAATGATAGAGTCTTCGGAGATGGTTCTCGGGCTATTAATAAGCATAATTTTATCTGGGCTCGTTACAATGAAGCTGTTTCAGCGAGGCGTCGGCTTGAGAAGCTTCGTTTCCAAGGCCAACGGAGAGTGGTTGATGTTCGTTTGGACAACTCCAGAAGAGGGATGGTTCAAACTCAATTGTGATGGTGCGTTGCGTGGCTCAGTCATGCACACTACGGCTGGAGGTCTTATTCGTGTTTGGAGAGGAGAATGGAAGGTGGGCTTTGGGGCTAATCTAGGGACGGTCTCGGTCATAAAAGCTGAGTTGTGGGGAGCTGTTTATGGATTGGAGTTGGCTTGGAACGAGGGCTTTTTAGGAAGATTTGTTTGGAACTTGATTCAAAGGTGGTTCTTGAGTTGGTGGAGAGGGGTGTGGACTCCATGCACCCCTTGGCTAGCCTAATATCTCGATGCCAAGGCTTACTTATCCGAGACTGGATTGTCCGTCTTGGCCATATTTATCGAGAAAGTAATCGAGCATCGGACTCGCTTGCGAACCTTGCCTTTTCTTTTTCTTTAGGTTTACACGTTTTACATTCCCACCGACTTGTGTTGGTCGGATTCTTTTGGATGACCTTAGTGGAACTAGTTTTCCACGTTTGACTAGCTTGTAGTTTCGTTTTTCTTTTCAATAATTAAGGACTTCGCCCTGTCTTCACCAAAAAAAAACTTCTAATTCACTCTTTGATTTTTGATATGGATTTGCAAATATCAATTTTCGATTTGAATTAATTTTTTAAAATATTTTTGAGGTTGCGTGAACTGCGGTATTGACACGCCAACAATGGACGTGTGAAGAAAATGGTGTTACCATTAGGTTCAATTCCTCCCGCCGTTTCTATGGCTTGATCCGAACTAGTTGTTAGGCCTCTTACATTGCAATAGAGAGCATAGGACTCCTATTTTTTCCTGCCACATTAGCAAGATTTTCGCAATATATGTTCAGTAGCCATATCTCAACTTTATACTGAAAAAAGGTGTTTTTAATTTAATTAAAGCCTCCTGCCACATGAAAACATTGTCACTGTCCAAATTTCAGCCAGTGAGGGCGCACCATGTGATAATGTTAAGCCAAAATGACGTCGCTTTAATTAGTAAAAAAGAAAAAAAAATGCACATAGTAGCCGATTCCAAAATTAGGGTTGCCTATCGGGACTACTAAAGCTCTCAGTCTCCATGTCATCATTTACTTGACATAGTTAGGCTTAGTAACCGAACCACTCTTAATTGTGGAGCGTCTGAAGCCCTCACTTCTCCATGTCATCATTTTGGTGACATGGTTGGGAGTTTGGACTTAGTAGTCCTAGAGCCCTCCATTGTGGAGGGCCTTAGACCATGTGCAATGAAGAGTCCCAAGACTACTATTTTTCTCTTCCACATCACCAATATTCTTGTCACCCATTTCAGCTTTTCACTTATTTTCACATGCAACAGAGAGCCCCAGGACTTTTATTTTTACTTTTTACTATTCTATTTAATTTGAATAAATTAATAAATTGTAAATTTATATATAATTTATATATTAATATTATTATTATAAATTAATGAATTGTACAATTAATTTTAATAAATTAACCAAAATGTATATTTATATATCATTTTATTTTAAACTTATGTGATAAGTTACATGTTAGGTTGAAGTTTATGTATTATTTAAGTTGTTTTTTAATCAAGATGAAATTTTATATTTAAATTCATGTCTCATTTTACGTATAAAATCCATTTTAAATTGCATTTTTATCATAAATAAATATTTAAATATATATAAAAATAAATATCTTATAAGATAGACAAAAATAAATTATTATGTAAAAAAATTAAATTATAAAACGCCAAATGTTCAATACGTAAAATTTTATATACGTTACAAGAAGCGAAATTTTTTTTTAATCAAAACATATGCAAAGTGGGTGTCATTGGATAGATAAAATTAAATCTTATTCAAATATAAATTTTATTATTTTTCTAATTAATATTTATAAAGTAAATTAAGTATTAAATTTAATTGATTTAGTCGTTTTACTTTTTATATAAAAAAATGATTAAAAGCATGTGATCGACCCCAATTTTGGCGTCGTCCCCATGGCTACATACACCCACTCTCATCCATGTTATCAAATTGGTGACATGGCTGGGATTTTGTAGCCTCCCGAACCTCCATTGTGGAGGGTCTTAGTAGCCTATTCATATATTTAGCACAATTTATTAACTCCTAATATTAATTACATCGGACCGTGTTATTCCATCTTCAATTGATGATAGAAATAACAATTTTGAAACTTTAAAAATATTTATTATCTTCAACGGTTAGGATCCATCCATCGACTATTTGCCGGTCACCCACAACTATGTGAAATAAATTGGTCTTACTATTTGTAAATATTTGAAAAGTTTATTGTCTTGATCCATGAGTTGTTGATAGGTCTCGTTAACAACCTCAATTGCGTACTTTAAATTTCATTCGGGTAATTGAGAACAACCCTAATCATCTTCTTAGGATCACCACTGACCGGAGCTTCATGCTTCCAAATAGCTTGCAAAGACTCGTCAATGATAGATGCAAATAATGGTTGCTCATCTGTCACTTTTGTTTGGGGGGTGGGGGCGGCTCAGTGTTTGTCGGTCATCCTTAGGGTCGTGAGACACGTTTGACACTTGAAGAATATACTTCAACTTTTGTAAAGATACATATATTCTTTGGTAAAATAAAAAGATAAATTTATAAACTTCGATAGTTGGATGACAATAATTTATGTTGGTAGCCATTGGTCTAACCTAGAATGTAACCTCTCTTTAAAAAAAAAAAAAGTCTATCAAAATGAGAAAACCAATTGACAACATTAAAATAACCCAATTGATAAAAATAATAAGAATAGCCCACATGCCTTAACCAATTGACAACATTAAAATAACCCAATTGACAAAATTAAGAATAACCCACTTGCCTTATAATAAGGTTCACCAAACGTTAGATTTTCATTGATTATTACCTCTAACGGTCAGACTCAATCCCCCGAAGATTTCTATCATCTTCTATATCTCTTACCAACAATCATGAGAAAGAAAATGGTGTTATTACCACACCAATTACCCATAATTACTGTAGTTCCCGTGTCAAAGCACGGGTATAATTTTAAATTTAATGAATAATTTTTTTTAAAAAAATAATGTATCATAAAGTTTTAATTAATTAACTCAAAGAGAAGTTTAAAATTTAAAATTGAACTAATAATATATTTAAATCAATGATAAAAAAGGCTAATTTAAACAATATTATATATTATAATTTTGCGTCACTTATACAATACAAAAGTGTAAAACTAAATCAATGATAAAAAATAATGTATCATACCGTGTTATATATATATATATATATATATATATATATATATATATATATATATATATATATATATATATATATATATATATATATATATATATATATATATATATATATATATATATATATATATATCAGTTTCATGTTTTGTTTTAATCTATCGGTGCCTTGTTGTAAGATCAGTGAAATTGTTGTCAGGCTAGGGTCAGGATCCATTGTGAGATCCTAGCCTAGTAGCACTCCGAGTCCTACGGATTTGGGGTGTTACAAAGTTGGTATCAGAGCCCAGGTTGACAACAATGGCACTAGTAATCTGCGATAAAGGTCGAATAGATAACTAAACAGAACCCGAAAAGGGTTCTGATTTTTCCCCCAAAAGGTTTTGGTTTTGAAATAATTACAAATGTTTTGGGATACCGTGTACGGGAGCCATCACCCCTCTGAAGACCTCGACAGTATAGATATATATAGATATTCTGTTGTGATTGATCTGTGATATATTTATACATATGGCATATATATAGCCTTCTAAGATAGGTTTACGTCTTCTGCAGATGGTTCAGACTAGAGCCTTACCTGCAGCAAGACGAGGTAGAGGTAGACCCCCTCTAGGTAGAGGACGGGGTAGGACTCCTGCTGCCGGTTCACATGCGGGAGAGATACATGAGGAGGTTGCTGAGAGCGCCGTTCCTGAGACTGGGAACGGGGCAGTTGAGAGACAGGGGGCACATAGAACCCAGTCTAGTGAGTCTGATCGTGTCTCTATGGGTAAATCAGAGTTTCATGCTTATATTAGACGTGTTGAGGAGGCATGCTAGAGCCGGTAGACGTGCCCCAGACTTACAGGCACAGGAGGGACCATTTGAGAGGTCCCACACCGTTACTCAGGTACCAGCTGTACAGGTACCTGCTGCTGAGATTGCCAGAGCACCAGAGGAGCATAGAGGGCCTAGACCAGATACCTGGTTGAAGGCATTCCATCAGATGGGTGTACCCCCTTTTACTGGGAAGGTGGGGTTGGAGATTGAGTTCTGGATCGGGCATGTAGACTCAGCTCTGGAGTCTATTCGCTGTCCAGCTGACAGACAAATTGAGCTGGTTCAGACTTTATTCCGGGACTTGGCACAACACTGGTGGAGATCAGTACGGGGTCAGGTTACTAGTTATGATCAGATGATTAGAGAGCATTTCTGCCCTGCCTCGTTGAGGAGGGAGAAACTGCGAGACTTTGTTGAGGCTGGGTTCGAGGATGTACCGGTCTCAGAGGCCATCAGCAGATTCCAGGAGGAGCTGACATTGTTGGGTCCAGCTGCAGCTTCTGCAGATCAGCACGTGTATTTGTTTTCCCGACGTCTGAGGGATACTACCCGTACTTATATGGCGGGTTTTCATTGTGAGACCTTGGTCGATTATCAGGACCGGGCTTCTGACTATGAGAGAGAGAGAGAGAGAGCTAGCCAGAGGAGAGCTTCTCAGACCGGAGAGTCTGAGAAGAGACAGAGGACTGGTCAGACCAGTGGTACTGGTGGAGCTGCTGGTTCAGGGCGAGGCCAGAGTCGCCAAAGTCATCCTCCATCTGCACCGGGTGCAGATAAGGGAGTGCAGTGCTTCAACTGGAGTGAGTATGGGCATTTGAGGTCAGAGTGTACTAGGCAGCCGGTGACCTGTTTCATTTGTGGCCGACCTGGTCATAGAGGTACCTTCTGTAGACGAGGGAGAGCTTCATCACAGCAGGAATCTTCTCCTACTAATGCAGCAGGAGGTGGACAGAGACCACCTCAGCAGCAACAGCAGAGTCAGGGACAACAGAGGGTCCTAGATCGCCCTACGACTCAAGGATCTGCTCCTGGGCCGAGTAGAGGCAGAGGCCGTGGTGGGGGCACCACTGATACCAGAGGCCCACAAGGTTGTGTTTTTTAGCTGAGGAGTGCAGAGGAGCCAACTACACCTACTGCTACAAGTACCATTCTGATTCATGGTTTACCTGTTAGAGTTTTATTTGATAATGGTGCTACACACTCTTTTATTTCTGATGCCTGTGTAGAGCGTCTGAGTTTAGATACAGTTGAGGGGATGCCCTTTATTATATGGTTACCCGATGGTGGTAGGATCATAGGTACCCGTGAGATTTACGGTTGTCCCATTTATGTAGGGACCCGTGTGTTACTAGTTGATTTCTTTGTCATGCCTTAGAGCATGAAGAAGTCATTCTAGGTATGGATTGGATGGCTAGACATTCTGCAGTCTTAGATGTAGGTAGGAGGACTGTTACCCTCTCTACCGAGTTAGGCCAGATAGAGGTCTTCCGAGGTTGGGACCTTGGAAAGGTAGGCACAATTATCAGCGCTATACGGGCAGCGAGACTTATTGCACAGGGTTGCGAGGCCTTCTAGTGTTATGCCATGAAGGAGGGGGAGAGTCCAGCATTAGAGGATATCGCAGTTGTTTGTGAGTTTACTGATGTTTTTGCTGAGCCGTCCAGTTTGCCGCCTAAGAGGAGTGTGGATTTCAGTATCGAGTTAGAGCCTGGTACGAGACCCATCTCGAAGGCCCCATACCGGATGGCGCCTGTCGAGATGTTGGAGCTGAAGAAGCAACTCGAGGAGTTGGCTGAGAAGGGCTTCATTCGCCCTAGCGTGTCCCCATGGGGAGCACCTGTCCTCTTTGTACGGAAGAAGCACGGATCGTCGAGATTGTGTATTGATTACAAAGAGCTGAACAAGGTGACCATCAAGAACAAGTATCCACTGCCGCGCATTGATGATTTGTTAGATCAGCTACATGGAGCGACTGTGTTCTCCATGATTGACCTGCGTTCCGGGTATCACCAGCTGAGGGTGAGAGAGCAGGATGTGCACATGACAGCATTCCGGACCAGATATGGCCACTACGAGTTTGTAGTGATGCCATTTGGGCTTACGAATGCCCCAGCCGTCTTTATGGAGTTGATGAATAGTATCTTCATCGACTTCCTGGATCAATTTGTGGTGGTTTTTATTGATGATATTCTGGTATATTCTCGCAGTGGAGAGGAGCATGCAGGACATCTGAGGACTGTATTGCAAGTTTTGAGGGATAGAGAACTTTATGCAAAGTTCTCTAAGTGTGAGTTCTGGATGCCAGAGGTAGCATTCCTGGGTCATATAGTATCAGCTGAGGGGATCAAGGTGGATCCAGCGAAGATTGAGGCAGTAGCAGCATGGACGACACCGACGAACGTCAAGGAAGTCCGTAGCTTCCTTGGCCTAGCCGGTTATTACAGACGCTTTGTGGAGGGATTCTCTGTGATTGCCCGTCCACTGACGAGTTTGCTGAGGAAGACTACCAGATTTGTGTGGCCTGATTAGTGTATGCAGAGTTTTGAGGAGCTGAAGAGACGTTTGACTTCTACTCCTGTTTTGGCACAGCCAGAAGTTACAGAGGATTTTATAGTATACAGTGATGCATCCAAGCTAGGCTTGGGATATGTGTTGATGCAGCAGGGCAGAGTTATTGCATATGCGTCTAGATAGCTGAAGACGTATGAGAAGAACTACCCGACTCATGATCTGGAGTTGGCAGCGGTAGTTCATGCACTGAAGATCTGGAGACATTACTTGTATGGTGTTACATGTCAGATCTTCACAGACCATCAGAGTCTGAAGTACATTTTCACGCAGCGGGAATTGAATAACCGCCAACGTAGGTGGCTTGAGCTGATCAAGGATTTTGATCTGGAGATTCTGTATCATCCGGGGAAGGCAAACGTTGTCGCCGACGCCCTAAGCAGGAAGACGCCTCGAGAGCAGGCGATTGCGAGGCTAACAGTTCAGCATCAGTTGCAGAGAGACCTGATCTGGTTAGAGCTGGACATCCAGTTTCCTGATGACGATGCCCAGCTCCGTACATTAGAGGGCCTTCCTGATCTGTTGGATGAGATCCGACATAAACAGGAGACCTGCCCGACCTTACAGAGGATCAAAGATAGGATGTCTCGGGATGAGGCACCACAGTTCCTGCTTGGAGCAGATGGAGTTTTGAGGCGCCGCGGTCGTATTTGTGTACCTGCTGATACAGAGCTGAGGCAGAGGATTTTACAGCAGGCTCACTATACACCTTACTCTGTACATCCAGGTACGAGTAAGATGTATCAGGACTTGAGACGTATATATTGGTGGGGAGGGCTGAAGCCCGATGTGGCCAGATTTGTGGCACACTGTGTGACCTGTCAGCAGGTCAAGATCGAGCATTTCAGATCTGGAGGTGAGCTCCATCCACTTCCTGTTCCACAGAGGAAGTGGGAGGACGTCACCATGGACTTTGTGACTGGATTGAGGCTGAGCCGGAGTTTTGATGCCATCTGGGTCATAATTGACAAACTGACGAAGACGGCACGTTTCATTCCTATTCGAGAGACGTGGCCGGTGAGCAGATTAACAGAGGAGTACACTAGGCAGATAATGAGACTTCATGGTGTACCGAGGACGATCGTCTCTGACAGAGATGGACGATTTACCTCGAGGTTCTGGCAGCAGATTCAGACTGCCCTGGGGACGAGTTTGCACTTCACGACTGCGTTCCATCCTCAGACAAATGGTCAGTCAGAGAGGACCATTCAGACCCTGGAGGATGTTTGAGATTTGGGCTATAAGTCTTCATTGTAGCCATTGATCTTGTCTCGAGACAAGGTGCAATGAGTTGTTCACATGTGTGTCACTATGGTCTGGGTTGCGGGAGGCAATCCAAGTGACCGGCACTAAGAGCAACTAGTATTGTAAGGGGAGTCGAATCGAAGCAAGTTGATCTACGACAAGGTTAACCTGTTCTAGATTTTACAAGGCCGATACTTGGGGCTTTTTAGCCACAGTTTCTCGGCACACCTTTGGTTCTTAGGCCTTATACTGGCCAAAGAACATGTGGTTAAAATTTGGGAGCAATCCAAGCTCAAATGCTTAGTGAATGTCGATGAAGCAGCTAGTGAGCTTCTTTAGTGAATGTCGATGAAGCAGCTAGTGAGACTACGGCCCTTTGGTCTAAAACCGGACACCTAAAATCCAACAATCTTCTAAGTTGTATTTATTGTGTTTTGTTTATTGTTTTGTAGAATTTGATTGGTCAATAATGAGTAAGACGTTAATGACGGAAATGACTTCTCGCTTTGGGAAGTTGGATAAGTTTGAGGGTGTGGACTTTAGGAGGTGGCAAAAGAAAATGCACTTCCTCTTGACTACACTGAAAGTTGCTTATGTGCTCACGACACCTAGACCGGCCGAGCCGGTTGATGATATGGTGGAGGAAATATCGGTTGTCCGACAAAGGAGCAAATGGGATAATGATGACTACATATGTCGTGGTCATATTCTCAATGGCATGAGTGATGCATTATTTGACGTCTACCAAAGTGTAGAGTCATCAACATTGTTGTGGGATCAACTCGAGTCTAAATATATGGCGGAGGATGCATCATCTCGCAAATTCTTAGTCTCGGATTTTAACTCATATAAAATGGCGGACTCAAGGCCGGTAATGGAACAATATAATGAATTGCTCCGGATTCTTGGGAGGTTCACGCAACATGCTATGCATATGGATGAGGCCATTGCGGTTTCGTCTATAATGGATAAGCTCCCCCCTTCATGGAAGGACTTCCGCCATGTGCTAAAGCACAAGAAGGAAGAACTCACGTTGGTGGAACTTGGGTCACACCTTCAAATTGAACAAGGCCTTAGGGCCAAAGAGGGTGGAATCAAGAAGGATGATAAAACTTCTACTTCCCACGAGGCCAACATGATGGATGGCAAGGGCAAAAGGAAGAGGTCCAAAGGAAAGAACATGGACAAGGGAAAGAAGTCCAAGAAGTCCAAGAAAGATAATATTGACAAGAAACCGAAAGGTTCTTGTTGGAAGTGTGGCAAGACTGGCCACTTCAAGCGGGATTGTAAGGCTAAGGTCGATGGATCCAAGGGTGGAGGTCAAAGTGACCAAAATCCCCCAAACCAAGGTAACTCTCTTATGAGTCTTGATTCTAACTTTGATATAAATTCTGATTTGAATTATGTGTCATTGACTATTGAATGTTTGTCCATGCAAGATGATGACCTTGGATGGTGGGTGGACTCGGGTGCAACAACTCACGTTTGCAAAGATCGGCGTTGGTTCAAGACGTACGCCGTCGCTAACGATGGAGCACTCATACATATGGGAAATGAGTCTACCACCCCCGTTCTAGGAAGAGGGCGGGTTGATCTATACTTCACAAGTGGCAAGACACTAGTCTTATCAAATGTTCTACATGCACCGGCCATTAGAAAGAATGTGGTTTCCGGTGGTGTACTTAATAGGCTTGGCTTGAAACAAGTCATAGAAGCCGACCGCTATGTATTATCTAGGAGAGGAACATTTGTAGGCTTTGGCCATTGAAACAACAATATGTTTCTTCTCTCTTTATGTAATAAACTTTCTAATATTAATAATAATAAGAATAGTTTATTTACATTGTCATCTTCTTCCAATTGTGATTTTGTTAAATGGCATGCACGACTTGGACATGTTCACTTTAAACGTATAAATGACATGAATAAGGATGGTATTTTACCTAAACTTGACTTACCAAAAGATAAGTGTAAAACGTGCATGTTGACCAAAATAACAAGACTTTCATTTCCTAGAATTGAAAGAGAACAATCTATGCTCGGCTTAGTCCACTCGGATCTAGGTGACTTGCACTCTACTCCTTCATTAGGAAAGAAGAAGTATTACGTAACATTCATAGATGATTACTCTAGGTATTGTTACGTATATCTACTCTTTGCAAAGAGTGATGCCTTAGACAAATTCTATGTATTTAAGAATGAATCTGAGTTACATCAAGGTACCTTAATAAAAAGACTACGCACGGATCGTGGTGGTGAATTTATGGATAAGGAATACTTTGAGAGTGTCGGGATCATACATGAGACCACGACACCTTACACACCACAATCAAATGGTGTGGCCGAACGAAAGAATTGAGTGCTTAAAGAGATGGTCAATGCGATGCTCTCTTACTCGGGTCTTAAGAACTCGTTTTGGGGTGAAGCTATGCTCAAGGCAAACTACTTGCTTAATCGTGTTCCAAACAAAAGAAGCAAGAAGACTCCTTATGAATTATGGTTCAAAAGAAAGCCAAACCTACACTACTTGCGAGTGTGGGGATGTCGAGCCATAGTTAGACTAAATGACAATAAACGTAAGACTTTAGGTGAAAGAGGCGTTGAGTGTGTGTTCATTGGCTATGCCGAACACTCCAAAGCTTATAGGTTCTATGTGATAGAACCAAATGACTTCATCTCGGTCAATACCGTTATAGAGTCTAGGGATGCCATCTTTGATGAAGATCGTTTCACCTCGGCTCCTAGGCCTAGGGAAGTGATCAACATGACCTTAGATGAGGAACACCCAAACAAACGTCGTAGGATTCAAGTTGAATCATGGCAAGCCTCACATGGGCTTGACTCGGCGGAGATTGCTCCTATGAGCACTATTTTGTCCCAAAAATCAATTTTCCAAGTGTTCTTGGTTGAAGGATCAAGGGATAATGAAATGGATCGTCACTCTTACTTTCATATAGATGAGGATCCAAAGACATTTGAGGAGGCCATGAAGTCTCAAGATGTTGCCTTTTGGAAGGAAGCAATCCAAGAGGAGATGGACTTCATTGTGGGCAACCACACATGGGAGTTGGTCGACCTTCCTTCCGGTTGCAAACCTTTGGCGTGCAAATGGATCTTCAAGAGGAAGATGAAAGTTGACGGTTCCATTGACAAGTTTAAAGCACGCTTGGTCATCCAAGGCTTTAGACAAAGGGAAGGTGTCGATTATTTTGACACATACGCTCCGGTGGCTATGATTACAACCATTAGGTTATTAATAGCTATGGCGGCTATACACAATCTAGTGATTCACCAAATGGATGTCAAGACGGAATTCCTTAATGGTGAACTAGATGAGGAAGTGTATATGAGACAACCCGAAGGGTTTGTCTTGAAAGGACAAGAACACAAAGTGTGTCGCTTGATCAAATCCTTGTATGGGCTAAAGAAAGCTCCAAAACAATGGCATCAAAAGTTTGATGATGTCGTATTGTCAAATGTATTTAAGATAAATCAAGCTGACAAGTGTGTCTATAGTAAGTTTGATCATACCAGTCAAGGTGTGATCATATGCTTATATATGTTGATGACATGTTAATCTTTGGAACAAACCAAAGACAAGTAGACCTCACCAAGGATTTCTTGTCGACTAAGTTTTCAATGAAAGACCTAGGTGAGGCGGATGTGATTCTAGGCATAAGAATCAAACGTGATGCTAAAGGCTTAAGCCTCACGCAATCACACTACATTGAGAAGGTTGTCAAACGCTTCCAATGTGATACGAGTACAATTGTTAGTACTCCTATGGACTCAAGTGAAAAGTTGATGCCTAACCAAGGATCGGCCGTTTCTCAACTTGAGTATGCACAAGTAATAGGATGTTGTATGTATGCAATGACTAGCACTAGGCCAGATATTGCTTTTGCTATTGGTAAATTGAGTAGGTACACGAGTTGTCCTAGCTCACAACATTGGAAGGCACTAAGGCGTGTGCTTAGGTACCTCAAAGGAACCATGGGTTTTGGCATCCTGTATACTAAGTATCCTTCGGTGATAGAAGACTACTCAGATGCGTCATGGATCACTAATTTAGAGGATCACTCGTCCACAACTGGATGGGTTTTCTTGCTAGGTGGGGGTGCCATTTCATGGGCTTCAAAGAAGCAAACGTGCATCACAACCTCGACCATGGAGTCCGAGTTTGTGGCACTTGCCGCTGCCGGAAAGGAAGCTGAATGGCTAAGGAATTTGGTTCTAGAAATTCCTCTATGGCCAAAACCGGTTTCTCCTATTTCAATTCATTGTGATAGTGCATCTACGTTGGCTAAAGCTTATAGTCAAACGTACAATGGAAAATCAAGACATCTTGGTGTGAGACATAGCTCGGTTAGAGAGCTCATAACTCACGTAATATCGGTCGATTTTGTGAGAACACATAATAATCTAGCCGATCATTTAACCAAGAGCTTGGCTAGGGACTTAGTTCAAAAGTCAGCCAAGGGGATGGGGTTAACGACCTAAACTAAAAACGACTTGTCGTGGGACACCCAATTCGCATATGGCTTGATGCCTTATCCGAATTCAATGAGGCAAACCCATTCCAAGAAGTTGTGAGGATAAAATGTCCATCCAAGGTAATGTTCTATGCCTATATAATATGTATAGTTTAAAATAAGCAATTTCTTAACAACTCTTTTGAAAAATTGCAATTATAGGTGCAAGATCATAAGAGAGTTGGCTACGTGAACATGAAGTGTCAAGGCTTCTTCAAGGGAGTGTATGGTCGACTCGCCTTTATGTTCATTAGAGGATTAGGACACAATAGCCTTTAAATGTGTCATTTATTTGTAAAGGAAATGTAAATTTCGTGTATGTTGCCTTCATGTACTTAGACAAGTTAAGTGGTTCAATCTATTGGGACACCACGATTATTTAGTGCAGAATGTGTAATTATACTAATTCAATAAATTCAATCGAAAGACATTTATGATTATGCGAATATTTTGTTTGGATGTATGTCTATAAAAAGTTTCTTGAATTTGCTCAAATGGGGGAGGGATGTTGGAGATTTGGGCTATAGTCTTCATTGTAGCCATTGAGCTTGTCTCGAGACAAGGTGCAATGAGTTGTTCACATGTGTGTCACTATGGTCTGGGTTGCGGGAGGCAAGCCAAGTGACCGGCACTAAGAGCAACTAGTATTGTAAGGGGAGTCGAATCGAAGCAAGGTGATCTACGACAAGGTTAACCTGTGCCAGATTTTACAAGGCCGATACTTGGGGATTTTTAGCCACGGTTTCTCGGCACACCTTTGGTTCTTAGGCCTTATACTGGCCAAAGAACATGTGGTTAAAATTTGGGAGCAATCCAAGCTCAAATGCTTAGTGAATGTCGATGAAGCAGCTAGTGAGCTTCTTTATGAGCTACACTAGCTTGAGCTAAGATATTGAGAATTTGCGGATCATAGAGCTTACCCTAGCTATGCGAAAGTGAATAAAGTTCATTGGAAGTGTTTGGACCAAGAAAAATAAGCTAGCTCTAAGCTAGCTCCGGGGAGCGGTTTTGGGCTCCCTGTTTGGGCCTCGGGCCTTTCTAGGGTTTCAAGGCCCATCATCCAAGCAACTTCCATGTAACTTCCCTAACCGCTTTTAACCGCTTTTTGGTGGTTATAACTTCCCAAAAACGTTGGCCCCTATGCCTATATAAGGGAGAGCCATTTGCACTTGATTCCTCATTCGTTTTTGCAACAAATAAGCTTTTAGTTCCATTGTACTGACATTGGATAGGCCTTCTTATAGCTTGTTTGCAAAACTCAAAAGACCAGTATAGTTCCATTGTATTGACATTGGATAGGCATCCATCTTAGATTGGTTTTGTATTGACGAAACCTAGGAATACCCTTTCTTTACAAAGTAAGACAAGTAAGTCACTTACTTAGTGTTTGTAACGTGTAACGTTTTATCCCACTAAGGTATTTGGATATTCCCGGTGTAGGGGAAAATACACTTAGAAGGAAAATTCTTTTATGAATGACTCATTACATAATCCAAGTCAAAGTTTTAAACATATAACAATCGGTTTATAAGGCTTGCAATTGAACTTAATTTGTATTAGAGTTTCGTCTACTCCTTTCGGAGATTACAAACTATTGGTTGGGTTTTGTCTACTCCTTTGTGGACATTACAAACCCTTGTTAATAATTTGATTTCACTTCAAGATAATTATATATATATATATATATATATATATATATATATATATATATATATATATATATATATATATATATATATATATATATATATATATATATTAATTTGATTGGCAATTGGGAGATTACAAACTCTTGGTTGGGTTTTGTCTACTCCTTTGGCCATAGAGGAATTTCTAGAACCAAATTCCTTAGCCATTCAGCTTCCTTGCCGGCAGCGGCAAGTGCCACAAACTCGGACTCCATGGTCGAGGTTGTATGCTATGATATGTTATTTCATGCTAGCTTTGTTGTGATTATGATCTTATTAGATCTTGTTGTGCTAGTATGATTTTTTGTGTTTATAGCTGGAGATGGTTCTTTCCTCCATGCTATTGTGATATGTTATGGCTGGCTAGAGATGGCTTTCCTCTAGGCCCTGGATAGTATAGTTTGCTGCTGGAGTGGATGGTTTCCTCCATGCGTATGTTTGAGGTTATAGAGAGAGTTGTACCTCGGCTTGTGAGTCCGAGTGGTTTGAGGATTTTACAAGTTTCGGGACGAAACTTGTTTTTAGGGGGGTGAGGTGTAAGAGCCTTAGTTTTGGGAGCTAGTTTTGGCCTTAGCCGCCCCCGCGGGTCTGTGAGGCCGCCCCTGCAGCTCCCCTGTTGTTCCACCCCTGCAGCCGGGAAACCCGCCCCTGCGGTTTCCGGCGGCTGCAGCCGATTTTGTTGACCCTTTGACTTGTGCTTTCCCCTTTCCTTTGCCTTCTCCCTTAAGCTTTCCCTTAACTGCTTGAGCAAGGGTTTCACTCTGTTCTTTAGCTTCCCACGATCTTTTCACTTCTCCTTCTTCTTCCCTTTGAGTTTGATCTTTTGTATGAGTTTCTCTTGAAGTTTACAAGAGAGTTTGAGATGGTTTTGATGCTGGTGGTTGTTGTTACTGGGCTTGAGGCCAACAAGTGTGTGTGTGACCGTTCCCTGCAGCTTTAGACCACAAGTGTGGTAAGGATCTTCTTATTCTCTTCTTCCTTTCTTGTTCTTTCTCCCTAGCTTAGGATTAGATGCTTGCATAGATGAGTATTGATGTTTGTATGTATATGTATATGTATGTGCTTGACCTTGGATGAGAGAAGAAGTAGTTGATCACGAGAAGAGCTGAGGAGAAATCGCAGAACCGTTTCCTGCGTTGTCGTCGCCCCCGCGGCCGAGAGTCACCGCCCCGCGGCTACCTGTCGCAGCGCCTGCGTCGTGCCAGCGGCGTGCCTGCGTTTGCCAGCGTTCCTTGTCACCGCTCCCGCGGCTACGTTCCGCCGCGCCCGCGGCTGCTTGCCTTTCGCCCCTGCGCCCCTTTGTCACGCAGGTGCGCTTTGTCCCGGGTCTACCTAGAGCTAGGTAGATCCTTTCCTTTCCTAGTATGAGCGGTAGTAGCATGCTAGGTACGAGTATGAGTTTAGAATGAGAGTGAGTACGGAATGGTTTATACCGGTTATGGAGGATTACGAGTTGGAATATGATCCTTATGGATCCCTTGGGTCTAGGTGTGACCCTTTGTGTGATAGGAGTTTGATATTTATGTATGCCTTGTATAGGCCGTGTTATCCTCCAGTTGGAGTGGACTGAGTTGAGGGTTGATCTAGTGAGACGACTACGAGGTTGAGGTAAGTCCGTGGGACTTACTTAGTTGCCATTCCTTTATAGGATGTTGTGCATGAGTGGTGTTTGTTATATGTTTATAGCATGCAATATGATGGTCACCGACCTATGGTATATTGCTTGCCCATTGTAGGGCTGTGACAACTTTTCCATTCATCCCGCTGGGAGTTGGGGGTTCTTTGTGGTCAGGCCAGACCTGGTAAACGGTTCGGGCACTCTTCATTCCCTTAGGGTACACGGGGAGGTGTTCCAGGCACCATTCCAGCTGGTTATAGTACCTAGAGGCGAGGGTTATATTCCCCGTGTCACTTATGTTTATATGGATATTTATATATGAGTTGATTGCTGGACTTTATAAAGATAATGAACCGGGTAAATGTGTGAAAGCATGTTAAGATTTCTGATGTGTGTTTGTGCTCTAGCATATTCCTATATTTGTGTATGGTTAGCTAACGGTTTCATACCGTGTTGTAGACACTTTGCAGGATAGGAGAGCTGCAGAGTGATTTAGAGTGGGTGATCCGCTGAGGGCTCCGTACACTGAGCGTTATCGGGGATATGGGTTCTTTTGATGTATAGCATTGTTTTGTTTGTACTCAGCGGTACATTGTATTACCTTTTTGATATATATATATATATATATATATATATATATATATATATATATATATCAGTTTCATGTTTTGTTTTAATCTATCGGTGCCTTGTTGTAAGATCAGTGAAATTGTTGTCAGACTAGGGTCAGGATCCATTGTGAGATCCTAGCCCAGTAGCACTCCGAGTCCTACGGATTTGGGGTGTTACATAACAATCTTATAAATAAAAGTAAATAAACAATTTTCAAAAATAATGAATAAGAATATCTTAAAAACATGTTTTTTTTGGAATCTCAAAAATATGTTGAAGATTGTGATAAGTATATAAATGGAAACAATATATTAATGTTTATTTTAGTTTATCAAAACTCAAAAATATAAGAAAATGACATGTGACAAAAAAATCTTTGAGGAAGCACCACATGAAAGTAAATGCTTTGGCTTTAATAGTAGTATATAGATATTTGGTAAGTTTATTTTCTTGATCCGCAAGTTGTTGATAGGTCTCTTAGCAACCTACTCCTAAATCCGGCACAATTGTTTAAACACTATGGGCCCGTCTGGTTTGAACTCTGAAAACGGAATGAAAACGTATCTAGTCTATACGTATACCCATGTTCATGGAGTTTTTGGGAATCATTCCTTGTGGTTTGAAGTAGTTGTAGTAGAAATTGATTAGTTTTGATATCCATTCCGTTTCCGTTTTCGGAGTTACAACCAAACGGAGGGTAAATTTATTGAAGCGTAAGATTCCATTAGAAACCCATTTGTCAATAAGTTCACAATGTCCAAACACTAAATTTGAAATAATTATTATTATCTCCAACAGTTAGGCTCAATGTCTTTTGGCCATTCTTAAGGCCGTGAAACACGTTTGACACTTGAAGAATATTTGTAACTTTTGTAAAGATATTAGATATGTATAAACTTTGGTAAAAGAAAAAGGTAGATATATAGACTTGGATAGCTGGATGACAATAATTTATGTCGGTAAGTTTTTCATACAAAGGAAAGTGAATTAGATAGAACTATGACAGCAAGTAGTCTAACCTGGAATATTTATATGACTTATAAAATTAAATGTTTCTCTTTCTAAAAAAAACAATTATAAACTAAGACTTCGAAGTCTCTATAAATCTTTTTATATGTAAAGGTTGGATTAATTTTTAACCATTTCAGTTTGTCACTCTCTTCTTGAATCTTTAGCATATACATACTCAATAAAAATTATGCATGTTCTCGATCCGTAGGTGGTTAGGTGAGGTAAAATGGCAAGGTTATTAGGCAATGAGGGTGATCCATCTCCTCCTCAATACGACCCGCTAAAACCTGTGTTTTTTGATTTGCTTCGACTGCTAAGCATTCTATTGTCGTTCACCATAACCAATTTGTTGCTGTTGCTGCTGTTTTTCCTGGGTAGGATAAGGCGAAGTGTGCACGGGGGATGGTTTCTGAAATACGCAACGAAAATCAGTTACGTATTGGTCCCTTTGTCCATTACATACATGATGGGTCAAATGCATAGTATGTCTGGGCCGGATATACTTGATCCGGTGTTCCTGGTGTGGGCAGGAGCACTCATCTACGCCTACGGAGGAGTGGTTACCATGACCGCCTGTGAGCTCAGCGACAACGAGAACACCCTAAGATATGTGTGGGGGACACTTCCTTTGTTCTTCTGGACCCTTTGGTTGGGATTTATCGTCTACACTAACAAAAAGATGAAACCAGTCGATATATGTGCGCTCGTTTTGTTCTTAGTGTTGGCGACCATCAACACAATGCAGACACTCGAGGCTTTTTATAAAGCAAGCAAGTCTAAGGGGTTGCCGGAGTTGGTTGAGCCCACCATGCGATATATGCAGCAAGGTATCCAGCATCATTATATTTGAGTATTGTTTATATTAATCTTGTTTTTTAGTGACAGTTATTGAGAACTAGAGGGAGTATTGATTATGTAACAATGCAGGGAAAGACGTACCCGAAAGCCATATGGGAGTGGCCGATGCTCGGTCAATGCGAGGATACAAGTACGTGGTTTGGGGGAATCCCTCGCGGGGGGATAACAGGATTACCACCACAGAAGAGATATGGCGAGGGGTCAATGTCTCAGACGAAGGACATTCAACCGCGGGTAGAAAGTTTAGTTTAGCCAATTGCCCGGGGAAGGAGCATCTGAGGGACTTGTCTCTTTCTTATGCTTACTTTAGGCTCATCCTTCGAAGATTTGCGGGTTTCCCCTTACATGAGAGCTCTAAGCTACATACAAGGCGGTTTGTTTTGGAGGGATTGCTTAGCAGTGGAGACCCGGAAAGGGTGTTCCGTGTCATTGAGGAAGAGCTTAAATTCCTCTTTGATTTCTTCTACACCAAGTCTCATGTTTGCAGCTCTTATAGATTCTGCGACATTTGGCAAAGCCTATTGCGAATTGTCCTACTAGCCGTTTTTGCTACCGTCGGAATGAATTTAATATCAAAACCGGCCAAGGTTGACGATTTTGAGGTTAAATTCACAAGGGCAATGCTCATAGTGTTTGTCATATTGGAATGTTTGAAGTACATCATGGTTCACTACTCAAATCGCAAGGTTGTGTGGCTACTTTGCACAGCCATTAGAGAGGCTGCTGCTGATAACAACAAGTGTGCATGTCTATCCATAACAGAAAAAAGGATAGTTTGGATTTGGACCGTCAAATACTTCCTTCAAATAACCCTTCTTCCCTTCTTGTACAAACCATGGCAACGGAAGCTTGGCCAATACTCTTTCCTTAAGAGTTATGGTCGAACTCCGCTATTTGCACGGAAGCCCTTCTCTCCGTTGGCTAAGCTTGTCAAGCTTCCGAGAGCCGGACAGAAGGGAGACTCCAACGTGGGACTCTCTACGCAAGTGAAGCAAGCAATTGTTTCATCGCTCCAACAAAACCAACTTAAACTATCTCCGGGAACATCCACAATAGCGCGACACACTTTAAACGATGAAGACCATCAATCTCTACGGAATTCGTGCCACCTTGAGACTAATGCTCATGTCATTTTAGTATGGCACATAGCTACCACCTTTTGCGAGTCCCTCCACGCTCCAAAAAAGAGTGCCGCTGATCATGAACATGAACATGAACACTTTCTTGTTGCCACCCAGTTGTCCAAGTATTGTGCTTACTTGTTGGCCTTTTCACCTGAGTTGCTTCCTGATCACCCTTACATCACAGAATGTACATTGGACATGGTTGTAAAGCAAGCAAAGCGCCACAAAATCAAAGGTTTGGATATGATTAAACGATACCAGTATCTGATCAACAGGAATACGGAATCTCCGGATGAAAATGACATTGTCGTAAAGGGTGCTGTCTTGGCTGCTACATTAGTCCCTCAGGTGTTACAAAAGTCAAACAACGGATGGAGTTTTATGGCGGAGTTTTGGGCGGAGATGATCTTGTATTTGGCCCCGTCAGATGATGCAGTTGTGCATGGAGAGCATCTAGCTAAAGGAGGCGAGTTCATCACCCATTTGTGGGCTCTCCTTAACCATGCTGGGGTTATCACAAGAAACTGATCATCTTCCTCAAAAATCTATTCTTTGTTTTTCATTCTTGTTTGTTCTGTTAGATCGATTGTGTATGTTCTTGATTTGTTTTCCTTTTTTTTTACAAGTGTAATTTAGTTTGCTCGAGACGATTCTGTGTTGGTGTAGCTTGTGTGTGAATAAACAATTAAGGTAGTATGTGTTGGTGTAGCTAGTGTGTGAATATTCAATATTCCAAGCAAAGAGTTTGGTAAGGGTAGGGAGTTTATGATGGCCAGCGATCCCAGTGTTAAACCTCTATATATGCTTGCATTTTATTCTAAAAGAAGATAATATTGTTCAAACCATCAGTTAACATTGCATAACAACAATAATAAGTAACAAAATTAGGAGACACTAATATTAGTTATATCTTATTCTAAAAAGAAGATAATATTGTTCAAATATAAAATAGAGTAGATTGAAAATATTCTACAAATTTATTAATATATAACTGATATTTTATCTTCGATTTTATAAACTAATAAAGTTTTATATATATATATATATATATATATATATATATATATATATATAATACTACGAAAGAAGTTTTTCAATCATTTACATGAGATAGTTTTAGCCTTGATTATTATTTTCTTTTATAATATTATATTTAAGTAGATTGAAAATATAGTTTAATAAGGTAATTAGAAAATTATAATAAGTAATGATGGAAATAATCAATGAAAAGGAAATAAATCTTTTAATTTAGTATAGTATCAACTATTTCGAAGGCCTGTTCAACTTTAACAATTAGGCCTTTAAAAGTACGACAATTAAAAGTTTTTGTAGTTTACTAATATATTTAACAGTATTTTAGTGATAAAAATGTAAGAAAAAAATTTAAATACTACTTTTAGTATTTATTTATAAAATAAAAATGATAAAGAGAGCTTTGGCTACCAATTACACTATTAAAGTGATTTGAGGGCCCTGTTCTAATGGACCTTATGGACCACCCTCCGAGCGAGCCCTGCATATCCTCTATTATAATATACTAAATTATAAGTTGAAATTATATGAATGTGATATTATGTTTTTTATATATATATAGAGATATATACAAAATTTGCGCACAAGCCCGGCCCGAGTCCGGCCCGGATCCGGAGATGTCCAGGTCTAGTTGGAATGTTACTCTACAAATAGGAGAATTATTATTAGTAAACCCTTCTTTCTGCGATCTGTTTGCACTTCAGGCTTCAAAAGTTCAAAGGCATTACAGTAGACAAAAATGATCAGTAGAAATACTTGTACTGAAACATAGCAAAGGATGCAAGAGTAATTTAAAAGATTTCTTGATGTATCAGTCTCTTTCATATCCAAATATTATTTATCAATTTTCCATCATTCATTTGTTATATAGAAATGAGTGTCTTTCACGATCCTATGTAAAGCTGTGTTTGTAGTTCAGGCTGCAAATGTATTACGTACAGTTTATATATAAAAATGATCAGTAGAAATACTTTCATAGAAACATATCAAAGGATGCAAGAAGAATTTAGTGATGATGCAATCCAGGCATGTCAACTTAAGTGTCAGTATTGAGATATATTATGAAAGTCATTGAAATAACTAAAATGGTAATTACTTTATAAAGTGGTGGGATGTGGACCAATCTTAGCGGAGATAACAATCTATCACACTTGTATAATAAGTACATGCTCCATTAGATTTAGATACAGTATCTTCTGTATCTAACGTGGACCAAGGATGCAAGCAGAATATTTCACGATATCACTAGCGATGTGTATTGGATGGGCTTGACATTCATTCACTCTCTCTATATATTATCTCATTAATCAATCCTTAAAATTAAGCCCCCGTTTGGTTTAAACTCCGGAAACGAAAACGGAATGAAAATGAATCTAGTTCATACGTATACCCTTGTTCATGAAGTTGTTGGGAATCATTCCTTGTGGTTTGAACTAATTGTGGTAAAATTTGATTAGTTTTAATACCCTATAGAGTAACAAAGTAGGGGAAACAAGTGCATTTTGCATGAAACCAACCAGAATGATTCCATGAACAAGGTACATATATGGACTAGATTCGTTTCCATTCCGTTTCCGTTTCCGGAGTTACAACCAAACGGGGGGTAAATGTTTTCATCTGTAAACTGTTCAATAAAATCTTTTAAGTGAGCGTAGTCAATATTGAGTGAACCACTTAAACATGGGCATAGTTTTTTTTTTTTTTTTGGGTGAATGTTGTTCTTTCTCATTTTTAGCGCAACGCTGCATCTAGATGAAGTGCTTATTAGGATTCGGCGAAAGTAGGTCGGTTCAGGTACCGAACCGATAGATTTCGGTTCAAACCGGACCAAAATCCATAACATTATTCATGGGTATTCGGTTTGATTTATGAACCTAACTGCAATTATCTATCTATCTATACATATAGATAGATAATGTAGCCTTTTCTTTTTTTACTAGATTAAAGCCGGACACCACTTAACTTGTATTATTTGACAATGTCTGACGCGAGCACTACTCGATCGAATTTTAAACCAATATTTTATTAATCTTTCACAAAAGAGTCAAAATATATGACCACATGTACATTAAAGCGTCCATTAACTAATATATATATATATATATATATATATATATATATATATATATATATATATATATATATTACAATTCAAATGATAGTAGACTTTCTAATCTTATACAATAATCTTTTAATATCACATTAAACTTTTTAAATTGACAACTTTATTCACGTCCACATTTTTCTGATCATAAACATACGACGATAAAGAGGCAAACTTTATGCATCACTACCATAAGTCATACTCAATCCAATATTTAAAAGATAGGTAAGTGCATTGAATTTGAATTTGAATTTAAATGTGTATTAAGTTTTAAATAAGCATTAAATTAAGAAATAACACAAAATAATACTAACTATCATAATTTCACCCAAAATATAAATTTAAAAACTACTATAAGCGATACAAGTTATGAATATATTTACCAATAAAATGTGATTTGTTTTTCCGCAAAAATGAGGTCCGGCAATGACGTAACAAACGTATCTTAAGAAAATGACTACATGTGTTGTAAGAATTTTTTTAAAAAAATTCAAAAAATGTCATTTAATATGTTAAAAATCAAAATTAAGTTAAATATTATTTTATTTAATTGTTAAATTAATACCAACTTTTAAAAAGATTTACTATTATTATAATAAAGACTTTTAGGCCTATTTATGAAAATTTTTATTCATTTCAAGTTATGTTCTATTATATATTTTTATAAATTTAACACTTGAAATTAAAGTATAACAAATATAAGATAAATTAGAAATATAATAAATATAAAATTAAAAGGCATAAATTCAAATAATTCCTAAATTATTACATTTAGAAGTACTATTCATTTTCAAAAGTACTATTCATTTTTAGTTTGTTCTCTTTTTTATATATAAAAGATTTAATTAGGAATGATAAATTGAAAAAAATATTAAATAAGATAATTAATAAATTATCATAAGTTAATATGGAAAGATTCAATGAAAAAGAAAGAAATCTTCTAATTTAGTATAGTGTGTATATATATGTATCGACATAAATAGTTGTAGCCTTTTTTATTTAATTAGGAACAATAAGTTGAAATTATATGGACGTGATTGTCTCATATATAGAGAGAAATAGAATAGAATAACCCTTAGATCCCTTAGCCGCTCAAAGACAAAGATGGGTCTTTATTCCGCCTGATATTTTCCCTCTTTGTGGCAACCCTAGTGATAATGTTACCCACTTCCACATCAAACTCCCAATTCGTAGCAAACACTTGCAAGAAAGTTGCTCCAGACGACTTTAACTTTTGCGTACAATTTCTACCGTTGGATCCCAGAAGCGAGAATGCAAACCTCACAGATCTCCTTCGAATCTCAGTTGACTTGGCGCATACGAGGATCGTTGCGACTAAGTCAACGATCAAGGTGCTAAGAAGAAGCCCAAAATTCAACAATTGGACTAAAGATGGTTTGGATGTCTCTGCTTGGAAATTTACTCCATTGCCGAGATACATTACAAAGACGCATTGAAGTATTTAAAGGTAAATGATTACTATTTAGTGCAACGTCGTCTCGATTCGGCAATGGAGATGACATAAGATTGTGAGAATTGCTTTTTTGAGCGGAAAAATGAAACATCTCCAATGACGAAAATCAACAATCGGTTGTATTTTTCGTTGAAGATGCCGCGAGTCATTTCCCTATTAGTAAACAATAGGACGGACACTTGAACTTGCTCCATTTTATATTTGGACGATATTATCTTCTTTTTAGAATAAAATATAATTAATATATATATTAATGTCTCCTCTTTTTTTTTGTATACTTATTATTGCTGTAATGCAATGTTAACTGATGGTTTGGAGATCTCTGTTGGAATGTTTTATGCTATGTTACTCTACTTTGTAGTGATGTTATTTTGATTAATAACCCATCACAGTCGTGACATATATACAAATGGGAGAATCTATTATTAGTAAACCCTTCTTTCTGCAGTATATTTGCACTTCAGGTGCAGAGGCATTACAGTAGACAAAAATGATCCGTAGAAATACTTTCATTGAAACATAGAAAAGGATGCAAAAGGAATTTAATGATGATGCAATTTGTGCAAAATGTAGGGTGTTGTGCAACCGGCATTTTGCACAACCCTACATCTGAGGACAATGTAGAGTTGGGCAAAATGACCATGACCGTAATATCTGATTGGATTGCAATTCGGTCCACGGTTTATGTTTTTATGGGTTTATGGCCTATTCTCCGGTTCACGGTTTATTAATATTTATTCCTTTGGAACCAAATCAAACCAAAAACATACTTGGATATGGAATTGGTGAACTTCCCTTCTACTACCTGGGAATACCTACGGGTCAAAGTGACTTTCGGTTACCGACTAACGACCTATTGTTAACAGAATCACCATTAAAGACGGAGTTGCTTAATACTTATGGTTTCAGAAGTACTCACAAGTCAATACTCTTGGATATGGAATTGGTAAACTTCCCTTCTGCTGTCTGGGAATACCTATGGGATCGAAGTGACTTTCGGTCACCGACTAACTACCTATCATCAACATAATCTCCATTATCAGTTTCTTTCATATTCAAATATTATATATCACTTGCTCTCTACTATTTGCCGACCAAATAAATCCTAAAAGGTTCTTTCAACCACCAGTCCACCACCATGGCTTTATTCCTTGCAACCAATAATGCTTAATAGCTCGATGATTTCACTTGTATTTCAATATTGTAAATGAGTTATCTCCTATGGCTAACCGCTGCAAAAAAAGCTCCCGAACAATTCAGATCTACACCACCATCACTCCACTTGTGTACATCTAACACTCTAATCGCTATACTAATATCCTGTCTAAAGGGACTTTGAGTTACTCCGGTAAGCATTCGCCGTCTTGCTAAAAACCTCCCTAGGGAAGGCCTTCCATAACCATTCCCTCTTAATTTGAGGAAATATTTTACCTTTATTAAAGGTGATTCACAACAAATAAGATCATCAAAAAAAAGCTTTGGTCTTTGAGCAAAACTCTATACCAAACATAGTGAATTCTCTGTAAATATAATGCTTTTTTAGCTTTAGCCTACAATAAATGTTATGTTTTGATTCTTATTAATACAATATGACATGGAACATAGAGATAAACTAGCACTTAGTACTATGATCTTGGTAGAGTCTTGTAATTGTGCTCATATAATGTTAATCCTTTTGATTGAACTAGATGCCTATTATGATCCATTGTTGCCACTTAGTTAATCTAAGTTAGGTAGCATGGTGATCAATATGGTGACAAGTTTATTAATATTGGATTGATATTATATGATGCTTAGTTTTGGTGGAAACTTTTATATGTACACAAGGATGTACTTATGTAGTGAGTTTTGTGTTCAGCTGTTTGTTTGGACGTGTGGGTCTGGCTGCTATGTAGTGTACTTGTTACTGATTTGTTTTTGGGGTCCACAGCTAAATGAAACGCTGTGTTTTGGTCCTTGTTTTTCCTGGGCACAAAAACGCTGTTCTACACAGTTTTCAGCCCCAGGAGAGAGAACCGGATAGTTCGTGGTCTTCGGCTGTACTGAGAGGGCGACAGAGAAAGAGAGCGATAGAGAGAGTTCGAGACAGAGAGATCGGTTCAAAGAAGAGGAAAGATTGAGCAAGAGATCTGTTATCTCTTGCATCTCGGTTCACCATCGCTTCGTTGGCTTGCGACAGGAACGAAGATCGTTCTCGGATCTTCGTTTGGGTGCCTTTGAGGGGGCTTTTCTTCACCATTGCTTATTCGAATCTCCTTTGTTCTTCTGTTACATGTTCTTTGCTAGATTGTAGGAATTGTGCTAGTATCTCTGTTCTGTGCTTGTAACCTCTCGTTCTTGGATACCTAGTGAAATCTCGGGATCGGATCTCCCCTCTTGAGGTCCCGCAGAGTAGGTGCTTTAGCCACCGAACTGCGTTAACAAATTCTGCGTGTTTTCGAGTTTGGAATCTTGAGTCGGTTTACGGCTCGAGATTATAGGAGCATTTAGGATTAATCTCACAACAAACATAAAACTTTCAAATCTGGGTATTTCGTCGAGAAAGAGATGTTTATGAGCCAAGAGGAACCCTTTTGTCGAGAAAGAGATGAAACACTGGGTATTTCGTAGATATCCATCTTCATTACCAATTCCTCTCGATAACTTCTCATTTGTGGATCTAACGCTTCCATAAGAAGAAAGTTCTAAACTAAATTTACTATTCTAACTTGTTGAAAATTAAAAACAATGCTAAAGAACGATCCATTAAAAAGTGAAAGAAGTTGTGCTTCTTTTCAACAAATCTTTTCCGATCCATTTCTCCTTTAGTTTCTCTAGTAATGGAGAAGGAAGGTTCTGAACGAAAAAAATTTTTTAAGAAAAATAACAATTTTAATCACCTTTCCTTTCTAGTTTTAAAAGTGTTAAAAAAAAGGTGATGCTATAGACACGCCAAAAGATTGATAGAGACACGCATCAAGAGGCATACAATTTTTATTGTGTGCGCAACAGGAGGGACACTTTTTTTTTTTGTGTGGCTGTTGAGGCGCATTAGGTTAAAAAAAACATCCACAACTTCATTTTTCTTCTTCCCTCCCCTTCGAAACGGAACCGAAGATCAACCGGTTGTTGAGGCCTCCCGGTGAACTGACCGTACCCTAAACCGATTGTGGATAATTCGTCAGAGTTTCCTTTGTCCTCAACATTTTGTTCTTCTCTCTCCTTTCAACTAAATTTGGACTACTAGTGGTGTTGCTCCGTTGCTCGGGTTTTGTTCTTTGTTGCAGGTTCGTCATCTTCATACATAACTAGTGTCGGAATTTGCTTCTTGCTTTTCAATTCCGTCAGAGACATGTCCTATATTCACTTTCAACATATGACTTGGAAACTGCCTTTTTCTTCTTCTCTTCCATGAAACAAAGTTGGGCCAAGGAAGACACAATAGCTCGTGATAGACCTACATGTTAAAGCACATGTACCCTAGTCGGCATCACTATAGATATGTAGAGATAGATCAAATTTAGATGGATAATGAAGGGACAAGTTAATGGTTCCCTTGAGGTATTTGAGAAGATATAAAGCAACATGCCAATGTGGCAATTGAGGAGAGGCCAAACACTAGGTATGTTGTTGAACAACATATGCTATATCGGGTCTAGTAAGAATAAGGTATAACAATCTGCCAATGAGACGTCTATAAGTCTTAGGATCATCATAAGACTCACCACAATCAATAGTGAGTCTCAAATTCCTCTTCATAGGTAAGGAAGCAACTTTTCAGTGACCTAAGTTGCAATCGTGAAGAATATCAAATATGAATATCCTTTGATTGAGCAAAATACCTTGTGAATGATAGGAAATTTCCATTCCCAAAAAGAATCTAGCAATTCCAAGGTTCTTGATTGTAAAGGTTGTGCCAAGTTGTTGCTTCGATCACATGAACTATCTCAGAAAGGACATCACCAGTTAGAAGCATGTCATCAACATAAACCAAAGCAATAGTAATGTCATTCGAAGATTTCTTAGTGCATAAAGAATAGTCATGTCGGGGCTAAATGAAGCCAATTTTCAACAGAAGCTTAGTGAGCTCAAGATTTCAGTGAATTTTGGCCTATTTCAGTCCATATAAGGGCCTCTTTAGTTTAGAAACAATACCAGAAAGTGTTTTGTCATAACCAAGAGGATGTAACATGTAGACATCCTCGTCAAGAAAACCAAGTAGAAATTCATTGTTAATATCCAATTGATGCAAAGGCCAACTTCTAACAACTACTAAGGCTAAAAGAACTTTGATAGCAGTAAATTTGGCCATTGGACTGAAAGTGTGTTTGTAATCTTTATTTTTAAACTAGGTATACCCTTATGCAACAAGCCGTGCTTTGTGTCTCTCAATTGTACTATCTGAATCATACTTGATCTTATAGACCCATTTGGATCCAATAGCTTTATAACCATGAGGAAGAGGAGTTAAAGACCAAGTGTCATTGAGCTCAAGGACATGAAGCTCCTTGTTCATAGCATCAACCCAAACTGAAAAAATTCTTGGCTTGAGCATAGTGTGTAGGTTCAATAGAGGTAATGCCAATATGAAAGGAGTGAATAAACTCGAGAGAGTGGTTTGTAAAGTCTAGTTGTCAGAAAAGAGGTGAGGATGTAATCGAATTATAGATGTAATCTTGAAGATAAGATGGGTTTTTAGGGATACAAGTGGGTCTATGTGAAGGGGCATGAATGAGAATAGTTGGAGGGATAGGAGGGGAAGAAGAGGAAGGAGTAGTTGTAGAAAAGGAGTCCATAGAAGTAGAAATGAAAGGTGAAAGGGATTCAATGGGAGTAGAAGAATGTGTTGGATGATATGAAATAATAGGATCATCATAAGAAGGTGAAACAAGTGGTAGGAGGTTGAGATAAAGGTGGTTCATGGAGTTTTTTGAAAGGGAATATGGACTCTTTGAAGACAACATGATGATAAACTTGTTGGTTGTTAGATCAAGAAGCTTATATGATGTTTGGCCAGAAGGGGTAGCCAATGAGTACACATGGATGAGAAACTGCTTTAAGCTTATCCCTACAAGAAGAAAGACTAAAACAAACACTATCAATGACCTTTAAATGATCATAATAAGCTTTAACATGATGTAGTTGTTCAAAAGGTATTTTCCATTGTAAAACACAAGAGGGTATGAGGTTGATACGATATGTAGATGTAGGAATGCAATCTCCTCAAAGCTGGATAGAGAGATTAGCATGTAATTTTATGGCTCTTGTTGTTTCCAACAAATGCCTATAATTTCTCTCTACTGTTGCATCTTGTTGAGGAACGTATGGAGTATACTTCTAATGAATAATGCCGTATGAGAGAAATAAATCTTGAAGAGAGTGTTGAAGGTATTCAACCCATTGTCAGACACAAAAAACTACATAGAACACTTGAAATGATTGTGAACATAAGCCAAAAAGTTAGAGACAAGACGGCCAGGTTGCTGCTTGGAAGCCATAAGAAAAGTCCAAGTGCAACGAGTACAGTCATCAACCAAAGTTAAGAAATAACGAGCTTCATATACAACAGGAGTATGATAAGGACCCCATATATCTGCATGAATCAACTCAAATGCAGTTTTAGCACAGAAAGTGCTTGAAATAATGGCAATTTGTGTTGTTTAGTCGGAACACAAGTATTACAATCAATCGTTGTCTTATCATAGGTAATATTATGATTAATATGTTAAAGCTTTGAAAGGGAAGAATGACCAAATTGAACATGTGAAAGAATAGTGTCTTTGTGGAACAAAGGCTTATTAATAACATTACAAGATTCAAAAATCAAATTGTTACTAGAGGCAAGTGAACTATTTCTATAAATCTGTATAAGCCACCTTCCTTAAATCTTTTTGTAATGCAGGCATTGTAGAAAGGTCCTGAAATAAACAGGTTGCCTTATTAAAAAGTATCTCGATATGCAAGGAATTTACTAGCCGAGAGACATATGATATGTTGAGCTTGAATTGAGGCATGTAGAGAACATCAGCCAAGGAGAGTGACTGAGATAACATCACAGTGCTTGTTTAATGTACAACTCTGATACCATGGAAACATATTGAAACTGAATATGAGTTTGTATTATTGAATCGTAAAATGCTTTACATCCCTACTTATAGCTTACACTAAATCTGTTTTATACATCATATTCAGTTACACTTTTACGATATTTACAAATGATACCCTATAGTGAGTATTTATTGCATATAATATCTAAACTATCCATAGTTTCAAGATTAAGGGAAGACCTATGAACAGACAAACAGGAAGGAGAAAACCGAGTGCGTTTGGTCATGACTCGTTGCCTACTCCATGTGGTCGTACATGGGGTTCGAGACGTGGTAAAGGGACCTATGATGAGGAGGTATGAGGGTGAACTAATTTACCGAACTCCAACCAATCGTCCCCGAGTTCCACCATCTAGTTGAAGAAGGGTTCATCGTCAAGGACGTGAAGGAGCGTACACGTGGAGTGTCAAAGATATTCATAAGTTTATGTTACTTGTGTACATTCAACCAAGGATATTCTCGGTGAAGATAATTTTTGTGTATACCGAGCAATTGTTTTGGTTTCGCGTTATTCAGATGACTATTACTACTTGACCATCCGGAGTTATTTAACTTTGGAGTTGCATGAAAGGAAAACACTATACGGAATTGCATGTCTCTTGAACACGTTGTACATTATTTATTAGATCATGAACACATTTAAGTTTTATATTTATACTAATTATTGATTTTGAAATTTTACACATTTGTGCAATGTTAACTTGAAGTCAAAGCAACCAACTCAAGCAAAGAAAAAGCAGCCCAATTATACACTTAAAACATAGGCATTCATGGCAGACGAAGTAGTGTAACACAGTTCATGATCATGTAACTCGATCCGTACAAACTAGGAGGAAATCATAAGTCAGTCACACAATCAAAGTAATAACTTACACAACACTAGATATACAAATATAATGTCGTTTTCTCAATAGCGCGTCATATAGATGACTAACTGATGGCATAAGAACATATTTGGATGCTTTTTATCCAGCTAAATAGAATCTTGGGTATCAAAAGATGCAGTTTGTATATTAGCTATTCATCCAAGAAAATGGTCCAAATTAAACTTATATATTTATTTCTCTCTTTGTTTTGTATTGGTTCTGATCTTTTGCTGGTTGTTGCTTTGCTTAAAAGAAGATAATATTCCTAACAAATGTCCTTCCTGTTGTGTAACCAAAGAGAAAGAAGACTCGAAACCTTACACGAGATATACGCCTGGTTGTTAACTTGTGTCATAGTAGAAGTTTCATTTTACTTTTCGAAAAAGCCATTCTCACAATCGGTGGGATAATACAATGCATCGTCGAGCTGACCTTGCAAAGAGCAGTAAGCGTTCTTCTTTAAGTAGTTCAAGGCTTCTATGTAGTCACTCTCAGCTATGGAGTACATATCTCATGAGCAAGCATACAAGGCCCTGTCAACCCATTGGTTGAACTTCTTGCTTCTTCTTAGTGCCTCGATTGTTGATTGAGTTTCAATGATCCTAATATTGATCATCTCAACTGAGATTCGAAGGAGATCTGTGAGGTTTGCATTCTGACTTCTTGGATCCAACTGTAGAAAATGTACGCAAAAGTCGAATTGGTTTGCAGCTGCTTTCTTGCAAGTGTCTGCTACGAATTGCGAGTTTGATGTGAAAGTGGGTAACTTTATCATTAGGATGACAATCAAGAGGGAAAGTTTAACTTGACAATGGAGACCCATCTTGATTTCGATGTTTTTGTTTAATGCAACGTAATGTTGAGATGATGAAGGCCGATGAAATCTTCGATTGTTGAATGTTGATTGAGTTGCAACGGTCCCCTCACAGCTCCATCTTGATTTCGATGTTTTTGTCACATTAGGCTATGAGAGTCAACTAAAAGTGAAAGTGAATCATAGGTATAGTATGAAATTTTGTCATTTAAGAAAATATTTTTGTTAGGTGTGTTGTGCAATTTTATTATATTCTCTGTGTTCACATGAAGGTGGTCACAGAGAATCACACATAAGCCTTAGAAGGTTGCATTATTTGGCACCAGTTATAATTATTTTCAATTTATTGGGCATTTTTCAGATTTAAAGTGATATATATATATATATATAACCCGTTTTTTTTTTCCTAAGATGATTGATTTGTTATGATTTGATGAGTATTTGAAGTTGTAATAAACTTTTTTCAGAAAATATGCAATGTACATAGATTTTCAATGAAAGTCTTTGTAAGAGGTACAAAGCCCCGCACCTCATTAAGATTATTGGCATACTCTCCTTTAAAAAAAACCTTTGTTTTACAATTCCTCCTATTATCATTGATAGACCTAGATATGATAATGAACATGATGATGGAAATTTTGATTTATTATGACAATGTGATCATGCTTTTTCAGCATCTCGATCTTAGTCACAATGTTGCGTGTATCTTCTTTCTAATCTGAGTGAGAGAAGTTAATTGTAGTGCAAGTTGATAGTATTGGTCGAGATTAACGTGCTTTCTTAGAAAAAAATTGGTGTTATTAGATCCGTTGTTGTGCTTGCATAATTTGAGCAATATAGTTTATACACTTCCCTATTTGAGGCTCATAATTGACAAAGCAAGCATTATAGAATAACTAGCTTGAAATTATGAATTTTTGTTAAGGCTTTTATACTTATTTGCAAGTTCATGGAGGAAATGAAAAGTGAATCTGAACAGTTGCATAAATCTATGTTGTACTTTATTCCCATTTTACAATGGCAGTCATGCACATTTTATGCTTATAGAGTGCATTGTAAGGTTACAATGGAACTGTAATTGACGTGTGACCATTCCAATTAATTACCACCTACAAAAGACCAATTACAAGAAGTCAAGTAAAACGATTGGTAGAAAAATTAGGAAAGGAAAAACTAGGAAAGGAGATGCAATAACTAGAGAAATGATATAGCAAGGTGGAGGGTATCGGAAGGAAGCTCGAAGATGGCGATACACATTCACCCCAAGGATCACGCATGCATATAATGCATGTAGAGAATACGTACAAGGCGTTATGATGGACGTGATTAGCAGGAGATTGAGCTCATTTTAGTGGCTAGTTTTGGACCTAATTTAGATCTTATTTTTCATTCCATAACAGACATCTTTTAGTTATGTGCTTGATTTTAAGTGCTTTGTTTTGAGCTTTTTAGATTATATTTTTCAGCCAGTGTTTTTAATTAAAACCCTAGCTAGTAGGGTTTAATTCCAATGCTTATATAAGGCCCAATGATCACGCATTTTTCTTCACTCTTGATGAATAAAAACACGAATACTTTTTAGTTTTTAATATTTCTTTGCATGTGGAATCGTGTGTATTCCTGAGACGGGGATAATAAATATAAGGCCCAATGATCGTTCGCTCCAAAGCTTGCACTATTTTAAGTTGTGTCACTTGGATTGTCAAGTTCGTGCTCTCAATCAACTTCAGGCGTCTTCTCGCGTTTTGGGGACAATCATCTTCCCTTATGTGTGGGATTGTATTGAAAGGGTTCTACAATCATTCTTGCTTGTGTGTTAGGGTCATAGTTTCCCTAGTGTGTTCCATGTTACTTCTAGAGTTCGACCTTGATCAATCCAGCTACCGATCCATCACCAACATCGGATCATCGTCCATACTTGCCGACCCCTTGTATCTACGATCAACCCTTGTTTTCTCAATCCCGGCCTTTAAGTATTGATGAGAATCTTTGGTGTCGAAAGATCGGGACGTAACTACACGGCTAATCCCCGTATGAGTAATGGCTTATGGATAAACCGTAATAGGTAAAACTTATACTTGACAATTGGGAGAATCTTTAATCATCGTCCTTGTGACGTTTCCCCCTCCTTCCTTGACTCGACATCATGATGAAAATCTACTAACCAATGCAGAAGAAACAACTCTCTCTAGACCGACCCTTTCTTCTCCGCTACCACCTGAGCGAAACTACTACTTTGAGCCAACTTTTGGGTACGTTTTCCTTAATTTCAACGGTTGATTTTTGGATCTGTTGTAGTAGACATAGGATAGTTTGTTGTTTCAAAATTATAGGAAGATCCAACGGCTTGATCGAGAGTTATGGCCTTCTAAAGTTGGAAGAAAATCGGTCTCCTAGAATGAGCATGTTAGGATGGGGGACTTTTGTGATTTTGTGTAGATTTGTGGTTTTGGCTTTTAGAAGTTTTGATGCTTCCTTTATGTTGTAGTCATGGTCTAGTATACATAAGAATTATCTCGGAGTTGTTGAGGAATGATTGACGTTGTTTAATCGAGGTCAAAAATAGCGAGTTTACATAGTGAAGTTTAAGGGTTTCTTTGAAGTTTTCCTTCGTGAATCGAAAGTTTGGGAATCTTTCAAACTCTTTTAGGATCGTTTAAGGTATATTATAAGTGGTTAGATATTTTCTGAAAGTTTAGAGACTCGTTTGACCGTTTTGGAATTTTAAGGAAATTTGGGGCTAAAACCGTAATTTCCTTAAAATTTTGGATTTGTGACGTAGGATGTAAGTTTGAGTATACCTCAAACCCGTTATGAATCTTGTAGGGTTGTGAGATGTTGTGGGATAATAGTGAAGGTCTTAGATCCATTTTGGACACTTTTCAGAATTTAAGGAAAGTTATGGTTGTTTTGGTAATTCCGTAAAAGTTAGGGTTTTACCGTTTTTCCTTTCCAAAAACTTCCCCAATGGTCTGGAAGATTCTTAAAGCTTCCTAGATGTTAGTTTTGGATATTGAGACGTTTCCGTATTCACCAAACTGCTGAGATCACGTACGTACGGACCGAGACTTATCGTCAGTAGAACTTCGGACCAGTGCAGGCAAGTCGTATGACTTACTTAGCCAACTATTATTTGTGTTTGCATGTATTGCTAAAGTTGTGTTTATTGAGTGTTTCTTAATTACAACTTGACTAGGACAATGTTACATTTTATTACACCAAAGTGTATGCATAACCGGTATCGTTATGTTTTCCAAGTAAATAAATAAAGTTAATATTACAGTAGGGAGTAAGGACTCTTAATATCCGTTAAATTGATTTAGATGGACGTTTGTGATTAACCTAAATAAATGGTATTTTTTTTTTAATAGAATTAATTAAGATCATTGACTTCCTATAACAGAGTTTAAAAGTTGACAAATAAAGTTATCAAATTAAATTAAGAATCATTCACTTCCTATAAGTTTGACTTAATAGTTTAACCACCTATAATTATAACCTAAACATTTCACGACATATAATTTTTAAACTAGGTATTTTAACGACCTATAATTTTAACATAGTAATTTAAGCACCTATAGTTATAACATGACATTTAACGACCTATAATTTTAAACTATGTATGTTAACGACATATAATTTTAACATAGTAATTTAACCACCTATAATTATAAGCTAGACATTTAACGACATACAATTTTAAACTAGGTAGTTTAACGACCTATAATTTTAACGTTGTAATTTAACCACCAATAATTATAACGTAGACATTTAACGACTTATAAATTTAAAATACTTATTTTAACGACCAATAATTTTAACACAATAAATTAACCACCTATAATTTAACCTATACAATTTAATGACTTATAATTTTAAACTAGGTATTTTAACGACCTATAAGTTCAATATACGTATTTTAACGAGCTATAAATTTAACATAGTAAATTAACCACCTATTATTATAACCTATACAATTTAATGACCTATAATTTAAACTAGGTATTTTAAAGACCCATAATTTTAACATTGTAATTTAACCACCTATAATTATAACCTAGACATTTAACTACATATAAATTTAAAATACGTATTTTAATGACCTATAATCAAACTAAGTATTTTAACGACCTATATATAAATTTAACATAGTAAATTAATCACCTACTATTATAACCTATAAAGTTTAACGACCTATAATTTTAAACTTGTGAACATAAACGTTGACCAT
Organism: Fagopyrum tataricum; assembly: GCA_002319775.1. NCBI lineage: Eukaryota > Viridiplantae > Streptophyta > Magnoliopsida > Caryophyllales > Polygonaceae > Fagopyrum > Fagopyrum tataricum. Next base: position 38,545,123 of record CM008282.1, on the reverse strand, counting down.
TAATTTATTCGGATGTAAAGATTATTCAGCCCAAAGACAAATCTATTATAGTCTTCTTAATAACCTATGAACAATCCAATGAAACACCCCTTTAATAGCTTATTGTTGTCCTTTAATCACAAACGGTCATTATATTATCTAACGGCTGTAAATACTCCCTACTCCAAGGAATGTTCCTACCGGATCCAAACCCTATATATATAGGATCAAGTAAGAACCAAAGTTACGGTAAGAAATGAGAACGGATTTAGACCACACGATCTAATCCATTTGACAGATATGATGCGATTTATATTTAGGCAATATTTAATGTTATATTACATGTTTCCATATGAGCTACGACATATACTTCATTTCCTATTTTAGATATCGTCAATTATAAACAAAATCTTCTATTAATCACCGGTAATTATTTATTTAATATAGGGAGGGTATTGCACGACTATGTTATTAAAAACGTAAATTATACACGACTCCGAAATGTTATTTATATGAGACCAAAAAATGTTAATTATATGTGGGATCATGCATGTATTATAATTACATGTCAACTATAAAGTATATATGCACTGCACGTGAATGGTGTTATTTGTGCACAAACCTTAAAGCACAACACTAGCACAAATATTAAAGTATGCACTAAAAGTGCACAAGTACAGTTGGACACAACTAGAAACATATTCAATAGACAAAACGTGTACAAATACTATATATTTAACAGAATTGAGATTTAATTAAATTGATTTACATTATTATATGAAGCACGAATTAGAATTTATCGATGCACGGCTAAAAAAAGTGAGAAATTCAATAAAATATATCTACTAACACGAATACAAAACATTAATAAAATTATATTACATATAGAAAAAGAATTTTGCTTGCAAACTGAAAAAAAAATATATCGTCTAATCGTGCATAGTAAAATGTATTTATAAGTAATATTTTGGTTGTCTTTATTGTATATAGTTTACAGTTACCATATACAAAATTTCTACATTATTGTGCATTAATATTACCATATATGATCGATTAATCATAGACGTTGATCATTTCATCCGACGATTCATATGGGTTCTCATTTTTTACCGTAACAATGGTTCTTACTTGATCCTGACCCTATATATATATATATATATATATATATGAATAGTAATATTTATTTGATCATAATTTATGGATTTTAGAATATTAGATCTACTTTTAGTATAAAAAATTGAATGCAAATATTCTTCTTTATGTATTGGGATATATCATTTCTGAAGATCGCTTAGTTATATTTCTTCCGTCACAGTTTTTATTATAGAATAACCATTACAAACTTAATAATTGAAAGAAAGGGGTGTGATAAAAGGTATAAATTACATATTAGAGAATATTCTTATTTTATCTATAAAAATCATTTTGAACTTTCTAAGTTGCTTCAATTATTGTATATAAACTCATAATACTCCCTAGTATTTAACACCTGTGGTAACCACAAGTCGCCCCCAATGAAATCGTTGACGGTATACACCATCACTTCTTTAAAATCACTATCACTTAAAATGTGATACCCCGACCACCTCACCCTGTCTTATTCCACTCCAACCAGCCTTTTTGGCAACAATATCGCTTATGGAAGTCTCTGGTACTAATGCTCTAAATGAGGGTTTCCATGGCCGTCTAAGATATGTCATACTTTTCGAATTTGTGTTTAGGAAGTCGATATCTGAAGACATATTACAATTTTGTATTGTTGTCCTTGGAGCCTTTTCTTGACCAAAATCTGGCTATTTTGGAAGACTGTAATGCATCTCCAAATATGAAATCTATTTTCCCTACGATAATGCACTCCCTAATGAAATGTACGTTGTTGTGCACATATAGGGTGTCTTGATAGCCCCTGAAAGCACAGTGAAAGAGCGCGGACTGGTTAGATCTTGATCGAAATGCTTGATGATTTTCGGGTCCAGTTGTATTTTGAAATGTCATGTCCATTCCCACAAATTTATGGTCTTCCACGGTTACGATCTCTAAACACGCTTCCGCCTAAAGAAACCCTAAAAACACTAACCTCAAAATAACCTTCTTCTGCCGCTAAGGTATCATAAATTACTTTGTCGCCGCGGTATCAAAAATTACTTTGGCTGTTGGTATCAGAAACTACTTTGGCTGCCGGTATCAGAAATTACTTTGGACGTGAGTATCATAAACGACTTTGACTGCGTACATCATAAATTACTTTGGCTGCCGGTATCAGAAATGACTTTGGCCGCGGTATCAAAAACTATTTTGGCGCAGGTATTAAAAATTACTTTGGCTTCCGGTATCAGGAACTATTTTGGCCGGTATCATGACCGTCATAGCTATTGGACAAGCTATCTCGCCTCTCACACCCTTGATCTCTTCACATCTCAGGACCGTAGAGACATTGACATTTCAAGATTAATGAATCATGGAATAAATAAAATAAAAAAATTCTTCATTAAATATTTTTGGATCAGACAAATAGTAAATAAATGTATTCATATGAATATTTGATACAAGCAAAATGACCGAATGAATAATTACATAAATTATGGAATCCTAAATACATAGATTCCTATATATGGAATTCTAGCTAGATATATTAATTGTGGGTTGTTGGATGAAATTAACTTTTGAAAGAACTAACAAAAAATAATTATAAAATCCTATGATGAAGTTTAAAAACTAAAATTATTTATATAAAACAAATAAAACTGAGTACAAAGCAATAACCAGTTCGTGTTGCACCAATTCTCTAAAAGAATAATAATGAGAATTAAAGAGATGCCAACTACCTAGATACATTAATTACAGAGAATGTGAATATTCTTTGTCATGTGTACTAAGCCTCATTCAATTCCTTGACAGTAACATTATGGGTTGTTGAAAAGAAGCCAACACGCAGCAGCCAGCTTGTAACATGGCAAGCTAGCCGTCTATACCTTTTCTTATGGGAGATATTAATTGAGTTTGTGATAAATAAATAAAAAACCACGATGACGAGGTCATATTTTTTTATTTTTTTTAAAACGGAAAGCGGTTAGATTGAACTGTCTCCTTGAGGTAATCCAATCTAAATCATCCTTGCGGATGAGAACACGAGGTTCGGGGTCTTTAGAAAAATTGGTGTTGGGGTCGAATTTTTCAAATGGGTCAATCGGTCAGCAACACAATTTATTTCTCTGAAAATATGTCTAATACGGACCTCGTCAAAGAAACAAAGATCCAGTATGGAGTCGGATATAATCATCTCGATCTCCCACGGGCAGCTCCACAAACCTTGGAGTGTCTTAATTACACACAAGTTATCACCTTCTATTTCGATCTTTTTATATGTAGTCTAATTGCCTCTTGTAACCCGGTTTTGAAGACAAAGGCTTCAGCTTTTTAATATGTAGTCTAATTGTCGAGACGATTATAGCTGACTTTATATTTCGTTTTTTTAGAAAGTCTAGATCATACATGTGTTTATGAAATAAAATTGTGTTATTGACCGTTTGACCCATTTAAAAATATCGACACCCAATACCAAATTTTTTATGACAATTCAAAGTTTTGGGTCTCATTATTAATCTAGCCTACATCCTTTATAAGAAAGATACATTGTCATTTACATCTTGTTCAATATGTGTCTATCAGTTTTTTTCCTTCCTATTTACTTATTTTATAATAAATAGTACTAAAATATTTGAAGTTTTTCATACTAGATTAATCAGGATTGTTTTATGTACGTCAAATTATAACTGAAATTAAAATAGTACGTTAGAAAAGATGTTACTCATTTTTTAATTATCATTTTTTTAAATTTATAAACAATTAAGATAATTTTAATTTATATTTAGAATATATATAGAGAGAACATGATTATATATACTTATTTAATAAAATCTTATTTCTTTACCCTATAATTAAGAAATTTAATCCAAAAAGTCATGCATTTAATTTAGTTGAAATTAATTATTTTTGGACTTATAATCTATATTTTACGGGGTTAATGAAAAGTGAAGAAAAACTTTTTTCCATCACTTTCTTCTTGTCTTACCAAAATCAATACCACAACCGCCTTGGTCACTCTTCCAATACCAAAGACGCATCTCCCTGTGACATCTATTTCCGGGCTAAACTACCCAGATCATCTATTCCTATTAGCACTTCTCGTGCATCATCCTTGTTTAAGTCAGTTTATTTAGATGTTTGGGATCCCTATCGTACCCTCTCTACTTCTGGGTGTTCTTATTTTCTGACCATTGTAGATGATCATTCTCATTGCACTTGGGTTTATCTTCTAAGAGGTGAAGTAGAAGCCTCTTCTTTAATTTAAAATTTTTGTGTCATGGTCGAAACCCAATTTCAAACTTGTGCTAAAATTTTTCGCAGTGATAATGCCAAATAATTCATTTGTCTTCGCCCTTTTCCTTCAAAGCAAGGGTATTTGCTTAGAAACCTCATGTATATACACACCACAACAAAATGGGAGGGTAGAACGTAAACATCGCCATATACTTAATGTTGCTAGAGCCCTTATGTTCCAAGGGAAGTTACCTGTCTCGCTTTGGGAAAAATGTGTTCTCACCGCTTGCTACCTCACCAACCGAATCCCCACGCCTATACTCCACCACAAAACTCCCTATGAGCTTCTTCATGGCTCGCCACCTTGTCTTGACCATCTTAGAGTGTTGGGTTGTCTTGCTTATTGTTCCCTTCTTCCTCGATCTTCGGATAAATTTCAACCTCGGGGTAGAAAATGTGTCTTCATAGGATATCCATCTTCTCAAAAAGGTTGGAAATTTTCGGATCATGATACTCGGAAAATTTTTATAATGTGAGATACTCGTTTTTACGAAATTCTTTTTCTGTTCTCCACATCCACACCCACAACTACACCTACAAATTCCACACCCGATCCCATTTTTCCCGGGGACCCTACCACCACAGAAATTTTCTCGGACCCCCAACCTGAAAATCCCACAGACCCCCAACCTGAAAATCCCACATACCCCCTGATGCGTCCTTGAAGTCGTTCAAGGATAAACTTCGGATCTAGATCAAGCAAAAGCTTCAACTTCTCCTTTGTTGATGTGCATCATTGTAACTTTGGATTGAAAATGGGGCGGAAGCAATTGAGATGGTTGTGGAAACGAAGCTTGATTTGATCTAGACAGATCGAACAAGCCTTTTCATGTGGATTGAAGGTTGATTCTTGAGAAGAATCATCAAATGTGAGTTTTTTGGATTAAAGATTAGATCCAAGGAAGAACTTTGAGAGGATAGAAAAGAGTTGATGCCCAAGTTAAGTACGAGGAAATACTTCTCAATACTCAGTAAATTTTAACATAGAAAAGCAAGTGAATCAACACATCCTTATATAGAGGGTGTTGCCTAACTATGGGCCAACAAGCCAAAATAAGGATATAAACAAAAGACCCAAAAGGGAAAACCTAAAAGATAAGTTTAAAAGGGAATATTCTATAATGAATATCCTTGTTATTACAATAAAAGAAAAACATGGAAAATATAGTCCAAAATGTGCTAGCATCATGCCATGGTGTTGGAAAGACGAATCACGCCGCTAGTGGGTCCAAGAGGCGTGGACGGAACTGGTAGTCTATGCCATGATGGTGCGGAGACACGACATGCTACTAACGGGACCAAGTGATGTAATGGTGAGAGTGATGATAGAGTCGGTAGCTTGGGCGATGGATTTGGCTCGGACACGAGTGAACGGTCCATCCGAACAAACCCTCAGATTCTCGTCCTCATCATCTACGGTCAACGTAGTCATGGGCGTAATCAAGGGTGCATCAGTCCCCCCATCTTGGTTGTGAAACGTCCCCATTTCAGCATCGTCAAAGATGGGCTCAACATAAGGGGCAAGGTCCTTGACGTTGAACGCCGGGTGCACTCCGTAGGAATCCGGAAACTTGTATGGTTCGGGCCATGGCGGGCGAAGATGTGGAATGGGACATCACCACAGTCCGAGAGCTTGCTCATGCGGCGAGTTGGAAAACGCTCCTTCCTAAGGTTGAGCTAAACAAGATCACCGGGCTCAAAAGAGACGTCGCGGTGGCCCTTGTTGCGTTGTCTGGCAAGTTGGGCGGCACGACGTTCAAGTTGTGTCCTAGTCCTCTCATGAAGCTCAATGATTTGGGCACCTCGGTTTGCAGCAGTGATGTGGTGTCCGTCCTTGAGCGAGCGGGGAGTGAAGTCCATCGGGGTGTGTGGATTTAGGCCATAGACAACTTCAAATGGTGATAACTTAGTCGCCGTGTCCCTAGACCTGTTATACAAAAACTCCACAATATAAAGTAAGTCCTCCCACCTATGTTGGTTGGTCCTAGTGGTGGCTCTAAGTAGAGCACAAGTGTCCGATTGGTCACCTCCGTTTGACCATCGGTTTGGGGGTGAGAACTACTTGAAAACAACAAGTTGGTTCCAAGTTTTTCGCATAATGTTTTCCAAAAGTGACTCACAAATTTCACGTCCCGATGACTAACGATAGAACTTGGTATCCCATGTAAGTGCACCACATTGTCAAAGAGCAAGGTGGCGACATCACTAGCATTTTGGGTGCTCTTACATGCGATGAAATGAGCCATTTTTTGGAAAAACGGTCGACAACCACAAAATGGAGTCTTTGCATCGTTTTGACATCGGTAGGCCAACCACAAATTCCATAAAGAGATCCTCCCAAGGTCCCATTGGTATAGGCAAAGGAGAATACAATCCATCGGACCGTGGCGTGATTTTGCATGATGACATGTGATGCAACTCTTGCAAAACCGTGTCACATGCATGCGCATCCGGGGCCAAAAGAAATGCTCTAGAGCGGAAAGGGTCTTGGTAGTACCGAAGTGACCACGGCTCTCATGAGCTACTCGGACTCGAACCGAGATGCTTTAGCACTTATAGTAGGACGAAACGAACCAACCCACTTGTCTTGATCGGAACGATTAAAGAAAGAGAATTGTGACCCCTTCCGCCCAGGGGACATCGTCGGAGAACAATGTCGGGGACAAGGTGAGAACCTTCCTTCGGTTACGCCCTTTAAGTGTTAGTTCTTCCTTAGATATGGAGATAGATTCAGATAGAGATCTATATCTTTTTATCGATAGATAGATCTATTCCTTGATCAACAAATGGTGTGTAGACGAGCGTGGAATGAAAAGTTTTCCCGCTCGGAATAGATAGCCATCGTTAATAAAGAAACACTCGTGCTCTCGGAGGTCGACTGATTGTGCTCATATATCCTTGAAGTTAAGATTCGTGGCATATAACTCTTTGATAAGAACAAAGCTATGTATCTTGGCGTCCATATACACAAGAAGGGTATACGGGAGAGAAAAGGCATTGGCTACCACATTCTCCTTGCATTTCTTATGCCGAATGACATAAGAAAAGGTCTCTAAAAACTCTACCCAACTAGCATGGCGCCGACTAAGATTTGTTTGACTCTTGAGATACGAAAGAGCTGCATGATCCGAATGAATCACGAACTCCTTCGGCTATGAGTAATGTCACCATGTCCTAAGACAACGAACTAAAGCATATAGTTTCTTGTCATAAGTGGGGTAGGTGAGTGAAGGACCGGAAAGTTTCTCACTAAAGTAGACAATTGGACGAGTCTCTTGTAAGAGAACTACTCCAATGCCCATATTTGATGCATCACACTCCACCTCGAAAGTTTTTGAAAAGTTTGGGAGTATGAGTAATGGTGCATTGAAAAGGAGGTCTTTGAGCACATCAAACGCTCGAGCATGGGTATCACGCCACTCAAACGTGACACCCTTGGTAGTAAGCTCATGTAACGGTGCCGCTACCATGCTGAAGTCCTTGATAAAGCATCGATAGAAGCCCATTAAACCGAGAAAGGCTCGGACCATGGTGACCGTAGTAGGAGTAGGCCACTCCCAAATAGCACGAACTTTTGATTCGTCTACTCGTAGTTCGTCCTTAGACACGACATAGCCATGAAAGATAGTGGTGTCCGAGCAAAACACACATTTTTCAAAGTTGACATACAATTTCTCTTGTGTAAGAAACTCGATCACTTGGCGAAGGTGCTTGATGTGTTCCTTCAAAGACGTACTAAACACCAAAATATCATCAAAAAAAACAACAACAAATGTACCCAAGAATCTGCACAAGACATGGTTCATGAGGCGCATGAAGGTGGATGGGGCGTTGGTGTAAGAGCCTTAGTCTTTAGAGCCGAGTTAGGACTGAGCCGCCCCTGCGGGTCCAGAGGACCGCCCCTACGGCTTGCTCAGTGTTCCGCCCCTGCGGTTTCCTGCGGCTGTAGCCGGATTTGTTGACCGTTGGACCGTGCTTTACTCTTCTTTCCTTATATTTGTTCCTTAATTTGCTTAAGATCAAGGGTTCTTCACTTCTCTCCAACTATTTCACGAGCTTCTTCTCTCTTCTTCTTCTCCTTTGATCTTGTTCTTGATTTCCTTAAGTTGCAAGAGAACTGTGGTGTGGTTGACGATGATGATGATGTGTGGATATGTTGCTGAGCTTAGGAGCCAGTTGAGAGATTGGTGTTGATAACTTCCTTTGCTTAGAATCACAGTAGTAGTGAGCTTCCCTTTCTTTTTTCTTTCTTTCTTTCTTTTTTCTTCCCTTCCCTTTCCTTAGCTTAGGTAGATGTGCTAGGCACGTTTTGATGTTTGTATGTGTATATATATGTATGTGTTGGATTGCTGGACGTTGAAGACTTGAAATCATCGTGAGGAGAGTGGAAGAAAAGTTGGGGATTACGTTCTGCACTGTTGCCGCCCCCGCGCCAGTGAGCCGCCGCCCTTGCGTGACCTTGTCACCACACCCGCGCCAGAGAGCCGCCGCCCCTGCGGCCACGGTCACCGCCCTTGTGTGGGAGTGTCTCCGCGCCTGCATCTGCCGTTGCTTCGCCCCTGCGTCCCTCTTGTCACGCATGTGCGTCTTGTACATGATTTATCTAAAGCAGTGTAGATCTTTTCCTTTCCTAGCATGAGTGCGTTAGTAGCATGCTAGGTATGTGTATGAGGATAGGACGAGGATGATTATGATATCGATATGTGCCGGTTATGACTTTGAGATTTAGTAGTTGATCGAGGTTTATAAGTTGGATATGACCCTTATGGATCCCTTGGGTCTAGGTGTGACCCCTTTGATTGATAGAAGATTTGATATCTCTTTATGCCTTGTTTTTAGGCAGTGATGTTCTCTGGTTAAGAGCTGATCGAGGTTGATTATATTCTGAGGTTGAGGTAAGTCCATAGAACTTACTTAGCTACCATCCTTATATCGGATGTATGCATGAGTGGTGTTTGTTATATGCTTGATAGCATGCGATGTTGATTACTACCGATCTATGGTTTAGTGACCGTCCATTGTAGGGCCGTGACAACTTGCCCTTACACCCCGCTGGGATTTTGGGAGGTTCTCTGCGGATAGGCCAGATCTGGTACACGGGACGGGCGCCTACCACTCCCATAGGGTATACGGGAAAGTGTTACCAGATTACCACTCCAGCTGGCAACAACACCGAGAGGCAAGGATTATATATTCCTCGTGTCACATATATTCATATACATATCTATATATGATTTGAGTGTTGGACGTTATAAAGATAATTAACCGGGTAAATATGTGACAACATGATTATGTGTTTATGATTCTCTGACTTGTGTTTGTGCTTATGTATTATCTTATATATGCATGGTTAGCCAACGGTTTTATACCATGTTGTAGATGCTTTGCAGGTTAGGAAAACTGCAGAGTAATTCAGATGGGGTGATCCGCTGAGGGCTCCGTACACTAGGTTTATGCGAGGGTTATGGGGATTTTGTATGTACAGTTACATGTTTTGGTTTTAATATATTTGTGCCTTGTTGTAAGATTTAGTGAACTTGTTGTTAGGCTAGGGTCAGGATCCATTGTGAGATCATAGCCCAGTAGCGCCCCGAGTCCTACGGATTTGGAGTGTTACAAAGTTGGTATCAAAGCCTTAGGTTGACAACAATGGCACTTGCAATATGCGATAAAGGTCGAATAGATAAATAAACAGAACCCGAAAGGGGTCTGACTTTTCAAAAGGTTTTTGTTTTGAAATGAGTACAAACATTTTGGGATAGTGTGTATGAGAAGCCATCACCCCTCTGAAGACCTCAACAATATAGATATATATATAGATATTACCTTATATGATGTTGTGATGGATGACAAGCGTATTTCTTAAGGTCGTTAGTATAAACTTATCAAGTTAAATCCGAACTTAATACTAACCAATGTATAGTGATTAAGTAAGGGTCGAACCCAAGGGAGTTTTATCGAGTTTTTATTATTCTAAATATTGATTTGGTAACAAATGGGGGGGGGGAGGGATTTGGATTGAAATAAAAAAAGACAAAGACAATTATAAAGTTGGTGAAAAGTTGATTTAAAGAACTACACTAGGTTGGATCTTAGCATACACACTACTTGGTTGATTCTTTTTATAAGTTGTTCACCGATGTTCTCATCTCGATAGTAGATATGTGTTAAGCCAACCGGAATTAACACAACTTAACTAGTTAATTAATCCGTAAACCTACAAGATTAAACCACAAGTTAGCATTCTAATAAAGATAAAGAGATATAAAGAAGAATAAAACAACCCGTTAAATCTTTCTTTATAGTTATTTTCCTTTCCCTTAGATAACCGCAACCAGTTTTTACCTATGGGTTTGCTACTAGATTAAGAACCCGAACCCGGAATCAATTAATCCTAGGATTTTGCATGCATTAGTACACTTAAGGTGATCAATCTAAGTGGATAAAAACATGCAAACATAAGTTAAAGATCAAGGAAAATAACACAAAGGATAATGAACTTAAACTTATATTAGAAGAACTTACAACCAAATAGTAATGTAGCTTCAATCAACCCAATGTAGCCAAAGGAGCTTAGAAACTCATTACAAAAGACACTAGGAAATATAGAGGTTTTTGTGTGAAAAATGAGATGAAAATAGCTATAGCCAAGGGCTCTATTTATACTACAAAATGCATTAGAAAGGAGTAAAGAGGTTGTGCAAACAACCACCATTAAGAATGGATTAAAGAGGCTGTGCAAACAGCCACAATTAATGCCTTAAAGTTGTCGAAAACAGCCGAGTAAAGTCCTCTGACGCTAACCCGCACCCGCGGCCAAGGGCGCCGCAGGGGCGGTTTAGGCAAAAACGTTCCATCTTCTTCTTAGCCGCAGGGGCGGCTCGTCACACCCGCGGGGGCGGGTCTTTAAAAGCTCCTTGAAACGTCTGACTCTTTAACTTCGGGCGTTTCTAGTGAAGATCCGCAGGCGCGGCCCAGAGTCACCGCAGGGGCGGTGACACTAGATCTTCGGCTTCACAGGGCCGGTGGCAAGGCCGCAGGCAAGGGCCCTGTGGCGCCGTCTTCGCTTTTTCAGGATGGGTCACCGCAGGGGCGGCCAGAGGCGGCCGCGGGGGCGGTGACAGGCTCTTCTTGGCCGCGGGCGAAGGCGTTGGCCGCGGCGCTCGTCATGGGACTCTAGGGTTGTTACCGCAGGGGCGGCCAGAAGCGGCCGCGGGGCGGTGACATGCTTCATTCGGCGCAGGGTGGGGCCGTTGGCTGCGGCGCTCGTCAAGGGTGTCACCGCAGGCGCGGTGACACTTCTCCGCGGGGGCGGATTGGCACCAGAAACTAGTCTTCGTCTCTTTGCTTCAACTCCTAAGTGTTGCTAATACCTTCTTTTGCTTCATTTTGACTCTTTTATCTAGATCAAGGCATTAGTAACATAATATGACTCAAAAACATAAAAACGACTCTAAAAACTACCTAAATTGATAGTGATTCCATCACCTATCAAACTCCCCCATACTTAGACTCTTTACTCGTCCCGAGTAAACAAAACATCAAACTAATCAGCACAAGTCTCAGGAAATATGATGTAGTAGAAAGATGAGGAACAAAAGAGAAAAAATGACCAAAGAAAGTGAGAAAATGTGAGGAAAAAAAAAGAAAATGTGAGAAAATGTGAAAAACTACCATCCTTATTGCTCTAAGAGTGACCTACCCGGACATCCTCCTTAATGACTCCCCTTCTTATGTCGCCAACGCCGGAAGGAGAACCTACACTCGGTATCGCTCATTTTACCCAGGAGCCCTTTCGGGTTTTCACCTTGCCACTCTTCTTCTTTTCATGATGATCTCACAAAAATCTCACATCCCTCAAGTCCAATTTTGCACCAACCTAGAGTTGGTCGGACTACCTTCTTTTTGCCTAAACCGCCCTCTCGGGTTTTCGGTTTATCTAAGGATTTCTTGCCTTTTTCTTAATTCTTTGTCTTTTTCTCTTTTTTTTTCTTGTTAAAAAAAAAATTTGAATGAAACATGAATTACACTAAAATATTCAAAACAAACTCAAGTAAAATGCATGATAAGTACCCTCCCCGATACTTGAAGAACGCTTTGCCCTCAAAGTGTGAAAATGAAAGCAAAGATAATAACATGGAGAAGGGCAAAAAGGGTGGCTCACTTGTGGGATGGTCCGGCTGGACCATTCTGTTGTGTTTTCCGCAGGGGCGGTTTTGAAGACCCGCGGGGGCGGTGAGGCGCAGGGGCGTCGAAGCGTGAGCCGCAAGGGCGGGCGAAGCCTGGAAGGTGATATTGTGACAGATCGGTGGTGGCCGCTCCTGTGGCGCTTTTCCGGCGTCTGTTGGTGCTTCTGACGGTGCTTGACGGTGGATTATGAGGGTGGTGAGTGGTGGTGATAGATTTGGGTTAGGGTTTGTGAGAATGTAGGTTAGGGGAGAGGTGCAGCCGGGTGGGGTAGGTTTTAACTTCTTCTTTTTTTCTTTTCTTCTTTTTTCTGAGTAAACCCGCTAGGGCGGTGGTTTGTCACCGCGGGGGCGGTGACAAGGGAAGCGGAGACGCAGGACCAGCGCTGGGTGCGGCGCTGGGAGCGTTCGTCAAGGGAAAAAAAAATCCGCGGGTGCGGTGGTTTGTCACCGCGGGGGCGGTGACAGCTTTGTGCTTGCGCTGGCTCAGCGCCGGGGGCGGGATGGGAGCGCAGTGTCACCGCGGGGGAGGTGACACATGGCCGCAGGTGCGGTTTTCTTGACAGAACGTCAGAGCCTCCTCTTCTTATTTTCTCGGGTTGCCTCCCGAGCAGCGCCTTTGTTTTACGTCGTTGGCTCGACGTAAGGCCTCTGATCATGCCTCAATTACCTCTCCCGGATCAATTTCTTGATGTGGAGAGCTCGTTCCTTCGTTTCCGTTCATGATACGAGCGTTTCTCTTCTCTCCTAGATCTTCCTTGCTCGTTTCAGTTGGAGGACTTCCCATTCCGTGCTGAGTATCCTGCAAGATGGGAACAACAAGCTCTTGGCTTGGGTTTAGTAGAATGTGCCCAATGGCCAATTTATCTTTTTCGTTTGTTTTGTTATGGTCATTTTGCAAATCCACTTTTAAAGCCATCTTCACATGCTTTTCCATATAATTAGCATTGTCATCATAGGAAGAATTTTCTATGGGTATATCAATAATGGAACACAAAGAAGGAGTACTAATGAGTTTTTCAAGAGATGTAAATAAACTGAATTCAATAACCTCATCATTAAACTCCATTGTAAGTTTTCCATCAACATAGTCAATTTTTGTTCTAGCCGTTATTAGAAAAGGCCTACCTAACATGATGGTGTGCATGCTATTTTCCATATCAATGACAAAGAAATCCGCAGGGAAGATTAGCTTGTCAATTTTTATAAGAACATCTTCAATTATGCCCTTAGGGTGGATATTAGATCCGTCAGCTAGTTGTAATATAGTCCGTGTTTCATGCAAAGATCCTAAGCCTAGAGATTGATAGATGGAATAAGGTAGGACATTTATAGACGCACCCAAATCAAGCATAGCTTTGTCAAAGCGAGTATCACCTATGACACAAGGAACACTCACCATACCCGGATCGCTACGTTTTTCCGGCATTTGGGTTTGAAAAACAGCGGACACGTTCTCCTTCTCACTTCCCTTTTGTGTTCCCTTCATCTTCTGCTTCCTCTTGATGGTACAAAGTTCCTTCAAGAATCGAGCATACTTAGGCACACTTTTCACGAGTTTAAGAAGAGGAATGTTTACCTCACACTTTGAGAAGGTCTCAAAGAGTTCTTTGTCTTCTATCACTCTTCTCTCCTTGAGTGCCTTGGGAAAGGGTGCTGGTGGTTTTTCAGCATAGAGGGGTGGAAAGTTAGGACGGACGTAGGGATCTTCCTCTAGAGCACTTTCTGTGTTGTTGGCCGCAGGGGCGGATGGAACTACCCGCGGGTGCGGCGTGTCTTCAGCCGTAAGGGCGGCATTCTCCATGCGCAGGGGCGGCATTCTCCATGCGCAGGGGCGGATTACCAACAGAAGGTTGGTTAATCGTCCCTGGTTCTTCATTCCCCTTGATGATCCTTCCACTCCTTAGAGAAATGGCACATAAGCTCTCCTTGGGGTTGACGACAGTCTGGGAGGGTAGGTTTCCCGAGGATCGAGCTTCGATCCTTATAATTGCCTCCGCCATTTGCCCCACTTGCTTATCAAGATTCTTGATGCTTGACTCCGTGGTTTGGACATGAATAGCAAAATGCTTAGTTAAAACTTGTAACATATTTTCAGTGGATTGGGACATACCTTGGCGGGGTTGTTGTTGTTGTTGGTTTTGTTGTCCCCTCCACCAGTAGTTTTGTTGATCACGCCAACCCGGGATGAAATTTTGAGCATATGGGTTGTCCCGTTGGCGTTGTTGTTGTTGTTGACCATACCCGATAGCATTCACCTCAACAGCTTCATCTTGAACTTGTGGGCACAAGTCCGTGGGGTGGAAAGGATCGGCACATACTCCACAAGCCTTGAGTTGTTGTGGAGTTCCGATCAAGGTGAGCCTCTTCACCATCTCCTTTAGTTCCGCAATCTCTTCCACAAGTTCCGGACGGCTTGGGTTGATGGCATGGACTCCTTTTTTGGTAGAGGATCTACCAAATTTCCTCGTTCCTTCCGCCATTTCTTACATCTTTTCCATAGCAATCTCGGGAGTGGAGTTTAGAATGTTGCCTCCACAAGCGGCGTCCACGATCCTTCTTTCATTGTCCAAGAGCCCGTTGTATAAGTACAACACAAAGTCTTGGGTGGAATACCCGTGGAAGGGACAACTCGATCTCAACTTAGCAAATCTCTCAAAGTATTCATAAAGAGTTTCATCCGCTTCTTGCTCGATGTTGCTTATTGCCTTCTTCAAGCTGTTGGCCTTCTTGGCTGGAAAGTATTTCTCCAAGAAGGCTTTGTGGAGGTTCTCCCAAGTATCGATACTACCGGATGGAAGGTGGTAGTACCAATCATCCGCCGCATCCTTGAGAGTAAACCCGAAGGCTCTCATCTTGATTTTCTCTTTGGTCACGTTTGCCGGCTTCATGCTCATGCAAACGGTATGAAACTTCCCCAAGTGCTTGATGGGATCTTCTCCGCTCAGCCCATGAAAGGAAGGTAGCAAATGGATCAAGCCCGGCTTGAGCTCGAAGTTGACCCCTTCTCCAATTGCCGGTATGGTCACCGCAAGGGGGTGTTGAGTCAAATCGGCTGCGTGAGTTGTCGGAGTGTGCGGTTCGCCATTTCTTCTTCATTCCGATTTTGTCTTCTTTTCCGATTGTATGTCCTCTCGATTTCTGGATCAAAAGGGGCAAATTCTAAGTTAGTAGCACGGGTTTGAACCATGAAAATGGTCCAAACCAAAAATCAATAATCAAAAATAATAAAAACAAAAATTAAACTCCCCGGCAACGACGCCAAATTTGACAAGCTTCAATCAACCCAAGATAGCCAAGGGAGCTTAGAAACTCATTACAAAAGACACTAGGAAATATAGAGGTTTTTTGTGTGGAAAATGAGATGAAAATAGCTATAGCCAAGGGCTCTATTTATAATACAAAATGCATTAAAAAGGAGTAAAGAGGCTGTGCAAACAGCCACCATTAAGAATGGATTAAAGAGGCTATGCAAACAGCCACAATTAAGGCCTTAAAGTTGTCGAAAACAGCCGAGTAAAGTCCTCTGACGCTAACCCGCACCCGCGGCCAAGGGCGCCGCAGGGGCGGTTTAGGCAAAAACGTTCCATCTTCTTCTTGCCGCAGGGGCGGCTCGTCACAGCCGCGGGGGCGGGTCTTTAAAGCTCTTGAAACGTCTGACTCTTTAACTTCGGGCGTTTCTGGTGAAGATCCGCAGGCGCGGCCCAGAGTCACCGCGGGCGGTGACACTGGATCTTCGGCTTCACAAGGCCGCTGGCAAGGCGCAGGCAAGGGCGTTGTGGCGCCGTCTTCGCTTCTTCAGGATGGGTCACCGCAGGGGCGGCCAAAGGCGGCCGCGGGGCGGTGACAGCCTCTTCTTGGCCGCGGGCAAGGCGTGGCCGCGACGCTCGTCATGGGACTCCAGGGTTGTCACCGGCAGGGGCGGTGACATGCTTCGTTCGGCGCAGGTGAGGCCGCTGGCTGCGGCGCTCGTCAAGGGTGTCACCGCAGGCGCGGTGACACTTCTCCGCGGGGGCGGTGAGCACCAGAAACTTTCTTCGTCTCTTGCTTCAACTCCTAAGTGTTGCTAATACCTTCTTTTGCTTCATTTTGACTCTTTTATCTGGATCAAGGCATTAGTAACATAATATGACTCAAAACATAAAAACGACTCTAAAAATACCTAAATTGATAGTGATTCCATCACCTATCAAACTCCCCATACTTAGACTCTTTACTCGTCCGCGAGTAAACAAAACATCAAACAAATCAGCACAAGTCTCAGGAAATATGGTGTAGTAGAAAGATGAGGAACAAAAGAGAAAAAATGACCAAAGAAAGTGAGAAAATGTGAGAAAAAAAAAAGAAAATGTGAGAAAATGTGAAAAACTACCATCCTTATTGCTCCAAGAGTGACCTACCCGGACATCCTCCTTAATGACTCCCCTTCTTATGTCGCCAACGCCGGAAGGAGAACCTACACTCGGTATCGCTCATTTTGCCAAGGAGCCCTTTCGGGTTTTCACCTTGCCACTCTTCTTCTTTTCATGATGATCTCACAAAAATCTCACATCCCTCAAGTCCAATTTTGCACCAACCTAGAGTTGGTCGGACTACCTTCTTTTTGCCTAAACTCTCAGGTTTTTCGTTTATTCTAAGGTTCTTGCTGCTGCAATTCTTGTGCTTCATTTTTCTCTTTTTTTTCTATTTAAAAAAAAACTGAATGAAAACATGAATTACACTAAAATATTCAAACAAACTCAAGTAAAATGCATGATAAGTACCCTCCCCCATACTTGAAGAACGCTTTGCCCTCAAAGTGTGAAACTGAAAGCAAAGATAATAACATGGAGAAGGGCAAAAAAAGGGTTGCTGACTAGTGGGATGGTCCGGCTGGACGCATTCTGTTGTGTTTTCCGCAGGGCGGTTTGAAGACCCGCGGGGCGGTGAGGCGCAGGGGCGTCGAAGCGTGAGCCGCAGGGGCGGGCGAAGCCTGGAAGGTGAATCTTGTGACAGATCGGTGGTGGGCCCGCTCCTGTGGCGGCTTTTCCGGCGTCTTTTGGTGCTTCTGACGGTGGATATGAGGGTGTGAGTGGTGGTGATAGATTTGGGTTAGGGTTTTGTGAGAATGTAGGTTAGGGGAGAGTGCGGACTGGGCAGACTAGTGGTACTGGTGGAATTGCTAGTTTAGGGCGAGGCCAGATACGCCAGAGTTATCCCTCATCTGCACCGGATACAGATAAGGGACGACAATGCTTCAACTATGGTCGGTACGGACATATACAACCAGAGTGTACGAGGCAAACAGTGACTTGCTACACCTGTGGTAGACCGGGTCACCGAGTTGTCTTTTGTAGACAGGGCGGAGCTTTATCACAGCAGGGTTCTTCTCCTGCTAGTGTAGCGGGAGGTAGGCAGAGGCCACCTCAGCAGCAGACACATGGACAATAGAGAGTCCCAAATCGTCCTACTACTCAGATAGAGGTTTTCCGAGGTAGGGATCTTGGGAAGTCAGGCATGGTGATCAGCGCGGTACATGCAGCGAGATTGATTGCACAAGGTTGTGAGGCCTTCTGGTGTTATGCCATGAAGGATTGGGAGAGTCCAACATTAGAGGATATCTCAGTGGTCTGTGAGTTTACAGATGTGTTT
This sequence comes from Fagopyrum tataricum, assembly GCA_002319775.1. Taxonomy (NCBI): domain Eukaryota; kingdom Viridiplantae; phylum Streptophyta; class Magnoliopsida; order Caryophyllales; family Polygonaceae; genus Fagopyrum; species Fagopyrum tataricum. The sequence continues at coordinate 38,526,947 of CM008282.1, read as the reverse complement.
GTTGAGCCGTCCAATTTGCCGCCTCAGAGGAGTGTGGATTTTGGCATTGATTTGGAGCCTGGTACGAGACCGATCTCGAAGGCTCCATACCGTATGACGCCTGTCGAGATGTTAGAGCTGAAGAAGCAACTCGAGGAGTTGGCTGAGAAGGGCTTTATCCGCCCTAGCGTATCCCCGTGGGGAGCACATGTCCTCTCCGTGCGGAAGAAGGACGGATCGTTGAGACTGTGTATTGATTACAGAGAGCTGAACAAGGTGACCATCAAGAACAATATATCCGTTGCCTCGTATCGACGACTTGCTAGATCAGCTTCAAGGAGCGACAGTGTTCTCTAGGATTGACCTGCGCTCAGGGTATCACCAGTTGAGGGTGAGAGAGTAGGATGTCCACAAGACGGCATTTCGGACCATATATGGACACTACGAATTTGTAGTGATGTCATTTGGGCTTACGAATGCCCCAACAGTCTTCAGGGAATTGATGAACAACATATTCATCGATTTCCTGGATCAGTTTGTGGTAGTCTTCATAGATGATATTTTGGTGTACTCTCGTAACAGAGAGGAGCATGCAGGACAACTGAGGACTGTGTTACAGGTTTTACGAGATAGAGAACTTTATGCTAAGTTCTCTAAGTGTGAGTTCTGGATGCCAGAGGTAGCATTCCTAGGTCATATTGTTTCCGCCGAGGCGATCAAGGTTGATCCGGCGAAGATCGAGTCAGTAGCAGCATGGACGACACCGACGAACGTTAAGGAAGTACGTAGCTTTCTTGGCCTAGCCGGTTATTACCGTCCACTTACGAGTTTGTTGAGGAAGACTACCAGATTTGTATGGTCTGAACAGTGTATGCAGAGTTTTGAGGAGCTGAAGAGACATTTGACTTCCGCTCCTATTTTAGCACAGCCAGAGGGCACAATTGATTTTGTGGTTTACAGTGACGCATCCAAGCTAGGCTTGGATGTGTGTTGATGCAGCGAGGCCGAGTGATTGCATATGCGTCTAGAGAGCTGAAGACGTATGAGGAGAACTACCCGACTCATGACCTGAAGTTGGCAACGGTAGTTCATGCTCTGAAGATCTGGAGACATTACTTGTATGGTTGTAACACCCCAAATCCGTAGGACTCGGAGCGCTACTGGCTAGGATCTCACAATGGATCCTGACCCTAGTCTGACAACAAGTTCACTGGATCTTACAACAAGGCACGAATAGATTAAAATCAAATATCAAACCATAATATATACATCTCAAAAGGTATACAAAGTACCGCTGAGTACAACCAAAACGTGTATCTGTACATACAAAATCCCCATAACCCTCATATAACCCAGTGTACGGAGCCCTCAGCGGATCACCCCATCCGAATCACTCTGTAGTTCTCCTAACCTACAAAGGATCTACAATACGGTATAACACCGTTAGCTAACCATACATATATAAGATAATACATAAGCACAAACACACATCAAAGAATTATAAACACATAATCATGCTGTCACACATTTACCCGGTTAATTATCTTTATAACGTTCAACATTCACATCGTATATATATGAATATGAATATATGTGACACGAGGAATATATATAATGTTCGCCTCTCGGTGTTGTTGCCAGCTGGAATGATAATCTGGCAACACTTTCCCGTATACCCTATGGGAGTGGAGAAAGTGCCCGTCCCGTTTACCAGATCTGGCCTGCCCAAAAGAACCTCCCAGACTCCCAGCGGGATGAAAGGACAAGTTGTGACGCCCTACAATGGGCGGTCCTAAACCATAGGTCGGTAATAAACAATATCGCATGCTATCAAGCATATAACACACACCCCACTCATGCATACATCCAATATAAGGATGGTAGCTAAGTAAGTCCTATGGACTTACCTCAACCTCGATGTAGTCTCAAACACGATCAACTCCAAATCTGGAGGGCAGCACTTCCTAATAACAAGGCATAAAGAGATATCAAATCTCCTATCAATCAAAGGGGTCACACCTAGACCCAAGGGATCCATAAGGATCATATCCAACTTATAAACCTCGATAATCTACGAAACCTCAAATCCATAACCAACATATATCGATATCATAATCATCCTCATACACATACCTAACATGCTACTAACCCGCTCGTACTAGGAAAGGAAAGGATCTACACTACTCTAGGTAGATCCTATACAAGACGCACCTGCGTGACAAGATGGACGCAGGGACGAAGCAAAGGCAACCGCAGACACGGCGACACACTGGCGCAGGCGCGGTGACCGTGGCCGTAGGGGTGGTGCTCTCTAGCGCGGGTGCGGTGACAAGGTCACACAAGGGCGGCTGTGTAACAGCCTTAGTCTTTGGAGCCGTTTTGCCCTTAGCTGCCCCCGCGGGTTTAAGGAGTCGCCCCTACGGCTCATCTAGTTTTCCGCCCCTGCGGCTCAGGGAACCGCCCCTGCGGTTTCTTGCGGCTGCAGCCAGCTTTGTTGACCGGTTGACTCGTGCTTTACCTTCTCTTCCTTCCTTCTTAGCCTTTCCCTTGGCTTGCTGAGCAAGGGTTTCTCACTTCCTTCCAGCTTCTTCACGTTCTTCTTCTCTCTTCTCCTTCTCCTTGGTCTTGAGTTTGGTTTCCTCTTGCTGCCTAGGACCACGACAGTGGTAAGTATCTCTTCTCTTCTTTCTTTCTTCTTTGATTCCATTTCATCCTCCTTAGCTTAGGATTAGATGTATTGTATGTGTTTTGATGTTGGAATGTGTATGTATATGTTTGTGCTTGTCCATGGAATGATGAAGACGTGATTTGATCACATGAAGAGTGGAAGAGAACTCAGGAGGCTATATTCTGCATTGTCGCCGCCCGCGCCTAGAAGTTGTCACCCTTGTGGGAACCTTGTCACCGCACCCGCGCCCGGAGTTGCCGCCCCTGCGGCCAAGGTCCCAGTGCCTGCGCCCGCGGTGTTCCGCGCCTGCGTTTTCCTGCGGCCACTGTCACCGCGCCTGCGGCCGAGCGTCGCCGCGCCTGCGGTTTGCCTTGTTCCGCCCTTGCGTCTTTCCGTTTCGCAGGTGCGTCTTGTACAAGATCTACCTAGAGTAGTATGATCCTTTACTTTTCTAGTATGAGCGGGTTAGTAGCATGTTAGGTACGTGTATGAGGATAGAATGATGATGGGTATGATATAGATATATGCCGGTTAGGGCTTTGAGGTTTATATGTTGGATACGATCCTTATGGATCCTTTGGGTCTAGGTGTTACCCTTTGATGAATAGGAGATGTGATATCTCGTTATGCCTTGTTGTTAGGCAGTGCTGTTCCCTAGAGTTGGAGTTGATCGGATGAGGCTACTTCTGAGGTTGAGGTAAGTCCGTATGACTTACGTAGCTGTCATCCTTATATTGGATGTATGTATGAGTGGTGTGTGATATATGCTTGATAGCATGTGTTGTGATGATTACCGACCTATGGTTTACTGATTGCCCATTGTAGGATTGTGACAGTCTTACCCTGTCATCCGCGTGGAGACGGGGAGGTTCTCTGCGGACAGGCCAGATCTGGAAGTGGGACGGGCACCTACTGCTCCATAGTGTAGACGGGAAAGTGTACCAGATCACCACTACAGGCTGGCAAGATCCTCGAGAGGCAAGAGTTATATTCCTCGTGTCACATATATTCATATACATCTATTTATACGATTTGAGTGTTGGAAGTTATAAAGATAATAAACCGGGTAAATGTGTGGTAGCATGATGAGGTGTTTATTATTCCCTGATGTGTGATTGTGCTTATGCGTCTTCTATATATATGTGTATGGTTAGCTAACGGTTTTTATACCGTGTTGTAGATCCGTTGCAGGTTAGGAGAGCTGCAGAGTGATCCAGATGTGGTGATCCACTGAGGGCTCCGTACACTGGGTTTTATGGCGAGGGTTATGGGACATTTCGTATGTACAGTATATGTTTGGTTGTACTCAGCGGTACTTCTGTATTACCTTTTGATATATATATATATATATATATATATATATATATATATATATATATATATATATATATATATATATATGAGTTTTATGTTTTGGATTTAATCTATTTGTGTCTTGTAGTAAGATTCAGTGAACTTGTTGTCAGGCTAGGGTCAGGATCCACTGTGAGATCCTAGCCCAGTAGCTCCCCGAGTCCTACGGATTTGGAGCGTTACAAGTGGCTTGCTGGCGCGGGGGGCGGTGATGCTACAGAAGGTGAACCCCGATTTCCTCTTCGGTTCTTCACGGGATGAAATCACGTCTTCATCATCCATTAGCCATACACATACATATAACTACACATTCCAACATCAAAACACACCTAACACATCTAATCCTAAGCTAAGGAAAAGAGGAAGGAATCAAAGAAGAAGAAAGAAAGAAGGAAGGAGATGGACTCACCACTACTGTGGCCTATCCAAGGAAATGATCAGCAACAAGATCTTCAACTGGATCTTCAAGCACAACAACACATCCACACGTCAACATCCACCAAAACAACACAAACAACTTTTCCAAACCAAGGAGAAAACAAGAGCAAGATCAAGGAGGAGAAAGAGAAGAAGAAGGACGTGAGGGTAGCTGGAATGAAGATAAAGCCCTTGATCATGAGCCAAGAAGAAACTTAAGAAGGAAGAGAAGAAGAGTAAAGCACGGGTCAAGAGTCAACAAAGTCGGCTGCAGCCACAGGAAACCGCAGGGGCGGTTCTTGGCCGCAGGGGCGGATCACAAGCTCAGCAGCAGGGGCGGCTCCATAAACCCGTCGGGCGGCTCAGTCCTAACTCGGCCCTAAAGACTAAGGCTCTTACAGGTGGCCACATGTCAGATCTTCATAGACCATAAGAGTTTTGAAGTATATTTTTACGCAGCCGGGGGAATTGAATAACGCCAGCGTAGGTGGCTTGTTGACAAGATTTTGATCTGGAGATTCGGTATCATCCGGGAAGGTGAACGTTGTCGCCGATGCCCTGAGTAGGAAGACGGCCTCGAGAGAAGGCCGATTGAGAGACTGACAGTACAACCTCAGTTATAGAGAGATCTGGTATGGCTAGAGTTGGACATCCAGTTTCCTGATGAGGATGCCCAGTTGAGTACCTTAGAGGTTCTTCCTGATCTGTTGAGTGAGATCAACAAAAGCAGCGCGACCTTCCCGAAATTGATGAGGATCCGAGAGGAGGATGTACCGGGATGAGGCACCACAGTTCCTTATAGGACCAGATGGAGTGATGAGACGCCGCGTCGCGTCTGTGTACCCGCTGATGCGGATTTGCGGCAGAGGATATTACAGGAGGCCTCACTGTATGCCTTATTCAGTGCACCCGGTACGAGTAAGATGTACCAGGATGTGAGACATTCATATTGGTGGGGAGGGCTGAAGCCGACGTGACCAGATTTGTGGCACAGTGTGCGACCTATCAGCAGGTCAAGATCGAGCATTGCAGACCTTGAGGTGAGCTTCATCCACTACCTATACCGCAGAGGAAGTGGGAGGACGTCACCATGGATTTTGTTACTGGATTGAGACCGAGCAGGAACTTTGATGCCATCTGGGTTGTAGTTGACAGATTGACGAAGACGGCACGTTTTATCCCTATTCGGGAAATGGCCAGTGAGCAGATTAGTTGAGGAGTACACTAGACAGATAGTGAGACTCCATGGTGTACGAGGACGATCGTCTCAGACAGAGATGGGCGATTTACCTCGAGGTTTTGGCAGCAGATTCAGACTGCCCTGGGAACGAGTTTGCACTTCACGACTTCGTTCCATCCTCAGACAGATGGTCAGTCAGAGAGGACCATTCAGACATTTGAGGATATGTTGTGAGCCTGTGTGTTGGACTGGGGACAAGTGTGGACGAATCATCTCCCACTAGTTGAGTTCTCGTACAACAATAGTTGGCATGCAACGATTGGGATGGCTCCATATGAGGCACTGTATGGACAGAGATGTCGCACGCCGTTATGCTGGAATGAGCCTAGCAGTTTAGTGGTTTGACACCTGACAGGTTCAGGATGATGTTGCTCGTGTAGCACTAATTAGAGAGAGGATGCTGACTGCCCCAGAGTCGTCAAAATTCACATGCAGATAGGAGGCGTAGACCCCTAGAGTTCAGAGTAGGAGCCATGTGTGGCTGAGAGTGTCTCCGACACAAGGTGTTAGAGACGATTTGACATTAAGGGGAAGTTGAGCCCCCGATATGTCGGACCGTTCGAGATTTTGGATCGAGTTGGGAGCGCAGCATACAGATTAGCCTTACTCCGTGATTAGAGGGTGTTCATCCTGTGTTTCACGTGTCTCAGCTGAGGGAGTACATATCAGATCGAGACACATTGTGAGTTATGATGATTTGGTGGTCGATGTAATAACCAGAAAATTTTAATAAATTTCCCCGGTTATTTAATATTTATTTATTTTATTTTGTTTACTTAACTAAATTATTCAACCCGGGAAACCAAAGCGAAACAAAGAGATAAGCTAAACGAATTCAAAACCAAATCGAGTAATTATCTTTCAAACCAAACCGGGGTGTGACAATAAACCGAACCGGGACAACCAGACCCCTGCCCGTGGCCACTTTCTTTTTTGCCTTAATCGTTACTTGAATGGCTAATCAACTTGACCAATGAAGTTTAAACACAATCTACTCCTAGCCCAGCTGTCCCCGGCCCACATGGCCAACTTTCCTCTCTCACAATTCTCATCCCAACTCGAGTCAGTCTTGGCCACGGGCCCAGGCGACGCTTATTCTCTCCGTAAGAACACTGCCCACCCCTTTCCTCTTCGTCTCTTCGTGATAACGACGGTAACAAAAGTAAAGTCACTTTATTCCGGCGTTGAAACAAGGCATTGAAGGCCGCAATCAATAGACGTTGCGTGGGGCGTGAATGCGGTAAGGAGCATGAGCAAGGATTGATGCACCTTACCGATCTCCGACCTGTACTTTCTCTCTCTCTCTCATTTCCGACACTCTTCACCGCCCGTACCTCTCCTCGAACTCTCCACCCTCCTGCGTACATTCCTCGTCGCCTCACCGTGGACCTCCCTCTACAACTTTATCCGATCTCCATGCTTCTTCTGTCTCATGTATGTGCAGAGCCATACAACAACAACCCACGGCTTTACTCCGTCTTTCCTGCGACCACACCTGCGATCTTCCCTGTCGAGCCTCTGCTGCTACCTTCATCGTCCTTCTCTAACCGGCGAGACCCAGACGCCAGGACGCAACTCGTCCTTCTCCACACTTCTCTTTCTCCCGCTTCATTCCTCTGCTGTTGCGTACCTCCGATGAACTGAGACTCGTCTACCCTTCCGGAACCATACGCCCAACAACCCTCCACTTTTCCTCTGCAGCCGTGCCGCCGAACTCCCCTGTAAAACTCCTCAGCAGCAAACCGAATAGCTCCTTCCTTTGTTCATGTTCGTCTTCCCTGCAATTCTTCCTTCGACAGTGGTGATGAGGAGATTGACCGCTCGATGTCTCGTATTGCGATGGCGTCAACCAACGGCCAAAGGATCGAACTCGGACCATCGCGCTAGGAAGGAACTGTCGCTGCCCACGCTAAGTTGCTTCGGGTGAGATTTGAACACATGACCAGAAGTTGCTTCATTTCTCAACCGTGTGTGATGTTTTCTGCTTCTCACTAGATTCGAACCGGCGACCTAAGGTAAACTCCTTTGTGCTGAGTTAAATGAAATGGTGTTGTCCCTAGGAATCGAACATGGAACCTGTTGTTTTGCCTTGACATTGGTTAACCTCGTCCAATCCAATTTAATTCCGGTTCGACCCGAGCCCGATTCTTTCCGTTAATTTAATATTTCCGATTAAAATGCAATCATGATATTATAACTAATTTAATTAATTAATTGTATGATAATTAATTATTAAATTTAATAATTTCTTATTTAATTAATTAAATGCATGATAAATTAGTTAAATAGTTTGGCGGACAATAAATAAGTTAAGTATGAATGTGAGACATGAAATAGGATCACGGATTTAGCATGACCGGAAGGTTAGAAGTTGGAACAAATCTTGGAAAAATGCTATGTTAGTATGGAAGTGGATGTAGAGTTTTAGAATGTGGGAACGACATAAAATGTTGATAAATTTAGTGAACGTGATGTTGGTTATGGAATCAAAATAGAATGAGATAATGCTTGGACGCCGGATAATGATAGAGGTCGTATGAGCACTTGAAATGGACGTCTAGGTCCTTAAACCTAAGACATAGAAAACGTTAGGGTATCGATGTTAGATATCATACGCCCGATGGATTAGAATGATGAGTTGCGCAGTGTCAAGAGTTGAACTCGTTTTGAGAATGGATAAATGTGGAACAGGATAATCGGATCTCTAACTGGCAAGATCGCAAGACGTTGAGACCAGTAATGATAAGGTGAGTTCGTAGGATTCACTTAGCTACCTTTTTATACTGAGTGTGCACTAGAGTAATGTGTGTTATGCTTGTGAAGTAAAATGAACGAACTAGATCACCGTATATTATTTCTTAAGAGGAGCACAAGTGTATGATAATGTGCCGTAACCGTCGATCCGGGCCGATGGTGCCGGAAAATTGCCCGCGACCAGTCCAGTAGTGTATACGGGGGAGATGCAACAAAACCAGTCCTACTAGTAAACGGGGACGGGGCCAAGAGTCGGGAGACTCTTGCTGTTACAAGTAAAGTTGAAAATAGAATGACTCATTCACGTAATGAAGATAATGAAGCGCGGACATTTGTGTTGCATGCTGAGTGATTTACAGTACTTCCTTATATGTGGGTGTGCTTTAGTGACCTTAGTATTAGAATTGTAGCTAACGGTTTTTACCGTGTTTTAGGTATTTGCAGGATAGATCTCTACGAGAAATCGGAGTGGAGTGGTCAGCCGGGTTTCCGTACTAGGAGTTTGGTTGTTGGGTTATATTTATGTTTTATTTATTTTATTGCAGAAGAGTTGTATAGTATATAGTTGGTTGATATACGAGTTTAGAGTCTGTTAAAAATTAATTACGCATTGTGAAAGCATTTGTATTTCAATACTTTGTGCCTTGTTGCAAGATCCAGCGTTTATTGGCGTCAACCTAAGGCCGGACCCACTGTGAGGTCCTAGCAGTGACCCTCCGAGTTCTCAGAATCGCGGGTGTCTACAACATGTATCAAAGCTCTAGGTTGGCAACAATGGCACTCGCAATCTTCTAAAAAGGCCAAGTATAAACAAAAACCCGAAAAGGGAATCTGGTTTTTTAAAATGAATTTCAAAGTTAATTATTGTTTAGTGGATTGGGTAGTAGAACGAAAACCACCGCCTCCTCTCTGCAGATCTCGGTAGTAGTTAGTTAGTGTGATTTGTATCTTAAACATAATAATACTAGTTATAGTGGCATGGTCTGGTAAAGACTGCGCACAAAAGGATAGTAACCGTGTCGGGTTTGGTAAGGTAATTTACCTTTCTACCTTCCCGCACGGAGTAGAATTTATAAGGGCGCTACAGATCAAGCACAGCGAGTGGAGGATGAAAGCCTTCCAAAGACGAGAGGATGCGAGCCTGAGATTGCTGAAAGCATGACCGACAACACTAAGAATTCGAAGATACGACCAACCAATCAGGTCACGCCTCTAAGAGAGCCAAAGTTTCACTTAATGATTTTTGGACTCCAAAGATATAATTGTCGTGATTTTCAAGAATATAAAGATAACGAACGGAACCACAATATGTTGTAAATTCCATCAAGTGTGCCATAAGAAGGAAGAGCAAGTGAAATGATGCGGAAAAAGGCACGAGAGTCAATAAAGGCGTCCTTTGGGCAAGGACTCGAGGAGCCAACGTCAAAGATATCCAAGAAATGGGAACTGGAAGAGAGAGCATCATAGTGCTTCGCAGTAATGCGAGAAAAAGTCATCCTGCCAGTGTCATGAAGTACGATCATGTCAGCTGGAAGACAAAAAAGAAGTTAAGAATTGTGGGATCACTTGCGCAGGAAGTCAAGCAGACATGAGTAAGCGAACAACACCGTGTAAAAGTACGAAGACGAAAACAGGCTACTGAAATCTAAGAAGCAGAAGGAAGGATACCTGGATCGACACACGAGTAAAGGGAAAGGAAGTAAGAACGGTGATGTGCCGATGAACGGTTAGATTATCATAACCAAATACAGTAAAGGAACTGGCAGGAATGAATGATGATACAAACCACAAGGAAGAGAACTTTAGTACAGGTGAAGCGGGCTATATGCCACAATTTCTAACGATGACTGATTAGATGGAGGATGATGATTGAAGAATACAATTGAATAAAGAAAATCGAGACAAGGGAGAAAAGGAGAATAATGACTAGAAGAATCATTTCTTTAGTATAGAATTCGCTAAGAATATGAAATGGTTTGGTCACGCCTACACATCCATCTTAGATGGATTCTTTAAGATCAAGTAGGAAATCCGCATGGAGACAAGTGGACAAGAGGAGTATACCTAATTAATAGAAAATCAACAGTTTAAAGAGTAAAGACGTCAAAGAGTAGGTTGACGCTCGATAGCACTACCTGTATGGAAATGATAAGTTAAGAAATCAACGACCTGAGGCGCAGTATCATCGGGAAATAGCAAGGACGAGACTGATAAGACAACCCGTAGGACCGGACGATCATGGGGAACAATACAATCCAGAGCAGAAACCAGGGAATAAGGAACGTACATAGGTAAAGACGCTCTAACCAAAGGATAGTAATGCGCGTGAGTTTAAACTGACAATAATTAAAGCACCAATTCAATTAATTAAGTCAGAAGGTGAGATATCACACGGAGTGAGAAGGCTTGTAATGAGACTTGAAGCATGGTTGGGCGGAAAGAGTTAATGTTAACCAATAAATGAGAAGGTGGGGAGACCTCAACCAGTGGGAGGAACAATGAATATTTGAGCGACAACATCACGGGTGAGAGAAGAGCGACGTTGAATTATGAGTTGAGAAACCAATCCGATACCCAAGAAGACCAGCTTGAGAAGGAAAGAAAAGTGACTGCGCTCTTGTCTGCGGAGTAAGACTAGTTATCTTGTGTGATATGGACTAGATCAAGAGAGCTTGAAGAACTAAAGATAAGGGTCCAAGGCTAAAGGACGTACCGGTAGTGAGTGCACGTAGGTGTCCAGGGATGACTTCCCGGCCTACCTCCACAACAGAGCATATATTTCAGCATTGAGTTGGAGTCTAGCACGAGACCGATCTCGAAGAATTCCTACCGGATGACACCTATTGAGATGGTAGAGTTGAAGAAGCACTCAGAGGAGTTGGCAGAGAAAGGGTTCATACGACCTAGTGTCCCTCCTTAGTGTGCCCCGATATTGTTTGTGAGGAAGAAGGATGGATCCATGAGACTTTGCCTAGATTACAGAGAGTTGAACCAAGTAACGACCAAGAACAAGTATCCGTTACTCCGTATCGACGACCTGCTGGACCAGTTGCAGGGAACCTCAGTCTTCTCCAAGATCGACTTGAGGTCAGTATATCACCAGTCGAGGGTGATGGATCATGATATCCCTAAGACAGCTTTCCGGACCAGATACAATCACTATAAGTTTGTGGTGATGCCATTCGGGCTCACCAACACGCCGTCCGTGTTCATGGAGTTGATGAATGGAATATTCATCGACTAGCTAGATCAGTTTGCAGTAGTCTTTATTGATGAGATCTTGGTGTACTCCCGGGACAAAGATGAACATGCAGGACACTTGAAAACGGTATTACAGGTACTATTGAACAACCAGCTCTATGCTAAGTTGTTCAAGTGTGAGTTCTGGATGTCGAAGGTAGCCTTTACCGGCCATGTTTACGGCTGAGGGGATTAAGGTTGATCCGGCCAAGATTGAGTCCGTTTCGTCATGATAACTTCCTAGGAATGTTAAGGAGGTGCGCAGCTTCCTGGGATTAGCTAGATGCTACAAACGGTTTGTGGAAGGTTTCTCAGTCATTGCCCGATCATTCACCAGACTACTGAGGAAGACCACCCTTTTTTTGTGGTCCGAGCCCTGCCAGAGGAGTTTTGAGGAGCTTAAGAGGGGGTTGACTTCCGCTCCGATCTTAGCCCAACCAGAGGGCATAGAGGACTTTGTGGTGTATAATGATACATCCAAGCTAGGCTTGGGGTGTGTATTGATGCAGACAGGTAAGGTTATAGCATATGCGTCTCACCAGTTGAAGACATACGAGGAGAACTACCTCACTCATGATTTGGAGTTAGTAGTAGTAGTGCACGCCCTTTAGATCTGGCTTCACTACTTGTACGGGACTACTTGTCAGATCTTCCCAGACCATAAGAGTCTGATGTATATATTCATCCAGCGTGAGTTGAATAACCGGCAAGGAGATGGCTTGAGCTGATTAAGGACTTCGACCTGGAAAATCTGTATCACCCGGGGAAGGCGAATATAGTCGGCAACGCTTTGACCAGGAAGACGCCTCAGCAGAAGGCCATAGCTCGTTTGACGGCTTAGCTCGAGTTGTAGAGGGATCTTGCCCGATTAGATGTAGAGATTTAGTTTCCGGATGTTGATCGGCAGTTAGGTACTTTGGAGCTTGTGCCGGACTTGTTAGATGAGATTCGATAGGAGCAGGGTACCTGCCTTACAATACCTAGTATCCGGGAGAGGAAACCCCAGGAAGATGCACCATAGTTGTGATAAGTACGAATGGAGTAATGGGATGCATAAGGACATGTTGCTTTTCCTGTGGATGAGGAGTTTAGATAGCGAGTACTATAGGAGACTCGTTCTACACCCTACTCGGTACACTCAGGTACCAGAGAGATGTATAGAGACGTCAGACGCCCTAGGCGGATGGTCTGAAACGGAGTTGATAAGATTTGTGGCACAATGTGCGATTTGTCGGCAAGTCAAGATTGAGCACCCCGACCGAAGAAGAGTTATATCCACTGCGGTTCCGCAGTGAAAGTGGGAAGACATAGCTATGGATAGATTCATCCAGACCGGCCATTTAAATCCCCAAGGAAATGGGGAAGGCGATTTGGTTAGAAAAAGAGTTCACGGGACGGATAGCGGGACTACATGGCATGTCTAGGACAAGCGTCTCTGACAAAGATGGACGGTTCAAATTGAGATCTTGTGGAGCAGATACCGGACGACAGGTTTCGGGTAACTTTGATACGAGAGCGTATGTTAGCAGTTATGAGTTGCCAAAAGTCTTATGTGTATAGGAGGCACAAACCTCTAGAGTTCTGAGGCGATTCATAATAATGGTTGAGAGTATTGCCGACTCGAGGTCTCAAACATTTCAACATTAAGGTATTGGAGTGATTCAGAGAGATGGCATACCGGTTAGCCTCTCACCGTCTTAGAGGGTATATACCCTGATTCCTGGTATCGTAGCTCAGAATGGGCTATACTTTACCGAGAACCCGGTAACTTTATTAGAGAAGAGTGTTAAACGACTAGGGGTGAAGGAAATTTCGATGCTAAAGATCTAGTGGTCCGATGGGGAACCGATTAGTTCACTTGGAGAATTTTAAAAAATAGTAGTAGGAGCTCATACCCAGAGCAACATGCCGAGTTAATGGACATTTTAAGTTGACGAGTTAGTCTGAAACGCTTATGTGTTATGTGTTTATAATATTTTTCGCAGTTGATTTGAGTGATTAGATATAGATTGATGATTGCCCTCGGGATGCATGTGATACCGGTTCATCCGGGTTGAAAGAAAGGGGAACAGTTCTCCTAAAAATAACAGTAATTAAAACTCAGAAGTCCGAAAATCGGATTAACCGTACATCACCCTAAGTTTTGGGACGAAACTTATTTAAGGGGTGACTGATGTAATAACCAGAAAATTTTAATAAATTTTCCAAGTTAATTTAATTTTTATTTATTTTCTTTTTGTTTACTTAGCTAAATTATTCAACCCGGGAAACCAAAGCGGAAACAAAGAGATAAGCTAAACGAATTCAAAAACCCGATCGAGTAATTATCTTTCAAACCAAACCGGGTGTGACAATAAACCGAACCGGGACAACCACACCCTTGCCCGTGGCCACTTTCTTTTTGCCTTAATCGTTACTTTGAATGGCTAATCACTTGGACCAATGAAGTTTAAACACAGTCTACTCCTAGCCCAGCTGTCCCCGGCCCACATGGCCAACTTTCCTCTCTCACAATTCTCAGCCCAACTCGATTCAGTCTTGCCACGGGCCCAGACGACGCTTACTGTCTCCGAAGAACACTGCCACCCCTTTCCTCTTCGTCTTCTTCGTGGATAACGGCGAGTAACAACAATTAAGTCACTTTATTCCGGCCGTTGAAACAAGGCATTGAAGGCCGGCAATCAATAGACGTTGCGTGGGGGCGTGAATGCGCTAAGGAGCGTGAGCAAGGATTGATGCACCTTACCCGGTCTCCGACCTGTACTTTCTCTCTCTCTCAGTTCCAACACTCTTCACTTCCCCTACCTCTCCTCCCACTCTCCACCCTCCTGCGTACATTCCTCGTCGCCTCACCGTGGACCTCCCTCTACAACTTTATCCGATCTCCATGCTTCTTTGTCTCATGTATGTGCAGAGCCATACATCAACCACCCACGACTTTACTCCGTCTTTCCTGCGACCACACCTGCGATCTTCCCTGTCGAGCCTCTGCTGCTACCTTCATCGTCCTTCTCTAACCGGCGAGACCCAGACGCCAGGACGCAACTCGTCCTTCTCCACACTTCTCTTTCTCCCGCTTCATTCCTCTGCTGTTGCGTACCTCCGATGAACTGAGACTTGTCTACCCTTCCGGAACCATACGCCCAACAGCCCTCCACTTTTCCTCTGCAGCCGTGCCGCCGAACTCCCCTGTAAAACTCCTCAGCAGCAAACCGAATAGCTCCTTCCTTTGTTCATGTTCGTCTTCCCTGCAATTCTTCCTTCGACAGTGGTGATGAGGGAGATTGACCGCTCGATGTCTCGTATTGCGATGGGCCAACCAACGGCCAAAGGATCGAACTTGGACCATCGCGCTAGGAAGGAACTGTCGCTGCCCCACGCTAAGTGCTTCGGGTGAGATTTGAACACATGACCAGAAGCTGCTTCATTTCTCAACCGTGTGATGCTTTCTGCTTCTCACTAGATTCGAACCGGTGACCTAAGGTAAACTCCTTTGTGCTGAGTTAAATGAAATGGTGTTGTCCCTAGGAATCGAACATGGAACTTGTTGTTTTTCCTTGACATTGGTTAACCTCGTCCAATCCAATTTAATTCCGGTTCGACCCGAGCCCGATTCTTTCCGTTAATTTAATATTTCCGATAAAATGCAATCATGATATATAACTAATTTAATTAATTAATTGCATGATAATTAATTTTTAAATTTGATAATTTCTTATTTAATTAATTAAATGCGTAATAAATTAGTTAAATAGTTTGGCGGACAATAAATAAGTTAAGTATGAATGTGGACATGAAATAGGATTAAGGATTTAGCATGACCGGAAGGTTAGAAGTTGGAACGAATCTTGGAAAAATGCTCTGTTAATATGGAAGTGGATGTAGAGTTTTAGAATGTGGGAATGACATAAAATGTTGATAAATTTAGTGAACGTGATGTTGGTTATGGAATCAAAATAGAATGAGATAATGCTTGGACGCCGAATAATGATAGAGGTCGTATGAGCACTTGAAATGGACGTGTAGGTCCTTAAACCTAGGACATAGAAAACGTTAGGGTATCGATGCTAGATATCATACCCTGATGGGTTAGAATGATGAGTTGCGCAGTGTTAAGAGTTGAACTCGTTTTGAGAATGGATAAATGTGGAACAGGATAATCGTATCTCTGACTGGCAAGATCGCGAGACGTTGAGACCAGTAATGATAAGGTGAGTTCGTAGGACTCACTTAGCTACCTTTTTATACTGAGTGTGCACTAGAGTAATGTGTGTTATGCTTGTGAAATAAAATGAACGAACTAGATCACCGTATATTATTTCTTAAGAGAGGCACAAGTGTATGATAACGTGCCGTAACCGTCGGTCTGGGCCGATGGTGCCGGAGAATTACCCCGCGACCAGTCCAATAGTGTATACGGGGGAGATGCATCAAAACCAGTCCTACTGGTAAACGGGGATGGGGGCAAGAGTCGGGAGACTCTTGTGTTACAAGTAAAGTTGGAAAATAGAATTACTCATTCACGTAATGAAAGATAATGAAGCGGGACATTGTGTGTTGCATGCTGAGTGATTTATAGTACTTCCTTATATGTGTGTGTGCTTTAGTGACCTTAGTATTAGAATTGTAGCTAACGGTTTTACCGTGTTGTTAGGTATTTGCAAGATAGATCTCTACCGAGAAATCGAGAGTGGAGTGGCCAGGAGGGTTTCCGTACTAGGAGTTGGGTGTTGGGTTATATTTTATGTTTTATTTATTTTATTGCAGAAGAGTTGGTATAGTATATAGTTGGCTGATATACGAGTTTAGAGTCTGTTAAAAATTAATTACACATTTGTGAAAGAATTTCTATTTCAATATTTCTACCTTGTTGCAAGATCCGGCGTTATTGAAGTCAACCTAAGGCCGGGACCCACTGTGAGGTCCTAGCCAGTGACGCTCCGAGTTCCCAAAATTCGGGGTGTTATAGTCGAGCCGGACAACACCTTTGTTGAGCACCCGATTGCAGTCCTAGAACGAGGTATGAGACGCCTGCGTTCGAAGGACATTCCTATGCTGAGGATACAGTGGTCGAGACGAGGACCGGAGGAGGCTACATGGGAGACTGAGGATAGTATTCAGAGAAACTATCCAGAGTTTTACGCCGAGATAGATGTACCTGTAGGATCGACGAATAAATCTTAGTACTATCTGGGTGAGTGTTGTGATTATGTGCTTATGTGCTATGATGTGTTTATTTTCGTACTAGCTATGATATGATTTATGATCTTATTACATCTTGTTGTGCTAGTACGATTGATGATTATAGATGGAGATGGTTCTTTCCTCCATGCTACTTTTGGTGGACATAGTTTCGCTGGAGATGTTTTTCCTCCATGCCCTTATGTTATGTGTATGATACGGCTAGAGATGTTTTTCCTCTATGCCCTTGTGATGTAATGATAGTTTGGCTAGAGATGGTTTTTCCTCTATCCCTTGGATAATATAGTGATCTTGTTGCCGGAGATGATGTTTTTCCTTCATGCCTGTGTTTAAGGTTATAGAGTGAGATAGGTTGATACCTTATGAGCGGAGATGTGATGCCTCCGATAGAGAGAGTTATACCTCGGCTTCTGAGTCCGAGTGGTTTTAGGATTTCACAAGTTTCGGGACGAAACTTGTTTTTAGGGGGTGAGATGTAAAAGCCTTAGTCTTTATAGCCGAGTTAGGACTGAGCCGCCCCTGCGGCTTGCTCAGTGTTCCGCCCCTGCGGCCAGGAAGCTCGCCCTGCGGTTTCCTGCGGCTGCAGCCGGCTTTGTTGACAGTTGGACCGTGCTTTACTCTTCTTTCCTTATACCTATTCCTTTGCTTAAGATCAAGGGTTCTTCACTTCTCTCCAACTATTTCACGAGCTTCTTCTCTCTTCTTCTTCTCCTTTGATCTTGTTCTTGATTTTTTTAAGTTGCAAGAGAACTATGGTGTGGTTGAAGATGATGATGATGATGATGTGTGGATGTGTTGTTGAGCTTAGAAGCCGGCTGAGAGTGTGGTGTTGATAACTTCCTTTGCTTAGAATCACAGTAGTGGTCAGCTTCCCTTTCTTCTCTCTTTCTTCTTTCTTTCCCTTTCCTTATCTTAGGATTAGATGTGTTAGGCACGTTTTGATGTTTGTATGTGTATATATATGTATGTGTTGGATTGCTGGACGTTGAAGACTTGAAATCATCGTGAGGAGAGTGGAAGAGAAGTTGGGGATTACGTTCTGCATTGTCGCCGTCCCCGCGCCAGTGAGTCGTTGCCCTTGCGTGACCTTGTCACCACACCCGCGCTAGAGAGCCGCCGCCCCTGCAGCCACGGTCACCGCCCCTGCGTGGGAGTGTCTGCGCGCCTGCACCTGCCGTTGCTTCGCCCTTGCGTCCCTCTTGTCACACAGGTGCGTCTTGTACAAGATCTACCTAGAGTAGTGTAGATCATTTTCTTTCCTAGTATGAGCGGGTTAGTAGTATGCTAGGTATGTGTATGAGGATAGGACGAGGATGATTATGATATTGATATGTGCCGGTTATGACTTTGAGGTTTAGTATTTTATCGAGGTTTATAAGTTGGATATGATCCTAATGGATCCCTTGGGTCTAGGTGTGACCCCTTTGATTGGTAGGAGATTTGATATCTCTTTATGCCTTGTTTTTAGGCAGTGTTGTTTTCCGGTTAGGAGCTGATCGAGGTTGATTATATTCTGAGGTTGAGGTAAGTCCATAGGACTTACTTAGCTACCATCTTTATATCGGATGTATGCATGAGTGGTGTTTGTTATATGCTTGATAGCATGCGATGTTGATTACTACCGATCTATGGTTTAGTGACCGCCCACTGTAGGGCCGTGACAACTTGCCCTTACATCCCGCTAGGAGTTTGGGAGGTTCTCTGCGATAGGCCAGATCTGGTACACGGGACGAGCACCTACCACTCCCATATGGTACACTGGAAAGTGTTACCAGATTACCACTCCAGCTGGCAACAACACCGACATGCGATGATTATATATTCCTCGTGTCACATATATTCATATACATATCTATATATGATTTGAGTGTTGGACGTTATAAAGATAATTAACCGGGTAATTATGTGACAGCATGATTATGTGTTTATGATTTTCTGACTTGTGTTTGTGCTTATGTATTATCTTATATATGCATGGTTAGCTAACGATTTTATACCGTGTTGTTGATGCTTGCAGGTTAGGAGAACTGCAGAGTGATTTAGATGGGGTGATCCGCTGAGGGCTCCGTACACTAGGTTTATGCGAGGGTTATGGGGATTTTGTATGTACAGTTACATGTTTTGGTTGTACTCAGCGGTACTTTGTATACCTTTTGATATGTATGTATTTTAGTTTGATGTTTTGGTTTTAATCTATTTGTGCCTTGTTGTAAGATCCAGTGAACTTGTTGTCAGGCTAGAGTCAGGATCCATTGTGAGATCCTAACCCAGTAGCGCCCCGAATCCTATGGATTTGGGGTGTTACAGTTGGAGAGGCCAAATGGCATGACAAGCCACTCATAGAGGTCATACTTCGCCTTGAACGCCGTCTTCCATTCGTCACCTTCGGCCATCTGCATTTGGTGGTAACCGCTCCGGAGATCAATTATGGAGAAGATGGTGGCGCCATGGAGTTCATCCAATATCTCATCAAGGCGAGGAATTGGGCGACGGTATTTGACGGTGATTTGGTTGATGACACGACAATCAACACACATCCTCCATGATCCTTCTTTCTTTAGCACTAGTATGACCGGGACAACACATGGTGACAAGGATTCACGCGCATGTCCCCGGTCAAGGAGCTCTTGCACTTGACGTTGTAGCTCTTTAGTCTCTTCCGGACTTGCACGGTAAACGGCACGGTTTGGCAAGGACGCGTCGGGCACAAAGTCAATTTGGTGCTCAATCCCTCGGATTGGTGGCAATCCGGGTGGTAAGTCTTTGGGCATAATATCCTGAAATTCGGACAACAACAAAGACACCTCATGTGGCACGTTACTCGGATCATGAGATATAGATAAACAAAACGGGACAAGCAAGAAACATGGGAATTTGCCTTCTATGACCGGTTTCAAATCATGCCGTTGGGCTAAGAGTAATTTCGGCTCACACCGTCCTTGAACTACGGAGCCTGGAGGTGGCAAAGGTGCACTCGTAGAAATGATGGAACATTTACTACCTTTAGACTCTGTAGCATGGACAAGAGGGGCGGTGTTCCGGATTTGGAAGTACTAGCACCTACAACATCGGGAGAGCTCCTAGGAGGATTTGATGTTGCCGGCGCCTTAGCGGACTCATCTATAGCTTGTTGCCTCTTACGTTCCGCATATTCAACCAAAATTTCGTGCGGAGTCATAGGCAAAAGTGCGACCCGTTTTCCGTTATATTGGAACATGTACCGGCCAAACATAATGAAACGTTCGACGATCGAATTGTGATGGTCGTACTAATAGTACATGTGTGCCGTCCATCTTGATAACATTACAAAGGACCTTATCAACATAGGAGCCAATCGAAAACGTCACCCAGGCTTGTTGTGTGACGGTGTCAATCGCCTTATCGGAAATCCATTGGATCGGCGTCTTGGTCATCAACAATGATGATATCGCCATCTTTTATCTTCGCAATCGTAATACCATGGGTCGGCAAACAAAACCCACTTGGTTATTCGGACAATCACGTTAAATTTGAACAAAACCGCTACACATGTAACACACGGGTTCTCTTGGGCGAGCCGCCCGTGAAGGTCCTTGTTGGCCTTGAGCTGGAGGCGCCAATGTCGGGGCCAAGGTTTGGTGCCTTCTCGTTACCCGCTTGCCTAATGGGTTGACCGTCCGTTTGAATCCTTTCGAGGCACTGAAATCTTGAGAACTAGACACATCTCGAGAATGTGTTTTAGAAGAATAAGCATATTGACTCGAGGCAGAATTAAACCTTGAAAACCGAGGCATTTTGAGTTGTTGCTTGTGAAGTGATAACATGATTTATCGACCTGTTGTAGTCAAGCATTTAGTTAGATTTTCCCTTTCCGCATTCATGTTTTAGCCTTAGTTTGTGTCATTTATGTTTGTTTAGTGTTACTTTGCAAGAATAGATGTCTACACACACTATTTGTGGTTTTGTAGGTGATTTGACACATGTTGGAGATAAAACGACGTATTTCAGGATCAAGCCTCGAAGTGGATGCGTTGGAGCGAGCATACGTGCACGGGAAAGGGCTAGAAATCAAGCTAAAGGCGTGAAGGAACAAAGAAGAGGCATCTCGGCCTTGATCTCGGTCTGACCATACCGAGATTGGCCTGATCTCAGCCGAGATCCCTTGATCTCGGACCGAGATGGCCTGATCTCGGCCGAGATCCCTTGATCTCGGCCGAGATCCCTTGATCTCGGACCGAGATGGCCTGATCTCGGCCGAGATCCCTTGATCTCGGACCGAGATCCATGATCTTGGACGAGTTGGAAAGTTATTGTTGTGAAATCTCGGTCTCCATCTCGGTCCCGATCTCGGCCGAGATTCTTGACCGAGATGCCCATGACGTTGACGACGAAGTTGAAATCTCGGCCCCGTATGTGACAAATCTCAGCCGAGATCCTTGACTGAGATTCTTCCCTGAGCGTTATATTTTATTTATTGTTTCCTTTTGGGCCCAATGTCTTTTAGTTAGGTTTTGTGTATAAAAGGAAGTCTTGGATTCATTCCAAGGTGTGTTGTGAGTCGCCCAGAGTTAGCCCTAGAGGGGGGAGCCGTCTCCTTCCCTTCTTCTTCTTCGCCATTATTCTTCATAGTTTAGATTAAAGTTGGAGACTTTTGCATTCAGTTTTGTTTGAAATACATTTGGATTCAAGATTTACTACAATTGTAGGTTTTCGTTCATTGAAAGTTGAGTTCTTCCTTTCCTCTTTGTTATTTATTTATTTGCCTTTTGATATGATTATTATTGGCTAGAACCTAGTTAGAATCCTACTAGTTAGTTTGGACTTGAACCTAGTTAGAAACCTTCTAGCTAGTGGGTTCGCTACAATTTAAGTACAATCCTTCTAGCTAGTAGTTTGGACTTAATCCACCCAGTCTCTGAGATCGACCTTGGAGTACTTATCCGTATTGTGATTGACCCATACACTGTGGGTTCGCTACAATTTGGGTATTTATTGCGAGTTTTATAATTTTAAAGCATACTGTGGGTTTTATAGGGGTGTAAAATTTGCGAACATGAAGCTTCATGGAGGCATGGCATAACGCTCCCAAATCCTTGTACGGGACAATCTCGAGAGGGCGCCGAATTGAAGCATTAAGGCCACTCATGAATTTGGTGCGAAAGGCGGATGCAGAGGCTGAGATGTCAGCCTTAATGTGCATGTCCTCGAGTTTGGCCAAGTAACCCACCTGAGTGAGCTTGCTTGGTTTGAGCTCGGCAAGTTGCAACCGCATATCATTCTTGAAGTCATCAGGCACGTATATCTTGGTCATGGCATCAATCAATTGGTCAAATTTCACTACCGGTGCACATCCTCTCCTCACACGGTTGGTCTCATGCATACCGGTAATTCCACCAAGACTTTGCATCTCCATCATAGAGTTGCCGCTTCGATTTTCTCATTCTCCTCCTCATAATGGAAATGCTTCAAAGCTCGTTTCATATTTGTGCCCAATCAAGAAAACACACGGATCATATTCACCATAAAATATAGGGAATTTAACCTTATCTTCCCTACGAGCACGGTAGGGATCCGGGCGGGGCAGTGGAATGTAGGCATCATCGGGACGGGCTCGCCTGTGGCCACCTAACATGATCCTCACCGGAAAAGAAATCATCGTCAATATATATGCCGGAACCAATCGCTTTGAAACCAACCGTCCAAGTCAAAACTGAGCCGGAACCTATTGAAATCAATCCTTATGTGTTGGAGATCATGCCCAAAACTGAGCCAAAGTTTATAGAAAACAATCCGAAAATGTTGGCTTTGAACATGCCCAAGTCAAGCCCACTTTCACTCTCTCCGGCTAAGCTGTCAAGTTTGCGCACTCTCAGTAAAACGCATATAACTGAGGCAATTCTTGGAATTAAATACCCATGAATACTACTTTGAAAGGTATTTTCAATATCTACAACTTTGTAGTGTACACAAAGTCGGGATTCCAATAAAAAGAGGGCGAAAATGACCCTACATTGCAGCAACTACGCTACTTGTATATATAGATTGTTGGGCAAGATGACACATGGAGGCATGAAAGATAGTTATACAAAACATATGCACGTCTAACCAATACATATTTCATGCAGCATACCATGCTCATATTATTCATATATTATGCATGAATTTATGAATTAATCATGTGAAGGTCAACAAGTAAACATTCAATCAAACATTGAAGCCATCTTCACACACATACATTGAATGGAGGCCAAGTTAGTTCAATGGTCTTCTTCTCCTTCAAGATGGACGTCCAATACATCATTATACCCTCCTTTATGTGTTGTCCAAGTGAAGATAATAAGCTCCAAGAGTTATTTTTGAATAAAGGCCAAATGTGGCCATTTATGTGTTTGAATTTACTAGGAAAACTCTTGTATTTCTTGGATTTTCTTTTGATAAATCTTTGATATTTCTAGCACTTAATTAGGGCGTTTCTAGGCTGAGTTTTGTGGCTATATAAAGCCTTGTATTCTCCCATTGTAAGGAAGTCAAGTTAAACGAAGTGAGTTAGCCTTTGTGCTTTCAAAGTTGTTGTTTGCTTTAAAACAAAACCCGAATTCTAGGTGAGATGCTTAGTTTTCAAACATCTAGGTGAGATGCTTAGGTGGTTCTGAGGTGAGAGGCCGAAGAACGAAGGTTTGAACCCCAAAGTGAGATTTCGTGCGTAGTTCGTTCGAATTGAGGGATTCCCAAAGTGAGAGGCCGAGGGAATTTGCTCTTCATATCCAAAGACACAAATTTCAAAAAAAAGAGTTCTATTTCCCCATTCCAATCCAAGTGTGAACTTATTCCGGTGGATCCTCGTGTTCGAAGTGAGTTCGATCACATCACCACCTTGAGGCCGTTGCCAGCCATGAACATGTGGGGCATGCCTAGGCGGGTGTAGAGGAGGCAACCATTCTTCTCCTCAGTCTTGGTTCTCATAAGGTTCTTGGATGGGTGGGTGCCGTGGACGGACATGTGTCACCCGTTCCAAGTCGGAATCATCATCGGAGAACTCGTTGAAGTCATTTTTCCCATCATACTCATCAAAGTCTTGGAACATCGGTTACCGGATTGGCCGTTGGCGGCGGCATCCAGAACGATCATTCTCAAGACCAAGATTAGTATTGCTCGGGTCGGGACGGTACCGGGGCTCTTCCTAAATTTTTGACGGTCGGTACGGGGCACACTAGATGGAGGTAGAGAAATATCATACCGTCGTTGATGACGCTCATAACGCTTGTGCCGGTTCTCCATCTCAACACAGAGCATGTCATCCTGAGTCGGGCCAAGGTTATCTTCGTCTTCTTCATGGGATTCATTGCCTTCAAGATATAAAGGAAGTTGGCTTTCAATGAAGGATGCAAGTCAGGGACCGTTTGATGGTCCGGCTCCCAAAATTGAATTTGTCTTTGCGTTGTCCATTGGATGTTGACGCATTGACCAATGTCTCATTTGGATTCGTTGGGCAAGTTGTCGGGCCTTGATAGCTTCTAATTCTTTCTCCAAGGCGTAATTTTCTCGGGAAAAAGCATCATACTTCTCTTGTGCCCTCAAAGCTTCCACTTCTTCCCTTATGGAGGCGTTTTCTAGGGACAACGAGGCGGTTTCTTGGGCCAAAGGGTCATTGTACTCATGCGGATCAGAATCCTGAGAAGTTTCCATTTGAACGTTAGTCATTGCTCCAAATCAACACACACGATTGCAAGCAATCAAATGAGCAAGGTGACAAGTTAAGTCAACGTTACCCAAGTTCAAGTGCGTTATTGGGTTCTACTTTGGGGAAGGCCGTTTGGCGATTAGGCTTGTAAGGCAAATCCAATAAAATTTAGCCAATTGCACACAAATAAACAAGTGATATTTTGCAAACGTATGTAAGAAAATGGAGAGACAGAAGATGGATGGATTGTTCACTCGGCAACTACTACTTGCTTTCGGCCTTTTGACCTGTTCTTCTTTTTTTTTGTAAAATACGATTTTTTGGATGGACCAGTTTGCCGGACGTCTTTTCACATGTGTTTTTTCGTTTTTTTTTGAAATGTTTTGTGCAACTTGATGCAATAGATGAAACACTTTTCTTATTATAATTTTTGCACACAAATCCGTTTTGATAAGAGTTTTTGTTTCTTTTTTTTTTGGAATGTCAAATACGAGATATCCAAATTTTTTGTAAACAAAATACCCCAAGTAAATTTGGTAAAATCAATTAACAAATTTGTCGGATTGGGTCGGGTTAAAAAAGACAGGTTTGATAAATGGTTTAATGGAAAACCAAATATATCCTAATTTTTCTTTTCAAATTGATTAAAAAAAATAAAGGAAACATGGATGAACACATGATGAACATGATGAACGGATGAAGAACATGACGATAAACATGAAGATCATGAAGAACATTATGAACAAAGGGCTAAAAAGGTTGATGATAATAATAACACACAAAAATAAGAGTAAAGAGAGCTTAGCTTCGATCCTTTTGCTTTCATGCCAATTTGATGCGTCCTTGGAGTCGTCCAATGATAAACTTTGGATCTAGATCAAGCAAAAGCTTCAACTTCTCCTCTCTTAATGTGCATCGTTGTAAATTTGGATTGAAAAGGGGGCGAAAGCAATTGAGATGGTTGTGGAAACGAAGGTTGATTCGATATAGAGAGATCGAATAAGCATTTTGATGTGGATTGAGGGTTGATTCTTGAGAAGATTCCTCGAATTTGGGTTTATTTGATCGAAGGTTAGATCCAAGGAAGAACTTTGAGGGATAAAAGAGAGAGTTGATGCCCAAGCTAAGTAGGAGGACATACTTCTCAATACTTAGTAATTTTGAACATAGATAAACAAGTGAGGCAACACATCCTTATATAGAGGATGTTGTCTAACTATGGGCCAACGGGCCATAATAAGTACATAAACAAAAGACCCAAAAAGGAAAAACCTAAAATATAAGTTCAAAAGGGAATA
Source organism: Fagopyrum tataricum (assembly GCA_002319775.1). Classification (NCBI taxonomy): domain Eukaryota; kingdom Viridiplantae; phylum Streptophyta; class Magnoliopsida; order Caryophyllales; family Polygonaceae; genus Fagopyrum; species Fagopyrum tataricum. The sequence continues at coordinate 38,501,136 of CM008282.1, read as the reverse complement.
TTCTATAATGAATATTACTTTTATTACAATAAACGAAATAATTGAAAAAATAGCCCAAAATGTGCTAGCTTCATCCCATGGTGTCGGAATGACGAAACATGCCGCTAGCGGGCCCAAGAGGCATGGACGGAGCTGGTAGTCTATGCCATGATGGTGTGGAGACACGACATGCCACTAACGGGTCTAAGTGATGTAATGGTGCGGGTGATGATAGAGCCGATAACTTGGGCGATAGCTTTGGCTTGGGCACGAGTGAGCGGTCCATCCGAGCGAACCCTCAGAGCCTCGTCCTCATCATCCATGGTCAACGCAGTCAAGGACGTAATCAAGGGCGCATCACCCCCACCTAGAAATCCCAAAGACCCCCACCTGAAAATCCCACAGATCCCCCACTTGAAAATCCCACATACGACACTACTGGCTCCACAACTCCGAATCCCACACCCGTTACCCTTTCCATGGCAGTCGACCCACCTCGCTGCAGCTCCTCCACCTCAAAACCCTCTACCCGTTTACGAAATTATGTTTGTCAAAAGGCAACTCATTTCGATCTCCGATCGAGTCAACCTTCTCCCTAACTGAACTCAGGTACCCGGTATTCCATAGTAAATTTTTTATCATATGAACACTTTTCTCTTGCGTATGTTTCTGCTATTTAATTTTGTCTACCAGGAACAAGAACCGACCTCTTTTAGGGAGGAAGTTGTAGCCCCAAAATGGCAGAAAGCTATGCAAGATGATATTTCTGCCCTACAACGCAACAACACCTAGGAATATGTTGATCTTCCGGTAGATCGTAGAGCTATTGGCTCTAAATGGTTTTTCCTTATCAAGTACAACTATGCAGATGGCTAGGTTGAGCGTTACAAGGCGCGTTTGGTTATCCTAGGCAACCGCCAACAAGAAGACATTGACTATAGTGAAACATTTGCTCTTGTTGCTAAATTGGTCACAATTAAACTACTTTTAGCCATTGTCTCTATTCATAGTTGGGAGTTTCATCAGATGGATGTTTACGACACATTTCTTCATGGTATCTGCATGAAGAAGTCTATATGCTCCCACCTCCCGGATTTCGGACCTCTTCTAAAGTTCGTTGCCTCAAGAAATCTTTGTATGGTCTTCGTCAGGCTCCTCGGAATTGGTTTCACAAGTTCACATATGCCCTTCTAAAATAGGGGTTTTTTCAGTCCCTTGCTGATGTAACACCCCAAATCCGCGGGACTCGGGGCGCTACGGGCGAGACCTCACAATGGGACCCGACCCTTCGCTTGACAACAATTTCACCGGACCTTCCAACATGGCACAAATAAAGGTCGAAACTCAAATATGTTTTTAATGTATGCGGAAACGAAAAGTACGAAACTACAACTTGGAAACTCAGCCGAGTCCTCAAAATGACATAAATAGATCCGAATTCTAACATACGACAATATCCAAAAATGACAAACATGAAATGACTCGAAACATTCACGTCCTATAATGTACGGAGACCCCGACTGTCCACTCCTCCGCCTCACTCGGCGGCACCCCTAGCCTGCAAGTCATCTACACAATCGTTTTAAAACCGTTAGCTAATATTCTAGGCATTAGAATAACGGGAAGGCACAAACACATATAAATCACAAACCATAAATCACACAAGTCCGGTTTATTATCTTTATATTCTTAACTCGTATCCCGTTCTATTTCAACTTCGGTTGTGACACGAGACCCCAATGGTCTCGCCCCGGTCCCTATTTCCGGGAAGGCACGGTACGGATGCATCCGTCCGTCTCACCCGCACGGCTAGTCGCCGAGAACCTCCTAGACTCTCGCGAGAGCTAGGCAGATGATGTCACCGCCCGTTATCATACACTTGGGCCAAAATTACATATAAGGTCGGTGGTCCTATTTTACCGGTTTGATAATTATAACAAGTACGTAAACACACATCATGCTAATACGTAAAATATGAGCTAAGTAAGTCCGGAGACTTACCTCGTCCCAAACGCTATCTCACAAAACGCTCATGCTTCCCTTGGGAAGAAGTACTCAACCTGTTCACAACAAGGTATCATAAAAACCCGCTCAACTGTAGAAGTCTAGGACTTCTACACAAATGACCTACGCAGGATCATTTGACTCGCATTCTAGGACCGCATCCTAGATTTCAACATAATTACCGTCAATAATGACGTAAAAGCCAACTAGGTCCAATCCCGCTCCTCACATTCTCCTAAGGTCTCAAAATCCGCTACTTGGCATTTCCACTAAGTTATGCAATCCAACCTATCATGATACTACTAAGCATATATAGATCGATACGAATTCATGGCTTTTACCGGCTTCGAATCCTAGCATGATACTATCCATTTCGCCCATATGTTAAAAGATCGTAAACTTATAGCATAACGGAACATAAGATAAACTCGTCTAATTTCCGAGGTTAAAACTCGCTAACATATTTTCCGGGCACTTATGCAATTCCTAACACATATGGGCATAAACTGTAATTATCAAATTGTTGGGTATAAACTGTAATTAACCAAAAATTGCGGGCCTGAATTGTAATTATACCTAAAGTGAGGGGGGCCGATTTAATTAGCCAAAAGGCTGTTGCACTAGCCCGCGGCGGCGGCGGCAGCAGGGCGCAGGTGCGGGAGGGGAAGGCTCCGTGGGCTCCTTGCGCGGCTGTAGACGGTGGCGGTCCTTCCCGTGGGCGGCGGCTCCCCGGTGGCGGCCTTCCTCCGGCGACAAAGAAGGAGGTGAGGGAAGGCTGCAGGAGAAGAGTGAGCAGGTGGTGAGTGGCTCCCCGGTGGCGTCCGCGGGGCTCGTGTAGGCAGGCCCCGCGAGGGCGGAGCAAGGCTTCTCCGGGGCGGCGACAACTTTGTTGCGGCTCTCCTTGCCCGAGCAGCCTCGACGCAGAAAGAGGGAGAGGGGTCTCGGTTGGTGGCTCTCCGGCGTGCTCCAAGGGCTCGGGACGTAGAGGTGGCGAAGTGACGACGGCTGGGCGGCGGCTGGACGTAGAAGAGAGCTGAGGGAGGTGGCTGTAGAGAGTGAAGGTCGAGAGAGGGAGATGAGTGAGGGAGAGAGATGGCTGCGTGAGGGAGACAAGGGAGAGAGATGGGATGAGTGTGAGGGCCGGCTGGAGTGTACCCAAGAGAGGGAGGGAAGCCGAGACGAGGGGTCGGCCTAGCTGGGCGGCAAGGCTGCAGGCCTAGGCACGGCTGGCAGGCGTGCTCCTACAGGCGTAGGCGGGGAGTAGGCCGAGCGGACGGCACGCTCCAAAAGCCACAGTTGGGCGTCGGTCTCGGCTGAGATTGTCTCGGCCGGGATTTTCCAAGAGGAAGGGAGGAAAAGAAAACCGGGCGGAAAACGACTCGATAACTAGTTCCGTAACGGGTGTTACGGGTCGGAATATTTCCGACATTCCCGTAAAATAATTTACGGTTTACGGTTTTTGGAAAATTTATCGAACCTTTCCGTAAGATAATTACGGAAAGCGAAATAACCCGATATAATTATTTTCTATAATTTCCGGGCGTTACAGCTGATTACTCCCTTTCCACCTTCAAACAGTCAGGTATCACCCTTCATATTCTAATTTATGTGGATGATTTGTCATTACTGGAAACATTTCTGCTACAATTCATAGATTTAAGGATTATCTTCATACCTGATTTCACATGAAGGACCTTGGAACCCTTCGGTTCTTCTTAGGCATTGAAATCATTTGTACTCCGTCTTGTTTATGGCTTAACCAACGGAAATACACCCTTGACATTCTAGTAGATTTTATTCTTCTTGGATGAAAACCGGCATCTTTTTCGATGTTTGCCGATCATGGACATCTCATCTACTAGTCCATCACTCGTCCTGAAATTGCATACTCGGTTCATATATTTTTCCAGTTAATGGCCACCCGCGACGTGCACACTGGGATGCTGCCTTGAAGGTTCTTCGAAACCTAAAGGCATCGCCTGCTCAGGGTATTTTCTTATCTCGTTCTAGTGATCTTTGCATTCGTGCTTTTTGAGACTCCGATTATGCAGCATGCCCTATCACTAGACGATCTACTACATGCTACTTCATTTTACTCGGTACCTCACCCATTTCTTGGAAAACCAAGAAGCAAGCTACCATATCTAGATCTTTTGTCGAGGCTGAATATAGAGAAATGGCAGCTACTACATGTGAGCTTCTTTGGTTTCGCTCTTTACTAGAGTCACTCGGATTTTCGCACAAGGCTCTCATGCACCTCTTTTGCGATAATCAATCCGCTATTCATATCGCCAACAATCCAGTCTTCCATGAGCGTACCAAGAACATTAAGATTAATTGTCATACCACCAGGGAACAGATTCAGCGTGACATCATTCAAACACAACATGTCCCCGACACCCTTTAGCTATCTAACATCATGACTAAAGCTCTTGCCCCTACTAGATTCAACTTCTTGATTCGCAAGCTTGGAGTTGTTTCTTCCTCACCTCCAGCTTGAGAGGGAGTGTTAGAATATAGCCCAGTCTATTGGGCCGTATATTTGGGTTTATCTCTTTATTTGTTAGTTTATCTTTATCTTAGTTTATTATTATCTTGTCCATTACTCTTGTTATAAATATTTTGCTCAATCAATGAAATAGAATGGAAAACATGTAACCCATGAAGTTGGTGTTGACCATTGTTGATTATCGATGTTTAGATTTTGGATTATCGATGAAGGTGATATGTTGTGTGTGTATCGATCTCTCTCTATATATATAGATAATTTATAAATGCCCAATATAAATTTTGCTCAAGAGTATCCAAAATATCATACACTTTTAGCCTAATTAGATATATGATTGGGTATATAATTCGATATTACTTTATTTTCAAAACAACGATCCGATTTGTATACGATGATACGAAAAAATCCTCCCGTATCAGATCGGAACATCAATTAATGGATATTTTCGGATTGTTCGGTAAGATTATCAAGTGGCTAAGTATCTATTTTGTAGCACATGACCTCAAAAAATACTTAGGTATTAAAAATGGATTTGTGGTTATTTAAAAAGTTATAGTATTATTTCAGTATATACTTAAATTTGTGTACACCAAATGAAAATGTGAAGAAAAAAATTGAAATAATAATTATTGAGGAATAAAAACGAAGAAGCGTGTTACACTTCTACCAAAACTTATCTTATTTATCGTCTATGTCCAATGGATCCATAGTTATTGATTAAAATGTAGGCGAAAAATATACAATCTATCCAATAATTAAGAAATTTATGTATTAAATATCTGTTATTGATCAAAATAAATGAAGAAGTACATATTTTAATGTGTACACCAAATAAAAATCGATTCTAATATATTTATTATCTCTTTTCATAGATTGTATTTTTTCGAAATGTTTATATGAATTTTTATGATTTCTACAATACTGGTACTGCTTCTGTTTTTCCCTTTTCATCATATGAGACGTGTGTATTTTATTAAAAAGATTATATTTTTATATAAAATATAATAGTTGAAACAAGAACTAATAGTTTTACGATTCTTACATATGTATAATATTAGTTATCACTCCACCGTAAAAAAATCATTAGACAACCTTAATCTTACGTTATGATATTTTAAATAAAAATTATCATGTAATTCAAAATTAGTCTATTTATTTTTATTCATTCTAAACGGGTTTCTAGGATAGGGAGGTTCTCACGTTAGGAAAAATCCTTAAATTATATATTTTATGTGTCATTTTATTCTAATTTTTGTTTCTTGTAAAGTATACAGTGTAAAACGTCTCCTTCCTGTTACTAATTTCTGTTTTCATATTATTTATATTAACTTAACAAACATATATGCTTTCTCATCGGGAAAAAATAAAGACCTAAGTTGGTTAGGAGGATATGCAACAATATCGAACTATATTTAAATTTAGTGGTTAAGGACAATTTTGTCAGATCGTAGCCTTTCGTAGCCTTTACCTGTGTATTTTGATTACATTGCATGATTCCAACATGTACTAAAACAATATAATGAATTTCAATTTTTTTATAACAAATAATAAAAAAATAATTATGGTATATTATTTTTTTAGTGGTCTAATTAAAACCTTTTTATAGATGAAAAATAAGGTTAGGGATCAACGAAAAGTTATTGTGAGGGATCAAGTATTTCAATTAAGTCAAACGTTTAATAATAAAGTTTATTTTTCCATAATTATATTTATTTTAAATTTCTAAAAAAAATAATAAAATAAAAATCTAACATAAAAATCTCGGGTTTAAAGATGGTATCAGAGCTAACTCTTATAGTATCAGTGAGGTGACTTTGTTACTCACAAAAATAAATAATTTCATTGAAAATACTCATATTAAAAATTGTGTATCATAAGTAGAGTCATGTATATCCGGTAAAATCCAATTCTAAGCCTTCGGATATATGACCCAATAATTTATTTTAAAAGTAGCCTTCAAATTTGATTCGAGAGTATATGATCCGGGAAGATATGACCTGATACAACTTTATTCTTAAAATTCTGAAGTTATCATAGAAATATTGAGAAATATCAATCTGAATATATCATAGAAATATTGCTTACATTACGGTTTAGCTCACAAATATAGGTTTCCTATACATATAAACATAAAAAAGTTATTGATTTATCTATTTTGAACTTATGTTGCTTCACTTATGGATTCAGAGTTCACTCTTGTAAGTTATATCCGTTTCTAGTAACCACGAATCACCCTCTATGAAGTGATTGACGGTTTATCTTGATAGAGATTGATGATCTTCATCCGTCTCTAGTAACCACAAATCACCCGTCTCTAGTAACCACAAAATTCATGCCATCTCGAGATGACATGAATTTTGTAGAAATTGATTATCTTCATCGTTTAAATTGTGTCGCGCTACTTGTCTCTCTAAACCAGTTCAATTCATTGAATCAAATATATATTATCTCCTCTTCACTATCATTGTTATACACATGCTAAACACAAGAAACAATGCATCAAGTAAAACACTATTTTGAAAAAATTTTAATCGAATAAAATTAGAGGATACGTGTAATTGATTTAAATAACACACTATTTAAAAAAAATTATTATACCCAAGTAAATGTCGGTACCTCAACACGCAATTGTCTCACCTATTCAACCCATAAGAAGTGAATTTTTCAATCCAACTATTTGTCCATTGGCAGTTATCCAACCTCTAACATATTCCTTCAACATTTCGATCATAGCAACATCAAACATTGTTTCTCCTTTGCGTTAACATTTCACCATGTTTACCAATTTCAAATGTTATATCTTTTTTCTTATTTTACTACAATATTCATGTAAGTTAACTTCAAGTTTTTCATTATTTTAGTATATAGTATCAATTTTCTCTCTATAATTCTTCTAACTTTTTTCATCTCGATTCAGACATGAAAGAAATCGCGGAGTTAGTTCCCGCCCAGTGGTGGTATTGGATGGGATGGTAAATTTCATCGTTATTACAGACGCAATTGCTGCTAAGAGTAACATCGTCACCACACGATTTACAATATACGAAGAAAGGAGTATACAATGAGTACATAATGGTGAATAAACTCAACATTCTAATGTACGGCGATGGAATAAACGTAACCATTGTAACCGGAAACATAATCGCCGCTATATGGGGAACATATCAATCCGCAACTTTGGTACATCATTTCAAAACCGATCAGCCACTATAATATTTTTTTCGAATATAACTTTGTTTTGTCACATTTTTGTAGTTATGTAAGAAAAATATTTAAAAGATGACATATACAAAATAAAAAGAAAGGAATATTTTTTTAAATACTTTATCTTTTTAAATCTAAACTTGTTTCGAGTCGCATGATTTCATTTGATTGTAATGCCTTTGTATGAGATGTTGTCGATTCATACATTAAATTCAATTCTTCCTACTTCATATAATTGCAGTTGTTTCGTTGACCAACAATTTGTTGGGATGGACATGACCTTCCAATATACAGCTGGACCAGAAAACTATCAGGCAGTGGCATTACGGTCGAGCTTTGACCATTCCGCGCTCTTTCGTTGCGCTTTTAGGGGCTATCAAGATACACCGTCAACAACTTCATTGAGGGTGATTTGTGGTTACTAGAGACTGGTGTCACTTACAAGGATGGACTCTGAGTCTATGCACCATAAGTGAAGCAACATGGGTTCAGAATAGATAAATCAATAAGTTTTTAATGTTTATATGTATATAAAACCTATATTTGTGAGCTAAACAAGCAATATTTCTATGATATCTTCAGATTGATATTTCTCAATATTTCTATGATAACTTCAGAGCTTTGAGAATAAAGTTATATCGGGTCATATATCTTCCCGGATCATATACTCTCGAATCAAATTTGAATGTTATTTAAAAAAAAATATTATCGGCTCATATATCCAAAAGCTTTGAATTGAATTTTACCGAATATACATATATGACCCTATTATGATACACACCTTTTAATATGAGTGTATATTCAATGAAATTATTTATTTATGTGAGTAACAAAGTCACCACACTGATACTATCAGAGTTAGCTCTAATACCATCTTTAACAACAACTTTACGTTATCGCTAACTTTATTATTCATCCATAAAAAGGTTTTGCATTAGACCTCTAATAAAATAATCTACCCTAATCGTTTTATGTTATTTGTTATTAAAAAAAATTATCATTCTTGTCGTTGGTAATGGTGGTAGAAGAACTCATTTGAACAGTAGTGAACAGGAGGATGAGGAATCCATAACCCATTATCGTTAACAGAGTTCTCAACATTTTAAAATATTGGTAAGCCGATTCACGTATGAAAAATGTTCATAGAATTCACGGTTGATAATGGATATATAGAGATATAGCTATGTATATATATAGGTGCTTTCTTTTCTTATACTTATAGGAATTATACTTAATTTTATTTGATGCATGCATCATTCTCACAAAAACTATAAAGATGGTTAAAATAAAGTTTGTACATGAAATAATAATAAAGACATAAAATATACAACACATCTATTAATTAAGAAACGCATTGTTATCATAGTTTTCAAATGTTGATTTGGTTTTGTATATACTGTTCATGGTTTGGTTGCCAAATTATGTTTTATGAGGGTATTTTTATCATCTTGTGATAAAGAGTTTGCTTTCCATTTATAAAGTTGTTGTTTTGATTTAATGTTAATTTCACCAAAAGTTTCTTTTCTCACTCTTCCGTTTATAATTGGACATTCCTATACTCTGCATAGTATAGTGTAATGAGGTGCAAGCTGCCATCCCACTCTAACCAACCTTCTTTTGCGACGATGTCGCTGATATAAGTCTGCATCACTACTGTCCTCGAGTACGGTTTCCACGGACGTCCCAAGTATGCCAAACTTGTTGAATTTGCACTCAATAAGTCGACGTCGGCAGAAATGTTGCAGTTTTGGATAGAAAATCTGGTGGGAAGGCTAGAGGTGTTTCTTCCTTGTGCAGTGATTGGGTACTGTTGTCCTGGAAGCCCCTTCCTAACTAGGATCCGACAGTTTTGAAATACTTGTTGCAGCATCTCCAAAGATGAAGTCGATGGTCCCAGAAATGATATACTCCCTATAAAGTTGCTGGTTCTTGTAGGCGTAAAGGTGTCCTGGAAGCCTCTGAAGGTGCAACGAAAGAGCACTGAGTGATCGGAACTTGAACAGTAAGCAACTGCCTCCAGCTTCTCCGGTCCGGCTGTGTTTTGGAACGTCATGTCCCTTCCAACAAAATTTCACCATCCACCGCTACAATTGAATAAAAGAATCAGAATTAACAACCATGGTGTTTTTTTTTATTTAATACGTCATCTTTTAATTATTTATTCCCTAGTTGACCACTAAATGGTGATAAAATGAAAATTAGAGTAATAATCTTCTATTAATCGATCAAAAAGTAGTTACCGAATGTAGCAGTATCCATAGTTTTCAAACCATCAGCGACGCTTCGATTTCCAGTTACAACAGTTACGTCGATCCCATCTCCGTACATGTATACGTTAGGTTTGTTGACCGTCACATATTCGTAGGAGATTTCCCGTTTCACGTATATGGTGAATCGCTTCTCGCCACCATTGCCCGCAACTGCAATCGCATCATTAATGCGACTGAAGTTTCCCCACCCGTCCAACGCGACAACCACGTCAGGGACTACATAATGAAAATCAACTATTAAAATTTAAAATATGAAAAGAAAAAGGAAGAAAAAAAATCCGCGCTTATTATATTAGATGTTGCTTTTAGAAAATTGTACCAATTTGAATTTTAGCAACAATTAATAGGGTATTGTTGGGAAAAATCCGCGCTTTTCCGACTCACTCCGAGTATATAAATGGGTAATTTATTGCACACTCACACACTCAAATACAACCTCACTTACAAGCTCTTTTAGAAGCCTTATTACTCTCTTGTTGATGGAGTTGCATAAATAAGGGGTGACTTCCCCTATTTACAGTCATCTCCACCTTCTCTACGGGAAGGTTCCGGAACTTAATTCTCCTAGATCATTCCGGAGTCTTATCATTCAATCCTATACAAGTCTAGAACTCTCCCTAGATTTCTAGTATAGCCTACAAAGTTCCGTCGAGTTCTAGATGTCTCCGGCATCTTCCGGGTAGATCCGCATCGTTCCGGAAGGAAGGTTTCGTCACCTTCCGGAATATTCCGCATCCTTCTAGAAGGTTCTGCCTTTTCCGGAATCTTCCACGTTCTTTTGGAATCTTCTTCTACTTTCCGTAGTAACCCATTATCATAATATATTTATATTTGAAAATATGAATTAGTCTAACAATTCCTCCCTTAATTCATATTTTCAAATATCTCAACATCATTTGAAAATCTCACCTTCATCTGCTTCTTAGCTCCGGTGTCAATGCATCCTTTTTGCACCACTCTTCCATCTAAGAAGCATATATTCTTCTCATCCTTGGCGGCCTCGCATCACCAAGCATCTCCCCTTGAACACCTTGCACCATCTCCTCTTGCCGACAAACTTGTACCCCTCCTTCGCCATCGCTCCCAACGAGATGACATTACCATTCGCCGATGGCACGTACCTCACATTGTGCAGAGTGTGGCTTGTATCGTTGTGAAGCCTCATCTTTACGCTTCCGGTACCTTCTACCTTCAACTTATCACCACTCACTGAGTTGAAGTGACCAAACTCTCCACGAGTCTTCAAGATGTCAAACATTGCTTGGTCCCGACATACATGCTGTAACACCCCAAATCCGTAGGACTCGAGGTGCTACTAGGATAGGATCTCACAATGGATCCTGACCCTAACCTGACAACAAGTTCACTGAATCTTACAACAAGGCACATATAGATTAAATACAAAACATGAAACTGATATATATATATATATATATATATATATATATATATATATATATATATATATATATGTATGTATGTATCAAAAGGTAACACAAAAGTACCGCTGAGTACAAATAAAACCACACTGTACAACAAAAGGTCCCATATCCCCGATAACGTCCCAGTGTACGGAGCCCTCAGCGGATCACCCACTCTGGATCACTCTGCAGCTCTCCTACCCTACAAAGGATCTACAACACGGTATAAAACCGTTACCTAACCATACGCATATATAAGAGATGCAGAGCACATACACACATCAAAGAATAATAAACATGTCAACATGCTATCACAGATTTACCCGGTTCATTATCTTTATAAAGTCCAACACTCAACTCGTATATATATCAATATAAACATATGTGACACGAGGAATATATAATCCTCGCCTTTGGGTCCAATAGCCAGCTGGAATGGTGCCTGAAACACCTCCCCGTGTACCCTAAGGGAATGGAGAGTGCCCGAACCGTTTAACAGGTATGGCCTGCCTACAAAGAACCTCCCAGACTCCCGGCGGGATGAAAGGGCAAGTTATCACGGCCCTACACTAGCAAGCAATATACCATAGATCGGTAATAAACCATAACGCATGCTATCAAGCATATACCACACACCACTCATGCACACATCCAATATAGGGATGGCAACTAAGTAAGTCATATGGACTTACCTCAACCTCGAAGTCGTCTCAACTCGATCAACCCTCAAACACGGTCCACTCCAATCTTGAGGACAACACTGCCTAGCAACAAGGCATAACGAAACATATTCATCAACAATATATCCTGAACATATACCTAGCATGCTACTACCGCTCATACTAGGAAAGGAAAGGATCTACCTAACTCTAGGTAGACCCGGGACAAGACGCACCTGCGTGACACAAGAGAGGCAGGAGCGAAACAAGGCAACCCGCAGGCGCGGCAGGACTCAGTCGCGGGCGCGGTGACAAAGGCCGTAGGCAACGCAGACACGGCACGGACGCTGTGGAACAGCTTCCACAGGGGCTACGGCTTCCAGGCGCGGGTGCGGTAACAAGGTACCCGCAGGGGCGGCAACAGTGCAGAACGTAGTCCCGCGAGTTCTCTTCCACTCTTTACGTGATCAAATCACGTCTTCATCCGTCCACAGCCACATCCATACATATATATATATATTCCAACATTAATCTATATCCAATTCATCTAATCCTAAGCTAAGGGAGAAGGAATCAAAGAAGAAAGAAAGAAGAGAAGAACCAAGTCTTACCTACTACTGGTCTAGGCAAGAGGATGCACCAAACTACACTTCAACTGGCTTCCAAGCACAACCACAACATCCAACAACATCCAGCTACAACAAGGCCACACCAAACTCTTCCAACCAAGAGAAAACCAAGATCAAGATCAAGGGAGGAAAGGGGAAGAAGAAGCACGTAGGTTTAGCTGGGAAAAGAAATGGAACACTTTCTCACGAGGCCAAAGAAGAAGCTTAAGGAAGAAGAAACAAAAGGGTAAAGCACGGGTCAAACGGTCAACAAAACCGGCTGTAACCACAGGAAACCGCGAGGCGGTTCACTGGGCCGCGGGAGCGGGATACCGTTGGGGCGGCACACATGCCCGCGGGGGCGGCTAAGGTAATCTCGGCTAAGCCAAATCTCGGCTAAGGCAAACTCAGTCCAAAAGACTAAGGCTTTTACACATGCATCGAGGCAGCAATATCCATCACCCACTCTGACTTGGCGGTCTCCTCACCCGTCACCAAGTAAACATCACCATAATCAACTTCACCAACAACGTCACTGACCACATTTGTGTGGGAGTCCCCTCTCTTCTTTCCCGGCGACATCTCTCTCAGCTTCCTCAGGTCCTCCGTCATCTGAGGACACCGGGCTTGCATGTGACCCTTCTCCCTGCAATAGAAGCACTCGACCTCACTCAAATCTCGTCGCGAGCCTCTTTGTCTCAAGCCATCATGCCTCCTCCATTGATTCCTCCCTCGTTCTCACTCCCCTACAACTAGTACGCGATATTCACCTTTGTCGGTAGCATCATTCTTCATCATTCTCTCACTTTCCCGCAAAGTAGCGGTCACCTCATCCAGCGTGAGAGACTTCCTTCCTACAAGTAAAGTATGCACCAATGACTTGTAGGACTTCGGCAATGATGCTAGCAACAACAACGCCTGCTCCTCTTCTCCGATCTTATCATCTACATTCAATAACTGGCATACTAGTTGATTAAACGAGTTCATGTGGTCATGAAGATTACCTCCTTCATCCATCTTGAGCGAGTAAAGCTCCATCTTCAAGCACAACCGGTTGGTCAGCGACTTCGACGCGTAGATGCTCTCGAGCTTCTCCCACAACGCCTTCGGTGTGGTCTCTTTCAACACACCGTACTTAATCTCGGGAGCCTACGCCAACCGAATTGTAGTCACCGCCTTCCTCTGGATGTTTCTCCACTTCTCCTCGCTCATCGATCCAAGCTTCTCCTCCTCCAGAGGTGATCAAGACCCTGATGCACCAAGAATTCTTGAATTGTACTCTGCCACAAAGTGAAGTTGATCTTCCCATCGAGGAGTGGAATCTCGAACGCCTTCATCGCCTCGGCCACCATCACGCCAATACGAGATTCTTAAGCAACAAAATTTACCCGAACACCACCACCGTAACCTCGGCTCTGATACCAGTTGTTGGGGAAAATCCGCGCTTTCCCGACTCACTCCGAGTATATAAATGGGTAATTTATTGCACACTCACACACTCAAATACAACCTCACTTACAAGCTCTCTTAGAAGCCTTATTACTCTCTTGTTGATGGAGTTGCATAAATGAGGGGTGACCTCCCCTATTTATAGTCATCTCCATCTTCTCTACGGGAAGGTTCCGGAACAAGATTCTCCTAGGTCATTCCGGAGCCTTATCACTCAATCCTATACAAGTCTACAACTCTCCCTAGATTTCTAGTCTAGCCTACAAAGTTCCGTCGAGTTCTAGATGTCTCCGGCATCTTCCGGATAGATCCGCATCGTTCCGGAAGGAAGGTTCCGTCACCTTCCGGAATATTCCACATCCTTCTAGAAGGTTCTGCCTTTTCCGGAATCTTTCACGTTCTTCTGGAATCTTCTTCTACTTTCCGTAGTAACCCATTATCATAATATATTTATATTTGAAAATATGAATTAGTCTGACAGATATTATAACCCTAAATCGTGACAGCCTTCTAAAATTTTGTAATAGTAGAGTTTAGTTACTTTAGTCAGAAAAGCGGCGAGAAAAAAAAAAGACATCAATATTAATCTTATTTTTGTTTTAAAAAAACTAACAGTTTTTAAATATATAAAATCTAAAACATTTGTGATTTTTATAAGAAAGAATTTTTTAAAAATGTTATTAAAAAAATAAAAGCAAATACCACATGAGCAATCGATAAATAGCAAATTGAGGATTATAATCAATAGATTGGATAAAAAAAAGAAAATACCATTATCTATGTTAAAATCCAAAAGTACATCATTGTGATCCTACAAATATTAACCATAAATTTTAAAGTACAATTACAAATACTATGTATTATTAAGTTTAGAATATGAATTATAAAATAATTAATATCTTAAATTCCAATTACCTTAATTGTTTTCAATAACATCTCCAAAATTGTTATCAGATATAATATAATATTATGTATAAATATAAAAGTTTTAATATAACTTTAAAAAATGGGCATTCGGTCAGACGGGTATTTTGTATGCTTTGTTCCAAAGCTGTAATTTTCAATTTGAAACATTTCATCAAATTATTATGCTTAGTTACAATGTGAAAGGCTAATAGATAGAATTTTAAATTTTATTTTTAAAGCTTATACTAGAGTACTAGACTAATATTAACGTATAATTAGATATAAATTTTATGCCTAATTTATATTGTTTTTAGTCTAATGATAGAATTTTGTTTTAATTATAAATATATTATTAATTAATAAATAATATTGTTATAATTAGATAAAAATGATGATGTGTTTTATCAAATATATCACAGAAGGATATAAATGGTATAATCATACCATAACAAATAGAGATATGCAAGTAAATTTATGGAGATGTACACATTCAGTTAACATAACTATTAAGCTTAGTTCAATACTAACACTAAGCCTTGCAGCCGAAGGGAGGCAAAGACAACCTACGTGTTTGAGAAGGTTATACAAGAACGGTATTATAGTTTATGACTAAGTAAATATATATTACCTAAGTTGTCGTTGGTAATGGTGGTAGGAGAAACCATTTGAGCAGTGATCATTCGAGCAGTGATGAACAGGAGTACGAGGACTTCATAACCCATAATTGTAGAGGACAAAGTTCTCAACATTGTGAAATATTGATAAGCCGATTCACGTATAAAAAGTGTTAATAGAATTTACGGTTGATAATAGATATATAGAGATATAGCTATGTATATATATATAGGTACTTTCTTTTTCTTGTACTTACGGGAATTATACTTAATTTTATTTGATACATGCATCATTCTCACAAAAACTAAAAAGAAGGTTAAAATAAAGTTTGTATATGAAATAATAATAAAGACATAATATATACAACACATCTATTAATTAAGAAATGCATTGTTGTCGTAGTTTTCAAATGTTGATGTTGGTTTTGTATATTTTTCATTGTGTGTTTTGTTGGGAGCAAAGTTTGTACATGAAAGTACACGTGTTTACATGTAGAGCTGTTAAAAGTTGGCCCGATTCGTGAACTCGACCCGACGAACCCGACCCGACGAATTCGACCTGGCCTCGATAATTTTGAAAAAGAAAATTTCCGGAACCGACCTGCTTGAACCCAATTTAACCCGAAGGAATTTTTGACCCGAAGTAACCCGACCCGAATGACCCGATTACCCGAATGACCCGACCCGAACAACCTGATAGCCCGAAGTAACCCGATCCGCATGAATTGATAGCCCGAAGTAACCCGACCCAAAGTAACCCGACCCGTTATAACCCGAGCCGAAGTAACCCGACCGAAATAGCCTGACCCGAATGACCCGATAACCCGAAGTAACCCGGCCCGAAGCAACCCAACCCAAAGTAACCCCGATGTTTACAATTATAATCTATGTGGATATCCGATTATGCTTTTTGAAAGTATAATTTCTTCGGGTATCCGAATGTTTAAAATTATACTTTTTGAAAATTTAACTACGTGTCGCGTAATAACTATAGCTTTTAGGAATAGACATACTAAAAATAACTATAAGAGAAGTCTATAATTACATATTACATAATACATACAAAAAATTATCTTTAACTTATGGTTTAGAATCTTTAGATACCATATTTTCAAATATAAAACAAATAGATAGACCGAATTTCACGGATTATTATTCGATTCGACAAAAGATAATAGATTTTGTTTTACATTTTATAACAAATAAAATAGAAAAATCATAAGACGCGGAAATAAAGAGCTGAAAGATAATGAGATTGGCGGCCTCGTAGAAGATATATGATACATTGTTTCGACTAGCTTGTACTGTTCAACCTGATGCCAACAAGTACATTAGACGATCGCTCAAAATATTATTAACGTATTGGGTTTCGTTCGGTTAGTCAAGTCCAGATTAACCTAACTTCTTAAGAAGTGGATCGATAATAATTTTAAAATCTTTTCAATTCTTAAAGGGTATATTTGTTTACGGCATGGTAACTTATACAGTATAATTACTTAGAGGTGTCAAACGGGATAATGGGTCGGGTTTGGGTCAGGTCCTAACAAGCTCGAGTTGAAACGGGTCGGGATAAAAAAGGCTTGGTTATTAATCGGGTCGGTTCGGGTCGGGTCGGTATCGTTTATTCGGGTTAAAACGGGTTATCTGGTAGTCTTGGTTCTCGGCTCGGAATCGGGTCGGTCATAGCAGGGTTGGGTCAAACCAATCTCTCCTTCTTATCGGTTTGTTTCGGGTCGAGCTGGGTCAGTTTGGGTCGGGCATTAATTGTTCGGGTTAATATTGGTTATCACCTTATCGGATAGCCTCGGTTCTTGAAACCGGATCGGGTTGCCTAACATCTTGATTCGGGTCAATTTATGTTCGGGTTATGTAATTTACTCTAAAATCTATACGAATATATATATTCGATCGGAATGATTTTAGGCCGATTTGTTTGATTAAAAATGATTTTAATCGGATCTGAATATCCGACTGATCTGTTTGATCCAAATATCTAATCTGATCGATCCATATATGTCTTTCCTATTTTGTGTTATAAAATGTATGATAAAATTTATCATCTATTGCGAATTGGATAATAATCCGTGGATATTCGTTTGATCTGTTTGATCAATATTCAAAAATATGGTATCTAAAAACGACTTTACTCGGATCGGTTTGCGTTTGATCAATTTTCTCCGAGTGCTTCTCCGAGCACTTCTCGTAGTCAATTAGTTACATAACTTAATCCAAATGAAAGTGAATAAATGTATAGTTGATACAAGTTTTTTTATATTGAAATTTATTTATAAGACTTTAACAAATGTTATCTCAAACACGATAAAAAATTAATACTAAAAAACATCATCATATATACTTATGGCTTATATAAGTATACTATGTATTATGCAATATGTATATCAATACTTATATATGAAATTAGAAATTAGTAAACTATAAGTAAAAAATCAAAATTACTTCAGGTTGTTCAGGTCGAGTTAATCGGACAATCGGGTTACTTCGAGTCATGTCGGGTTCGGGTTCATTCGGGTCGGGTTACTTCGGGCTATCGGGTCATTCGGGTCGGGTTAATCAGGCATTCGGGTCATTCGGTCGGGTTAATCGGGCATTTGGGTCGGGTTACTTCGGTCATAAATTACTTTGGGTAAAATCAGTTTCAAGCGGGTCGGCTCCGAAAATTCTCTTTTTCAAAGTTTTTGGGACCAGTTTGAGTTCGGGTTCGTTGGATCGGGTTCACGGGTCGGATCAACTTTTAACAACTCTAAAATCTAAATTACTAGAAAAATGCACATTGTTTTTAGAAAAATACATATTAAAGGAACCAAACTCAATACGCTAATATGTAAGTGCCAGAATTTGAAGTAGAATTCTTGTAATTGCCAAATTAATTACAATCGTGAATCATATGAGGTCCACTAGCAATGAACGAAAACAAAACAAAAATCCTTAAACCTGAATTCACAAGCAACCAATCCAAGTAATCACCGATTTAGAAAAATCCAAAATTGAATCTAATCAAGAAAGACCAAATATGTAGAGTTTGTAAACTAGGTTGCAGTACACAATGAGAGGATTGGGTACACTCGGAAGGTTATGACTCATGAACACGTGTAAGGTTAATCTTGGGTTTATGTTTCTAAAAAATCTACATTTTATTCTTATTAAAAAAACACAACTATATAAACTATATATATTATTAAGACAACTCTCATTTTATCTACGTGTCAATTTCTACGATCATCCACATCAATATTTTTTAAATTTATTTACTTCAATGTCAATTAATAAAATGTCAATTAATAAGTACAAATTTGTCATTCTTTTAAACTTGGTCATATTTAACTCAAAAATCTCTCTAACTTAATTATTGTTAATCAAATCTCTTTAAAACTGTTTCAAATCAATGTACCATATAAAAAATTATAATTGTTTTTATAATTATTCATGACTTATAATAACCGATGGATTCCAATTACAATCTCTAATCCGTGTTAATCATCACTAACAACATTACCTATTTTTTAGAAAACGTGTTTGGTTATATATATACCTTATTCATTTTAAAATTTTATCATAAATATTATATCTTTCAATTTGTGTTAATTATTTCTTAAACGTGTTAGTTTATTCATGTTACAATTTTAAAAATTTTATATAACATTATTTTTATAATGTTATTTTTTTTTAAATAGAACCCGCACAAAGTGCGGACACTAAACTAGTATACACTTAAAACAATGTACGTAGATAATTTATCGGTCAATGAATTTTCACTTGTGAAAGGAATTTTGGCTTTAAAAAGTACGCTTAAGACTTGTTCGATTTCAATCTCTTTTGATCATGAATCGTCTAATGACGTTGTTTTATTACATGGTTGAAAAGTTACACTCTTTTACCATCGTTGTTTTAGGTCAGATCCACTCTTTTTTATCACTTTATCAAAAGATTTTCTTATAATTTATATGCATTTTATCTTTTCAAAACTAATAAATATGCAAAAAAATAATCCTAAAATTGATATCTAAAATAATATGTCAATTTTGATTCCATTAATGTGAATAATTGTGTTTCAGCAGACACATAATAGCTCGTATTTGAGTAAAGGAGTGGATAATTGTGCTTTGATAGTCGTGGGATCAATTTGGATCCATAATTGTATTAAAAAAAGTTTTAGAATAATATTATGATAAAGAAAGGTTAGGAATGTTACTTATAGAAGATGGATTGAAAAGTTTGAAAACTCTATAACCTACGAATACAGGTTTTACATTACAAATAAAGGTTTCACATTACAAATAAAAGGTTTCGCATTACAAAGGGAAACTATGTAACCTACTCATCTCAATATTAGTGAATTATTAAAGACGAAACTTCATCATATTGGAAATATAACTTTATAACGAATTTAAATTTGAATCCGATGCATTTAACCCTCAATCTTCTATCTTCTCACTAATTGATAATAGAGAGTATTAATAATTACACATAACTCGGAGAAGAAGAATAAAAGACATAAAAACATACACAATAAATATTATCCTAATATTAGGAAGTGTTTAAGAAGTTCTTCTAGATTACTATAATTATACTCATCGTATGGAGACATTTTCGATAAGATATATTAGTCGTGAGAAGAATGATAAGAAAAAAATACGAGAGTTGTGAGAATTATGGAAATCCAAATTAAATTTATCTCACACATACACCACCATCACAACAAAGACTACTAAGTAAGTATCGGCGGCTTATCTCTATCCAAAGAATATATATCAACTAGCTCAATCACGAATCACATCAGACACCTAAAATAATTTCGATAATCATAACTAATATCTATATAGTAATTTAAGGAATTATCCGAGTGCAATATAACAAAATCAAATTACCTCTGAAACGTACTAGTACTTCTTAAATATTTTAAAGTAATCGATAATTATGTAAGAGCCTTAGTCTTTAGGAGCTGAGCCAGGGTTAGCCGCCCCTGTGGGTTCAGAGGGCCGCCCTTGCGTGAAGCCCTGTGTTTTGCCCCTGCGGCTCATGGAGACGCCCCTACGGTTTCCTGCGGCTGCAGCCGACATTATTGACCGTTGGACCATGCTTTACTTTTCTTTCCTCTTTAACCTTCTCCTTTGCTTTGGGAGCAAGGGTTTCTTCATTCCCAGCTACTTCACGATCTCTTCTCTCTCTCTCTCCTTCTCCTTGGACCTTGTTCTTGAGTTTCCCTTAGTTTGCAAGAAAATTGTGTGACTTTGATGATGATGATGATGATGTGTGGATGTTGATGCTTGTAAGAGCCTTAGCCTTTGAAGCCGCTTTTGGCCTTAACTGCCCCTGCGTGTGAGTGAAGCCGCCCTTGCGGCTCGTCCGTGTTTCCGCCCCTGCGGCCAGGAAGCCCACCCCTGCGGTTTCCTGCAACTGCAGCCGTTTTTGTTGACTCCTTGACCAGTGCTTTACCCTTTCCTTCTTTATTCTTTCCCTTGGCTGATCAAGGGCTTTTTCTTCACTTCCTTTCCAACTTCCTTCACGTCCCCCTTTCTTTCCTTGTTTCTCTTTGATCTTGTTCTTGGTTTTGGAAGAGTTTGGCTTGAGACTTGTGTGTGGTGGTTGTTGTTGTTGATGGTTGTGTATATGCTGAGCTTGGAGGCCAGCTCTTGAGGTGTATGATCTCTCCCTGCAGCCTAGGAACACAAGAGTGGTATGTAATCTTGCTTCTCCTTCTTCCTTCCCTTGGATTCAATCTTTCTAGCTTAGGATTAGATGTATGCTAAGGGTATTGATGTTAGTATGTGTATGTACATGTTTGTATGTAACTTTGGATGAGAGAAGACGTGAAGTGATCACGTGAAGAGTGGAAGAAGAACCGCGGGATCGTCTTCTGCACTGTCGCCGCCCCCGCGGTCCAGCAAAGCGCCCCTGCGGGTACCTTGTCGCCGCACCCGCGGACAGAAGCCGCCGCCCCTGCGGAAGCCGTGCCGCAGCGCCTGCGCCAGCGCCGCGCCTTGCCTGCGTTGCATGCATCCTTTGTCACCGCGCCCGCGGCTGAGTTCCGCCGCGCCTACGGGTTGTCTGCTTCGCCCCTGCGTCCCTTGTGTCACGCAGGTGCGTCTTGTCCCGGATCTACCTAGAGTTAGGTAGATCCTTTCCTTTCCTAGTATGAGCGGGTTAGTAGCATGCTAGGTACGTGTATGAGGATAGATTGATGAGGATGTGATATATCTGTATGCCGGTTATGGCTTTGAGGTTTATGAATTAGGATACGATCCTTATGGATCCCTTGGGTCTAGGTGTGACCCTATGATGGATATGAGTTTGATATATGTTGTGATGCCTTGTTTAGGCAGTGTTGATCTCCAGAGTTGGAGTTGTTTGGATTTGAGACTTCGAGGTTGAGGTAAGTCCATAGGACTTACTTAGTTGCCATCTCTATATTGGATGTTGCATGAGTGGTGTATGTTTATGCTTGTTAGCATGTGATATTGTTATTACCTACCTATGGTTTAGTACGCGCCCACTGTAGGGCCGTGACAACCTAGCCCCGTCATCCCACTGGGAGACTGGGAGGTTCTCTGCGGAACGTCCAGATCTGGTACACGGAACGGGCACTGTCTTCACTCCCTTAGGGTACACGGAGGAGTAGTCCCGGTCGACCACTCCAGCTGGCAGTAGCACCGAGAGGCGAGGGTTATATTCCTCGTGTCACATATATTCATATTCATATATATTTATACGATTGAGTGACTGACTTATTAAAGATAATGAACCGGGTAAATGTATGAAAGCATGATGATGTGTTATGATTCCCTATGTGTGTTTGTGCTCTTGCATCTCTATATATATGTGTATGGTTAGCTAACGGTTTTATACCGTGTTGTAGATCCTTTGCAGGTTAGGAGAGCTGCATAGTGATCCAGAGGGGTGATCCGCTGAGGGCTCAGTACACTGGGATTATTATCGTGGGATTGGGATATTTGATGTACGGATATATGTTTCTTTTGTACTCAGCGGTACTTATGTACTACCTTTTGAGATATATATATATATATCAGTTCTACGTTTTGTATTTAATCTATCGGTGCCTTGTTGTAAGATTCAGTGAACTTGTTGCCAGGCTAGGGTCAGGATCCATTGTGAGATCCTACCCCAGTAGCACCTCGAGTCCTACGGATTTGGGGTGTTACAATGCTGAGCTTTGAGAGCCAGCTGAGGGTGTGTTGCTGATCATTTCCTTGTTAGGCTACACCAGTTGTGAGCTTACTTTTCTTCCTTCCTTCTTTCTTTCTTTCTTCCTTCTTTGATTCATTTCCTCCTCCCTTAGCTTAGGATTGGATCTCCTAGACATATGTATCGATGTTTGTATGTATATATATATGTGTATGTATTGGATTGCTGGACGTTGATGACGTGAAATTATCGAAAGAAGAGTTGAAGAGAAGTCGGGGATCACATTCTGCACTGTCGCCACCCTTGTGCCTTAGTGTCGCCGCCCCTGCGTCGACAGTGTCACCGCCCCTGCGTGGGAGTGCCGCCGCGCCTGCGCCTCCCAGTGTTTCGCCCCTGCGTCTTTCCTGTCACGCAGGTGCGTCTTGTACAGGACCTACCTAGTTTGGTATGGATCCTTTCCTTCCCTAGTATGAGCGGGTTAATAGCATGCTAGGTATGTGTATGAGGATATGATGATGATGATTATGATATAGATATGTGACGGTTATGGCTTTGAGGTTTAGTAGGATGTTGAGGTTTATAGGTTGGATACGATCCTTATGGATCCCTTGAGTCTACGTGTGGCCCCTTTGATTGATATGAGATTTGATCTCTCTATATGCCTTGTTATTAGGCAGTGTTGTCCTCCGGATTGGAGTTTATCGTGGTTGAGAGTATCTGAGGTTGAGGTAAGTCCGTAGGACTTACTTAGCTACCATCCTTATATCGGATGTTTGCATGAGTGGTGATTGTTATATGCTTGATAGCATGCGATGTTGATTATTACGACCTATGGTTTAGTGATCGCCCATTTTAGTGGTTGTGATAACCTCCCCTTTCATCCCACTGAGGAGTCTGGGAGGTTCTCTGCAGTCAGGCCACATCTGGTATACGGGTTGGGCGCTCCCCACTCCCTTATGGTATACGGGAGGGTGGTCCAATACCACTCCACCTGGCTATAGCACTCAGAGGCGAGGATTATATATTCCTCGTGTCACATATATTAATATACATATATATACGATTTGAGTGTTGAACTTTATAAAGATGATTAACCGGGTAAATGTGTGACAACATGATATGTGTTTATGATTCCATGACTTGTGTTTGTGCTTATGCATTATAATATATATGAATGGTTAGCTAACGGTTATATACCGTGTTTTAGATGTTTTGCAGGTTAGGAGAACTGCAGAGTGATCCAGATGGGGTGATCCGCTGAGGGCTCCGTACACTAGGATTGTACGTGGGATATGGGATGTTTTTGCTATACATGTTTGGTTTGTACTCAGCGGTACTTTTGTATACCTTTTAATATATATATATATATATATATATATATATATATATATATATATATATATATATATATATATATATATATATATATATATTACAGTTTGATGTTTTAGTTTTAATCTATATGTGCCTTGTTGTAAGATCTAGTGAACTTGTTGTCAGGCTAGGGTCAGGATCCATTGTGAGATCCTAGCCCAGTAGCGCCCCGAGACATACGGATTTGGGGTGTTACAAAGGTGGTATCAGAGCCTTAGGTTGACAACAATGACACTTGCAATCTGCGATAAAGGTCGAATAGATAAATAAACAGAACCCGAAAGGGGTCTGACTTTTCAAAAGGTTTTTGGTTTGAAATGAGTACAAATATTATTGGATAGAGTGTACGAGAAACCATCACCCCTCTGAGGACCTCGACAATATAGATATATATATAGTTATTACCTTATGTGATGTTGTGATTGACTTTTAGCATATATATATATATATATATATATATATATATATATATATATATATATATATATATATATATATATATATATATATATATATATATAATATATATATATATATATATATATATATATATATATATATATATATAGCCTTCTAAGTTAGGTATGTATACCCTGTAGTTGTTTCGGACTAGAGCCTTATCTGCAGTTGGACGAGGTAGGGGTAGACCCCCTCTTCCTCCAGTATTGGTAGGACCAGGTCAGATTCCCGCTGTTGATCCACCTGCAGCAGAGGAAGTTCATGAGAATGTTGCTGAGAGTGTCGTTCCTGAGACTGAAAACGTTATGACGGAGAGACAAAGACCACAGCGAGTCCAATCAGATTACTCGAGTTCTAGAGGAGCATAGAGGGCCTCGACCAGATATTTGGTTGAAGGCATTTCATCAGATGGGAGTACCCCCTTTCTTTGGGAATGTGGGATTAGAGGTGGTGGATTGGACACGTAGACTAAGCTCTTGTGTCTATTAGATGTCCAGAGGACCGACAGGTAGAGTTAGTGCAGACTCTGTTCCGAGACTTGGCACAACATTGGTGGAGATCCGTGCGGAGTCAGGTTACTAGTTATGACCAGATGAGGAGTATGATCAGAGAGCGTTTCTACCCTGCCTCATTGAGGAGGGAGAAACTGCGGGATTTTGTTGAGGCTGGCTTTGAGGATGTACCAGTCTCTGAGGCGATCGGGAGATTCCAGGAGGAGCTAGCCTTGCTGGGTCCAGCTGCACCTCCTGCGGATCAGCATGTATATATCTTTTCCCGACGATTGAGGGATACCACCCGGACCTATATGGCGGGATTTCACTGTGAGTCTCTGATGGACTATCAGGATAGAGCCTCAGATTATGAGCGGGAGCGGGCTGGACAGAGGAGAGCTTCTCAAACCGGAGGGTTTGAGAAGAGACAACGGACTGGGCAGACCAGTGGTGCTGGTGGAGTTGCTAGTTCAGGGCGAGTCCAAAGACGCCAAAGTTACCCCTCATCTGCACCGGTTGAAGATAAGGGACGACAGTGCTTTAACTGTGGTGATTATGAACATATACGACCAGAGTGCACGAGGCCGTCAGTGACTTGCTATACTTGTGGCAGACCAGGTCACAGAGCTGTCTTCTATACACAGGGCGAAGCTTCATTATTTTTTTAATGTGACATTTTTCTTTACATAAACGAGCTTCACCGTGATCAATGAATGATAAAGCCCTAAACTTATTCTAATCACTCACTTTCAGCACAATTGTACATAAATTACACAATGTCACTTTTCCCTAATCATTCAACTTATATTTAAACACTATATTTGTTTAATCAAATTCAACACCCTGCGTAATTATTAAACACTATATTTGTAATTCCTCTTTTCCTCAACACGTAAATCCTTTATAAAAAAAATAAACACCCATAATTATTCTCATAAACTATAAATTCAATAGTAAATGATTTACTACAATGTCATACTACCTAGTATTAACTCCCCCGTTTTAACGTTTGGAATATTGTCATTATAAGAAATGATGAGTTGTTACCAATGTCAATAAGAATTTTTTTTCCAAGGGTCGAGTGAGAACAAACAACTCTGGAGTTAAACGTGTTCGTACGAAAGCAATTTCAAAAAAAATTTTGCGCATGCATGATTGATATTAGGACAACGTCCCTAAAACCTCGGTCTTACCGAAACATATCCTACTTATGTGTCGGTTATGTTTAATTGAGCATAATTAAGTTGATTAACTACAACACCTATTCTTAAGTAATTTAATGATCACCATCCACTATCTAGATCCTTTATTTAGAATTTCTTGCATATTCGTTCCTTTCTTATTTAAACTTTGGAGATTGAAATTAGTAAAATTACAAATAGTATACTGTAGTTGTGAATCATAGGTCCACTGTGCAGATACTTACAAAAGGATGATTTATCCCTAGTCAAACCTTGAACTTAACTAGATACTTACAAAAGGATAATTTATCCCTAGTCAAAGCTTGAACTTAACTGCTCTTGTGTATAACATGTTGAATAAATATGTTGATTCTTTTTAAATCTACTAGCAAAAGGCTGATTTTCACCGTGCATATACACAATATTAAAAATTTATAGAACAAGTTTTCCAAAGCAAATTGAAATCAAGGCTTATCAAACACCACAATTCTCTAAATCTAATTTGCACGAGAAGAAGGTGGTCGGTGAGCTTTGCGGCGGTTCTAGGGCAAGTGCGATAATCGTCCGGGAGAAGAACAAGTCGGATGTTAATTTTACAATATCATTTTTTCGTATCATTATTTCTTGAACTTCCCTTAAAAAAATAACTAATTAATAAATTATCAAAATAACCATTATACCTTCTCTCTTTCCAACATCGAACCCGGTCCACTTCTCGAACTCGGGTTAAAATTTTTCGTTTTTTAACATTTAAAATTTTTAATCACCAACTTTTAGCACAATCCTGCGTAAATTACACAGATTTCTCTAATTATAATGTTAGCTATATTACTTGAAGATATAAGGGTCTTGATCATGCCTTAGCATGACTCACTCCTACGGGAGGCAAATCAGGCAATGAGGTGATTTTGAGGTCTCCTAAATATTCTTGAATTATCCCTTTCGAATTTACCTTTATAAATACATGTTTTCCACTTTTTTTAAAAAAGAAGAGTAATTTTGTGATCACCATCCACTGTGCATATCCTTTATTTAGAACTAGTTTAGTTCCCGTGTCTTACACGAATAATTTAATATATATATATATAATTATATTTTAATATGTGTGTTTTTTTTTGAATGTATGTATAGCAAAAAACAAATTACAACATAATTGTAATGAAACCAAAAGATTATACGTATAAATGAAACCAAAAAATTAAAAAAAATATCAAAAAAAACTTTGCAATGTAAAAAACCTTTAAAAATAACTTATTCAAAATAAAACAAATTAGTTCACATATAATATAATACACTTTTTTGCTGTCAATCCTTGTAATGAATCTTAACATCAGTGAGATAGTCCGATTCTGAAAAAAGAAAAAGATAAAATTGAAAAATTCATCCATTTTCGGTAGTTCATGTTGATTTCGTAAGTGTAAGTGAGTCCACCGTTATTAAGCTTAATTATAATCTATAAATGTTGTAATCTAGACCGGTTATATTATGATCGAAAAAGGAAAAATTATAGAAAATTGATAATAGATTAAGAAATTGTACCATGGAAAAGATAATTGTACGTAGAAAATAATGAAGATATCTATATGAGATTAAAATAGGAAAATTGTAATCAAAAAAGAAAAAAAAAATATATTAGAGAATAGGTCTATTAAATTTATATCCAAAATAAAAGTAAGTTATATTTTAAAAAATTATCTAAAAAATATGATCGAATAATTAAAAAAAACTAAATCTGAACGTATAAGTAACAAAAAAAATTATCCAAAAACTAAATCCAATTTTAAAAAACTTAATTTTTAATCTTTAAAATAAATAAAAAAAATTGACCAAAAAAAATCATTTTTAAAGATGAAATCTTTCGATTTTGTTTTAAAGATTATCCAAAAAACCAGATTAAATAAATCTGAACGTAAAAGTATCGAAAAAAATAGTTCATCTTTTATAATAGATATATAAATTTTTTTAATAAACTAAAATAATTAGGCTAGAGTCATAAAAAATTTTGGTAGGAAATAGCTGGTCTATGGAAGTCTAAACAAAAAGGCAGTCTTTTTAGGCTAGAGTTATAAAATTACATCAAAGAGGATGAGGCTAAGTGGTTAGGATTATCTACTACTAATAAACTAAAATAATTAATTAAATAACAATTAGAACTAATCGTAAGAATCTTTTTTGTTATTTTTTAATACTAAAGAAGACATAATACTTTTTTTTTTTAATTTGAAAATCAAAACCAGATTCTAAAAAAATCTTCTAAATCAAATCTTTAACAATTTTGCTTTTTTAAGTGACAAATTTAAATTTATTTGGTTACAATTATAACTTCTCTAGTTGAAGAGATATTTTAAAACAGTTCCTATTTTACAAATTTTTGATAAATTGGGTTGCAGATCAGGGTAAGTGGTTAGGATTATCTAATACTAATAAACTAAAATAATTATTATACTAATAAACTAAAATAATTATTAAATAACAATTAGAACTAATAGTAGGGATCTTTTTTGTTTCTTGTTAATAACAAAGAAGACAATACTTTTTTTTTAAAATTTGAAAATTAAACCCAGATTCTAAAAAATCTTCTAAAAATTCCGATCTGATTTAGTTATATAAAAATTCCGATCGAATCGGGAGAGTGTTATCATAAGAATAACTAAATACAAGAAGAAGAAAAAACAAACTAAATTGGAACGTAAAAACAATAAAGTTTGAGTGAAGTATATCCATTGAAATCGAGTTCCCGCAACTCAAATTGAAATCGAGTTCCTGCAACTCCAAAATTAACGAATATCAAGCTGTTAACGAATATCAGTGCTGGTGGCCAATTTAGTTCAGAATGTTAAGCAAAAGAAATCGAAAGCCGAACAATAAAGAAAACTGATTGTTTTACAAAAGCTAATTGCACGGAATAAACGTATATAAATGTATAAAACTAACCAATTGAAAAGTTGGTGGTAGAAGGAATAAGAAATTGATTCAATGGTGCTGGTGAAATAGAGTTCCTGCAACTCAAAAACAAAAAAAACGAATTAGATATTTGACTGTAACTCTATAGGAATAAATATATATATATAGATGACAAAGAAACTTCTAAGAAAAAAGATTGTTAAGTAGGATAATTATTCGTAAATATCTTATAGGATCCATAGAAATAGGAGTTAAAATAAAATAGATGGATTTAAAAATATAAAAATAAAATAGATAAATTTAAAAAATAAAGATTTATTGACGTTAATTGTGAAAGCTCCATTTTAAAATACTACTTCCACATCGTGCCACGTCAGCAATCTTATACGTTGCTTTAGTAGATATATATAGATTTCCTACATCTTCGTTCCTCCCTTTATTTAAACTTTGGAACTTGAAATTAGTAAAATTTCAAATATTATACTATAATTGTGAACAATAGGTCCACTGTGCAGATACTTACCAAAATAAGGATGATTTCTCCCCGTCAAAGCTTGAACTTAACTGCTCTTCTGTATAACATGTTGAATATGTTGATTTTTTTAAATCTACTAGCAAAAGGCTGATTTCCACCGTGCATATAATCAATATTAAAAATCTATAGCACAAGTTTTCAAAAGAAAATTGAAATTAAGGTTTATCAAACAACACAACTCACTAATCCTAATAATTTGCGCGAGAAGAAGGTAGTCGGTGAGCTTTGCGGCGGATCCAGGGAAAGTGCGAGAATTGCCTGGGAGAAGAACGAGTTGGAGGTGGGCGTCCGGAGAAGAGGGAGGGTGAGATTCGTCTAGGAGAAGAAGAACGACGAGAGGGAAGAGAGGAGAGAAGATGATACATAAAGTAGTCATTTTTCAAGAGGCGAAACTTTGGATGTTAATTTTAGGGGCGTGTTATATACACGAAGCTTAATTTGCTGATTGCGATTTGCGAATAAAAGTCGTAAGGCACCGGCACCAATTATTATTATTTTTATTTAAATAATTAAGGGAAAAAAGTTTGGACACCGGTTTGATAGTACCTAGGATTGATCCGTAAATTTTTTAGTCTTGAAAAAACCACTTATGTGACTCCCTCAATTTATAAATTTCTCTTTTTTTCATCCAAAATAATACAAGTGACTTTAAACTCGTTTATTAGAGAAGATTCTATGAGGTTGGCTCCTTGTTAATCAAAGTTTGTATATTTAGCTTTTTCATAATTTTACAATATCATATTTCCAAATTCTTATTTCTAAAATTTCCCCTTTAAAAAAAACTGACTAATAAATTGCCCATGTAATCATTATCCCCTCTCTCTTCCCAACATCATAGCCGGTCCACATCTCTAACTTGGGTTCAGAATTTTCTTTTTTTAAACATTTAAGTTTTTTAACCATTGCTCTAGCTGCTTTTGTTCTTTTCATAGAAGAAGATTTATTTCCTTGCTCATAAACTTATTATTCTATGTTACTAGCTCCATTTTCGTGATCATCAAACTGAAAGATCAAAACAAATTAAGATACCAGAAATGCTAAATAAAGCATATGGATAGTGGATGGTGATCACACAATTACTCCTTTTTTTTTTTAAGTGGAAAACATATATGTATTTATAAAGGTAAATTCAAAAGAGATAATTCAAGAATATTTAGAGAGACCTCATTTTCAAAAATAACCTCATTGCGCTTCCGTAAGAGTGACTCATGTTAAGGCATGATCAAGACCCTTACATCTTCAAGGAATATATATAGCTAACATTGCAATTAGCAAAGGACCCAACAAGGGTAATATGCAGTCCTGGAGTAACAGACCCCATGGATGCGGACAGGTACGCCGGATTCGAGGGCCTTTGTAATCATGAGACATTCCGTTTCAACTATTATTCGATCACTAAATTACTTAAGAATAGCAATTGTAGTTAATCAACTTAAATATGCTCAATTAAAAGTAACCGACACATAAGTACCAGTCCAGGATATGTAGCGGGGAGTTAAGTACTGGGTAGTATGATATTGTAGTAAAAATCACTTACGGATGAATTATATATAGTGTATTGGGATAATTATGGGTGTTGGATTTCATTAAAAAAAATGTGTTCAATATATTGTCCAATGATTAGGGAAAAGCGATATTGTGTAACTTATGTAGGACTGTGCTAAAAGTTACTGATTAGAATAAGTTTTAGTGCTTTATCATTCATTGGTTACGGCAAAGCTCGTTTATGCAAAGAGAAATGTATAATCATGTTTGGCTAGTTTAGGGTTTTTAATTAGGTGCCTAGATGATGGAGGATCATCTTGTGCATACCATCTACAAGGCCAGACCCTCATACAAGGACCTATTGTAAGGGTTAGAGCTTAGGAAATACAAGATGTTACGTTAAAGAGGCTTGTAAACCTAGCGTTGCATGGCAACATGCACGAGTCTATTGATCATCCAAAGGCCCTAGCGTGGGATCACTATAACAAAGCATTTGAATTTTGGTGTTGGAACCCTAGCGGCAAGGCACTGAGCGGAGCGGGAGCGTCGAGCGAGAGAGAAAGCGCCCAGACAGTGGAGTGCGGAAGCAAGCACATTGGGCCAGGCAGGGAGTGAAGCGGGACCAAGCGCGCCAAACGAAGTGAAGGCAAGCGGAGCGCCGGACATGCATTTGACGCGAGGCCGAGACGAAGCACCAGCGAAAGCTTGACCGAACCCTAATCCAGCGCCGAGAACGCCAGACATGCCCTATTTTGTGCCTGATGCTCTTGGGCATGCCCTAATTATAACCGGCGACGCTTGGTTTTGTTGCCGATAGACATTTTATGCTCTCGGGCATGCCCTAATAATTTGCACGAGAAGAAGGTGGTCGGTGAGCTTCGCGGTCGATCCGGGGCAAGTGCGAGAATCGCTTAGGAGAAGAACGAGTTGCATGCAGGCGTCTGGAGAAGAGCGAGGGTGAGAATCGTCTGGGAGAAGAAGAACAACGAGAGAGGAGAGAAGATGATACATAAAGTAGTCATTTTACAAAAGTCGAAACTTTGGGTATTAATTTTAGGGACGTGTCATCTACACGGAGCTTAATTTACTGATTGCGAATAAAACTCATAAGGCGCCGGCACCCAATTATTATTATTATTTTTTATATAATTAAGGGGAAAAAATTTGGACGCCAGTTTGATGGTGCCTAGAGCTGATTTGTAAATTTTTGATGGTCTCGAAAAAACCACTTATGTGACTCCCTTAATATATAAATTTTTCTTTTTTCCATCCAAAATAATACAAACGACTTTTAATCCCAATTATTAGAGGAGATTTTATGAGGTTGGCTACGAACCACTAAACAAAAGTAGAAATTTTGATTAGGACGAGATGAATATATAATAATTTTTTTTAACGAAATCTATTTTAGATAACAAAACTTGCTACAAAAATTTAATAAATAATCATTTTAATTGATTAAATGATTAATTTATAAATAAACAAATTTCATTTTTAATATGGACGCCTTGTCGTCTACCGGTGCTTTTTTATTATTAATATATTTTGAAAAACAAAATAAAAAATGAAAATGGATTGCACTTTTATTTTATCGAAGCCTGTATATTTCGCCTTTTTATAATTTTACAATATCATATTTTCAAATTGTTATTTCTAAAATTTCCCCTTTAAACAAAAGTCTTACTAATAAATTGCCCATGTAATCATTATTCCCTCCCTCTTCCCGACATTAAACCCGGTCCACTTCTGGAACTCTGGGTTCAGATTTTTCTTTTTTTAAACATTTAATTTTTTAACCATTGCTCTAGCTGCTTTTGTTCGATCTTTTCATAGAAGAAGATTTATTTCCTTGCTTATAAACTCATTATTCTGTGTTACTAGCTCCATTTTCTTGATCATCAAACTAAAAGAACAAAACAAATCCCATGACAACATACAGGAAAAAGAAATTAACCAATGTAACTTCATATCAGAAGCATACAACAAACTCGTACTGGTGAACTTGCAAATCCACTTACATTGGATTGATTTATCTCCAAAATGCAACATCCTACAAATGCTCAAACCAAAAGACAAGGACCTAACCAAACATAAACTTAGTTAATTCTTGAGCTGAACCTCAATCTTAAAGTCCTCTCCAATAGGCAACTTTGTTGGTAGTACTTCCACAATACTAAACTCCCCACCATCCCGAGAAGACGCTCCGATTCCCTGCACTTGTTGCCCTTTCTTCATCCCCAACACAGTCACCTTCTCAAGCACCCAACCTTGCGACATTGCAAATTTCCCATTCGAAACCTTAGAGGTAATCGTCAATATATTCCCGTTCACCAATCCTTCAAACCTCACGAAACTCCATCTATCCGTTCTCGCGCCTCCCATCTCAATGTCGACTCCATTATCCAAGAAAAGCTCTCCGGTGCAACTCATATCGCTTCCCATAACCACAAGAAGCTCAAAAGGCGTCTTCCTCGCTTGCTCACTCGTCATTGCCTCTCTTTGCATCGGAATAATGTTGCCTTCCGTGACATGAACGTTGATTTGGTCACGAGGAGCATCGAGGCTCACTTTCATTCCCTTTGGAACAGTCACCGATTTGGTGTAGTCGAAGAGGTTGAACCAATTTCCTTTCGGAATGTACGCTTGTACGGATGTTTCTCCTTGTTTTAAGACCGGAGAGATCATCACTCCTCTTCCGATGAGAAATTGAGTATCGATAATGTATGTGTTGTGATCTTCGGGGAAGGTAAAGAATAGAGGTCTTGCAATTGGGTTTCCTTTTGTGTGGGCTTCGTACATTAGTGTGTAGATGTAGGGAAGTAGTCGGTATCGTAGGGCAAGAGCTTTCTTTGCGGATTCCGCCACCGCGTCCCACACGTAGAGCTCGTGTGGGATCGAATGTATATCCGCATGGTCTCTCGAGAATGGATAAAACGCCCCAAGCTACAACATTTTAAGAAGAAAATTAGCATATATGTGAAATTCCTACACATACGGATCATAAAACAGAGATCGTGTGCATATGAGCGTACATGTTGTGTTTTTTTTTTTTTGTTCTTTGTTCTTATTGAACATTGTGTTGTAATGTAAGGTATGCTTAAAGTGCAGTAGAAGGATAGTCCTAGGGTGAGAATGAGATCATTTTTCTTCTACAAAGGTCATGGAGTCTAAGTAATCTTGAATTAACAATATAATCCTGCATTAGATTTAGGCAGTTCAAGTAATATGTGATCGTAACATTCATAAGGAGAGAATTGATCACACTCTCACCCTAGGACTATCCTACACAAAAGCGCACGTGATATAGTAGGTTCTGATTATACACACCTTAAATATGAGAATTTATTATATATATATATTCTAAGCTTGAGTTTACCTGTATCCAACGTTCACAAAGCTCCTCGGTTGTGTTACCATTGAAGCCACAAATATCAGCTCCGATCATAGGAACACCGAATAATCCAAAGTTAAGAACGGTAGGGATGGAATCTTTCATGCTCATCCACGTGGCATCATTGTCGCCGGTCCAATGCGCGGCGTACTTGCCGGACCCCACAAATGTAGACCTACTTAAGACGAAGGGCCTTTGTTGAGTTAGCCTCATGAGTGCAATATTCGTAGCCTTGGACTCCATGAACCCAAACAAGCTATGTGCATTGTACTCGGTCACATTCCCAAAGTGGTAGGCGTCCATAGGTATGGTCTTGTTGCCTATAGGTATAACCTTACCCGTGTCCGTGTTCTTGATCTTGTAAGGTGGGTTTTCTAGGATAGTGGACGGTGGAGCCCACGTTTTAGTTCTAAAGTCCGAACATTCGTTCATGTCAGTCCAAAGACCGTCCACTGGCACTAATTCGCGGAATCTACGGATCTCATCGGTCCAATAGTTGAGAGTTTTTGGGTTAAAGAAATCAGGGAAGTAAACCGGACCGGGCCAAACCACGCCTTGGTATGGCTTCCCGTTGTACTTGATAAAAATGTCTTCTTGCACTCCTCTGTTGAATGTGCCGTAAGTCTTGTTTATGTTGATCCCTGTAGGTCATTATCAATATAACCATATGCTAATGATAAAACACCAAAAATTATTGAAATAATAACTTACCAGGATCGATGATAAGAACATACTTCTGACCGTTTTTGTGAAGCTTGTTTACAAATTTTTGTACCTCAGGCACAGAGTAATTGACAGGATCCAAAGTGAAATCTTTGTATTCATCCATGTAATCAATATCAGTCCACATAACATCTAGAGGAATTTCAGCTTTGGCGTATTTTTCCACCACTTCCTCCACAACCGAGATGTTTGGGTATCCGTATCGACATTGATGGAAACCTTGTAACACAACATAATTAAAAAAAATAGTTTAGTGTGTACTTGTTGTGGGGTAGAGGATAAAATATGTCACATGAATAACACAATAAGTTGTAACCTAATATATAAGTTCATAGTTACTTCGTTTATTGCCAATTGAATTTAGTATGAAATTGTGTGCTTATATGTATAGCTCGTCCGGAATTTAAAAAAATTAAAATTAACAGTACTTAGGTTTATAATAACAAAGGAAGAAAAAATAACATTTACCAAATGACCAATAAGGCATAGGACCAGGCCTTCCAATGAGCTCAGTGTACTGATCTATAACCTGATCCGGTTTTGGACCAACAAACACATACAAATCCACAATTCCGCCAATTACCCGGTAAGTGATCCGATCTCCGGTATAGTCCACATCCATTCCATTGCTATTGAAAAGTAACACCCCGTGCGAGGTGCCCGTTGGTTTCCGCACGTCCATATAGAACGGATGAGCCCCGTATAGGTTCACGTTCACGTTCCAGCTGCCAATGTCTTGTGTCCATATGGTTAGGGTTTGGTTAGGGGTTACTCTAAAAGTGGGTTTGGTGTGTTCTCCTAATCCATATAGATTGGCGCGATCAGCGGGTAGGGAGGAAGAAAGTTGGATGAATTGGTCCTTAAACACTAGACCAACCGGGGAATTTGCGTCTGTGGTCCTGGTGTCGAAGAGGATGTCATTGGAGGAGTGGCGGGTAATCGTGAAGGCGAATGGGACAGTGTGGTGGAGAGTGAATACAAGGTCCGATTTCGGGTTGGAAAGGACAGTTGTTTCTTGTGGTTTTACCTCGGTTTGTTTGTTCAAGTCGGGTTGGTTTGTGTTTTTGTCTCGGAAGATCACACTATCAGGGATCTCCCAACGGGGTTGGCTAGGGTCCGTTATCCGTACTCTCAACCGGTAGTCCATTTCGTAACTGTGAACATTAGACATAAAACATACGTAAATAACCAAGAATAGAACTGACGTGCACCGAGATTACGCGTCAAGTATGAAGCCTGACATACACAGTCTCGTTGGCATTATGTTTCTTCGTAAATCTTTTTTTTTTCTGAATTTTTTTTTTGAAAGTGTGACGCGAAGTATGAATGCGCATTAGCGAACATAGTTGATGTGCATGTTAATTACGCGTCACTTATGCGTTAGTAGTTCCGATGCTTGGTATTTAACAATCCCATACAAGTTTTGTGATAATTGATAATAGTGGTACGTACCTAGCGGTAAAGCTTAGAGTGGGAATATCAGGTCCGTAGAGGGAGGAGGGCTTGGTGACTTGTAAGATTGCAGACAAAGATCTCGAGTCCGAACCTAACTTGACACTCTGAACCTTGTATCCGAAGCCAGCCTCAGCCTCCTTCTCTGCTTCGACGTTCCAGCTCGACTTGGCGCACACACAAAGCAACATTATTAACCATGCCAGTCCGGCATGTTCACTGATATTCATCTTGTAGTTGTATTTTCCCTTACAAGTGATGTGCTATAATGTTTATGATTTATTGTTGATTTTTATGACTTATGAACTTGGTTTGCTGTGAATTAGTTATTAGTATGGAGAGTTTAAATAGTGTTCGAAGGGTTTAGTGATATCGATAGGATGATCAGAAAAGTAGGCAATATAATTCTGAAATTTCGGAGTGGATTTGTTCAACCGGAAAGTTGTGAACATAGACTTTTTTTTGGAGAAAATATTTACTTTTATTTCTTTTTTTGGATAGAAGTAATCAAAATAGCCATTTTTAGAAAGTAGGAAATGTATGACTTAAATTCAGATGTAGAAATGTATGTGAACCGAGTCGATCAACTCGTGAGTATTTGGATTCTACCGGAAATTGTAGCTTCCTAGTTCCTAGTCGACGATTCCAAACCTCTCTGTCTCACAAATTGAGTCTTAGGTTGTTCTAAGGTCCAAAACCGTTCCGACTCTAAAACGGACCAAACCCGATCCAAAATCGACTTGACCCTGACAAGGACAAACCCGAACCTTGGAATATTTCGGACCAGGACCAACCATAATTACTAGGGTCGGATTGGCTCAATTTCGGTCGAAATATGGCCGAGTTCTGTCTTGACTCTATCTTAGACCAAACATTTTAGTTGAGATTCAAACTATAAGTCGATCACATGTTATAAACTTCAATAGCAAACTAGCTTAATATCCGTGCCTTGCACGAGATTTGTAAAATATTTAAACTTTAAAAAATTCATCACGGTAAGAATTAATTGATCTCACATGACTTCTTAAAATATTAATCATAATGTAAAAAAATGTATCTAAAATAGAGAGTTTGGATGAAATAATAACACAACCTATAAAATGTAATTTTGATAAATCACATTATTTCGGTATTAAAATAACATATTGAAGTCAACTAGGTCAAAAAGGAAAGAAATTGTATAAAGTTATAAAAAAAAATATATATATAAAGAGAGAGAATAAACAAATTTAAAGTAATGAAAATGTGATTTACCCCTGTGGAGAAGTTAAAAAGACTCACAAACAATTAAAGATGCAATTGTATAATTTATTAACATATATAAAAAAGTGTTGTGAACAAATATTTAGCATTATAAAAAAAAATAGTTATTTTTTGGTAAGATAATACAATAGAATAAATAAATATTAGATGTATACAAAATTATATCAGAATATATACATTTATAATATGTGTAGTTTTTGGCTAAAAGAGTTTATTTTTTAGTCACACTAAAACAACAATTAAAATTTATAAGAGATGATTACTTTTTTACCTATGAATTAATTCCCATTATGATACAAAGAAATTATATGAAATGCTTATAATCTATCCAAGAAGTTTATATTGAAGTCTAATTTCTAATAAGAATATCATATAATATACTTTTTAGTAAAAATAAATTATATTAAAGTTTTATATTTAAACTTATCATATAAAAACTAATTTACATATTTTAGACAATAATTTTTTTTAACAATGATCTTTCATTACCAAAATCTCAATTAATATATCAATAGAAGGAGGTTAATTTATAGATTAGTTGCTTACTAATTTAGCTATCAATCTAATTTTAGAAATCAATATCATATAAGTAAAAATATAAACTTAAACTATTGTCCATACAACTTTTATAAAAGAAAATAAAAAAATAAAGTTCAAAATAATCTAATAAAATTTAATTTTATCAAAATTAATTTAGAGAAGAACAATTAAAATTAAATATCATAATAGTAAATGACATTTGGTAAAATTGGTTGTTCTAAAAAGTAATTATTGAACCAATGATATCATACATAGCTATAATTGGTATAAAATATTATAAGATTAATTTTTGTGTTTTAAAAGAAAATTAGTTAATTATCATCTCAAGAATTTTGAAAAAAAAAGAAATAAGTAAAATGAGGTGGCACAATATGAAGATGACATATGGCAAAATCCTAGGTGGCTTAACGTGGTAGCGGTAAATGGTTTAATCTACTTCTGTTTTAGTATTATACTAGTTTTAATACCCGTGCCCTGCACGGGGTAGACGATAATTGCGTGTCATAAAAAAGTGTTTGATAATTCGAGAATTGTCTTAATTGTTATGTAATACTTGTTATAAGACTGTAATTTTCACATTATGAATGGAAATGAAGCAAGAATACAAATCCTGCAATAATAATCGGGAAAATATCCTTTGAGATACTCGTATGCCAAATTTAGTATCAATCCTAGAAAGAATTATGATTTATTAAATTAAATGTTAGGGTACATGATGTAAATTAACGAATAAATGACAATGTAAAATTGATGAGGTGACCATACGACACGGCGTCAAATATTAGTTCACAGGTTGTGTTAGCCTATAAGATAGATAAGAAGTCATAAGTAAAACGTATACTAAAAAAAAAGAAGGATAAAATAAATCATAAAATTTAAATTAATAATATTAAATTATAATATATTAAAGTTTAAATGAAAGAGATTTACTTAATATAAGTAGTATGTCTAAGTTAAAATTATAATGTCAAATAGTTAGATTTAAATAGTGAATTGCCTAACTGTTAATAAGATTAATAGCATATGTCAAGTTATTAAAATAAAAATACTACTAAAAGTATTTTTTAAAAAAGAAAAAAAAATAAAAATAATAATAACTATCAATTAAACTCAATAATACCAACTTTAAAAGTAAATGAAAGTGATGCATACTATCAACGTATTTATAAAAAATAATATAACATTTTTTTCAGAAAGAAATATAACTCGGGGTTTGATTTGACAACTAATCTCTTACCTGTCATTAAAAATTTATGGTTACAAGTGTAATGTGGATAAGTTTTTTTAAAATGAAATAATATGTTAAAAGTCATAATTTAAGTAAAATATATTTAACTTTTATAAAAAAACGGAACTTTCTTATATTTTTTCCGGATTTTTTTGTTTTAATTGTTTTAATACTTTTGTGTATATGACAAAATAAATTTATTAAAATTATTTTCTTTATATTAAAATTTTCGATATTTTTTTTTAAAAATTAATTTTTTGGGAAAAAAACTTCGATATGTTTTCCATACATTTTTACTATAAAATTTATGAGTTTTTATACAAAATTATTTAAAAATATCTGATATTTTTTCCAAAAAATATTAAAATCGAATTTTTTTTTTAATGTAAAAAAAATTATTCTAAATTTTTTTTTATTCTTATATTATTTACTTTTTAAATGAAGACATATTATTTTAATCCTTTTAAAACGAATTTTAGAAAAGAAAAAAAAAAGTTTTTAAGTTTCAGGAAAAAAAAGTTAAAAAATATAAATAAAAAAAAATCTTTAAAAAATTTAATTAAAACAATGAAATTTATTAATTTTAGAAAGTATAATGTTCAATAGAAAATTAAAATTATAAGTTAACAAAATATTAAGATCTTTAAAATTAGATTGCAAATCTTAACAATTTCGATTTTTAAATAATAATTAA
This sequence comes from Fagopyrum tataricum, assembly GCA_002319775.1. Classification (NCBI taxonomy): domain Eukaryota; kingdom Viridiplantae; phylum Streptophyta; class Magnoliopsida; order Caryophyllales; family Polygonaceae; genus Fagopyrum; species Fagopyrum tataricum. The sequence continues at coordinate 38,460,632 of CM008282.1, read as the reverse complement.
TTAAAGGTCAAGTAGTAATATGTGAGAATAAAAAAAACTAATTAGTAAAGTATTTAAAATAAATTCGTAAATTAAATATTTAAATATTTTGTTTAATATGGTGGGACCTGAATTATCAAAAAATCGACACGTATAAATTTAATGACGTGGATTCACCAGACTGTGCCACATGTAAATTTGATGACGTGGATTCACAGTACTGTGTCACGTGTAAGTTTACGGACTGTTTTAGTATACATATAGATAGTAGATTAACGTTCATATATTTGATGGTATTAATCTTCAAAGTGTTGTTAGTTACTTTGTTGAGTTGCAACCTTAATATCATAATAAATAAATTAGTAATAAAAGTCTATAATAATTGGGAAAAAAAAACAATTATCTTATACTAAAACACATTTCGTTTTAGCCACATGTCGCTCTATATAGCATACGATAACATTCATTTCAATCAAAGTCTTTTTTTTGTTCCCAATCTTATTCATTCTTTAAAAATGTAGTATATTTTTGCAATACATTACGTTATATTTTCTTATTTAGTGTTTTGGAGATATACTTGCACATTCATGATATCATAGGTATTATGGGTATCTCATGAGCTAAAATGAAGCAATTAGCAAAAGAATGTCAAAAATACACTAAGTTTTTTATGCGATCATAGAAGTTAAGGTTAAGACTAAATGCCCGTTTGTTACAGCGGTGGAATAAAATCGGACAAGGGGAAGAAAAGGAAACGGAAATGATGAGATTAATTTCATGTGTTAAAAGACCTCTAAACAAACAAGTTTTTGATTGATTTAGAATCATTCCGTTACCGGAAATGATTCTTAGTGCTTCCAATCAAGCCCTATATTTATTGAGATTCGAGAGTGAAAATTGAATATGGATCGAGGCAAAGGAGTGAATGGCCAACCATCACATACAAATAAGCCAACCACCAAATATTTCTTAGTAATTAACCATTTTTTCCGAAACAATGTGTTTTATAACAAATCGGCCAACAAATCCCACAAGTTCGGCTTACTTGTCCCACTTGCATCATATATTGGACAATCTTATCTTTCCTTATAAATTTAAACTTCCCCACAAATATATTTTTTGTTGAAACGTTTTTTTAGAGTTTTATAATTAATCTTTTAGGAATAGAATTTAGTAGGATAACCTTACATCTTAGAAGGACGAGGTCATAAATCATCCTATAAATAAGGCTTTTTAGCCATTAGTTTAAATTATCCAATATTCATTCGAGAGTTTCAGGAATGAATTGTGTAAATTGCCGCCCCTGTGGATCCAGAGGGCCGGCCGCCCTTACGGCTTGTCCTATGACCCGCCCCTGCAGTTTCCTGCGGCTGCACCCGGCTTTGTTGACCCTTTGACCCGTACTTTACTCTCTTTCCTCCCTTCCTTCTTAGCCTTTTCCTTGGCTTGCTGAGCAAGGGTTCTTCTTTCCCAACCATTCTCACGATCTTCTTCTCTTCTCTTTTCCTTTGGAGCTTGTTCTTATTCTCCTTAAGTTTGCAAGGGTTTGTGTGTGGTTTGTTGATGATGATGATGATGGATGTTGTTGCTGAGCTTGGGAGCCAGCTGAGGTAGTGGTTGTGGATCTTTTCCTTGGTTGATCGCAGCAGTAGGTAAGCTACATTCTTCTCTTCTTTCTTCCTTTCTTGAATTCCTCCTCCTTAGCTTAGGATTAGATGTGACTGAATGCATATTGATGTTAGAATGTGTATGTATATGTATGTGTGTGGATGTGAAATGGAGAAGACGTGATTTGATCACGTAAAGAGCCGAAGAGAAGTCGAGAAAGCTCGTTCTGCACTATCGCCGCCCCCGCGTCTGGAAGTAGCCGCCCCCGCGGGACTTTGCCACCGCACCCGCGCCCGGAAGCCGCCGCCCCTGCGGCCACGGTCACCGCTCCTGCGCCAGTGTGCCGCCGCGCCCGCGGTTTGCCTTGCTTCGCCCCTGCGTCCTTCTTGTCACGCAGGTGCGTCTTGTCCGGATCTACTAGAGTAGTATGGATCCTTTCCTTTCCTAGTATGAGTGAGATAGTAGCATGCTAGGTATGTGTATGAGGATAGAATGATGATGAGTATGATATCGTTATATGCCGGTTATGGCTTTGAGGTTTAGTTGATTATCGAGGCTATGAGTTGAATATGATCCTTATGGATCCCTTGGGTCTAGATGTGACCCCTTTGATTGATAGGAGATGTGATATCTCGTTATGACTTGTTTTTAGGTAGTGATGTCCTTCAGTTTGGAGTGGATCGTGTTTGAGATTACTTCGAGGTTGAGGTAAGTCCATAGGACTTACTTAGCTACCATCCTTATATTGGATGTACGCATGAGTGGTGTTTGTTATATGCTTTATAGCATGCAATAGTGATGATTACCGACCTATGGTTTAGTGACCGCCCATTGTAGTGGCTGTGACAACTTGCCTTTCATTCCGTAGTGGAGTCTGGAAAGTTCTTTGTAGTCAGGCTAGATCTGGTATACGGGAAGGGCACTTACCACTCCTTATGGTATACGGGAAGGTGCGCTTATACCACTCCAGCTAGCTATAGAACTCAGAGGCGAGGATTATATATATTCCTCATGTCACATATATTCATATGCAGATATATATATACGATTTGAGTGTTGGACCTTATAAAGATAATTAACCGGGTAAATGTGTGACAACATGTTTATATGTTATGATTCCTCAAGTGTGTTTGTGCTATTGCATCTTTTATATATGTGTGTATGGTTAGCTAACGGTTTTATACCGTGTTGTAGATCCTTTGCAGGTTAGGAGAGTTGTAGAGTGATCCAGAGCGGGTGATCCGCTGAGGGCTCCGTACATTAGGTTGCTATCGTGGGATATGAGATCTTTTGATATGTACAGTTATATATTTTGATTGTACTCAGCGGTACCTTGTATAAACCTTTTGATTTATATATTACAGTTTTATGTTTTGATTTTAATCTATCTGTGCCTTGTTGTAAGATCTAGTGAACTTGTTGTCAGGCTAGGGTCAGGATCCATTGTGAGATCCTAGCCCAATAGCGCATCGAGTCCTACGGATTCGGGGTGTTACAAAGTTGGTATTAGAGCCTTAGGTTGACAATGGCACTTGCACTCTGCGATAAAGGTCGAATAGATAAATAAACAGAACCCGAAAGGGGTCTGACTTTTCAAAAGGTTTTGGTTTTGAAATGAGTACAAATGTTTTGGGATAGTGTGTACGTGAAGCCATCACCCCTCTGAAGATCTCGACAGTATATATATTATTCTGTGATTGACTTGATATATATCTACACATATGGCATATATATAGCCTTCTAAGTTAGGTTTGTGTCATCTACAGATGGTTCGGACTAGAGCCTTACCTATAGTTGGATGAGGTAGGGGTAGACCCTTGTTCCCTGATTTTACACCCCTATAAACCTTTATCAATAATGATAAAAACCTATAAGTTAGTAAAACAAGAAAGGGATAGTTTTATATTTGTAACCTGTAATAATTCCCTAAATAGCAATGAACCCACAATGTATGGGTCAATCACAGTAAAGATAAGTATTTCAGGGTCGATCTCAGGGACTGAGAGGATTAATATGCAATAATGATTATAAATAGAATAGATCTCAATTAAAGACATGAAGTTGGAAAAGATAAGGGAAAGAAATAAAAAAAAGGTTTTATAAGGATTTTAAAGGATTCGCAATCAATTGTCACTATTGATTGAAAGTCAAAACAAACAAATAAAAAAGGAAAAAAAAGATAATCAAGCTAAAGGAAAGAAAATGGATTACAAGGGTTCAAGATCATTGTTTATACATATAGATTCAAGAAGACTCATAAAGATATATGGTAGAAAATCCACAGGGATGAACGTTTCTAGGCTGACAGTCTATTACCGGGTAAGTCTCAAGACTATCTACTTCCAAACCAACTACCTATTACCAGGTAAGTCTCAAGGTAGAGAGGTAGGAAATTCTAAACAAACCAGACTACAAACTAAGGGAAAGGTAAACCATTACCGGGTAAGTCTCACGTATTACCCTACTTAGCAAGGAATCTAAGAACATTCAACCAATAAAGGATAAACCTTTATTACCTATGATCAGTCTCTCATGTATCTATGAAGGTATATCACCGGGTAAGTCTCAATTCCAACTTAGGTTACTAGCTAGAAGGATTCTAACTAGATTCAAGAACAAGCCAACCATTAGGATTTCAAGCAATTCAAAGCCAAAACAAAGCACAATCTAGACCATCATAATCAAATGCATACACAAATCTCTGTCAACCTTGGAACCACAAGGTTCTAGCCAATAACAATCATATCAAAGACAAATAAATAAATAACAAAGGAGAATGAAAAGGACTTAGCTTCAATAAATGGAAACCTTCAATCTTCTCAAATCTCGAATCAACAATGTATTTCCAACAAAACTCAATGTGAAAGTATGAAACTTTAATGTAAACTAATGAAGAACAATGGAGAAGAAGGGAAAGGAAGGAGACGGATCCCCCCCTATGGGGTAACCTAACCCTAAAAGAAACGGACTAATTCGGACCCTTAGAAATAACCTAGAGCTTCCCTTTTATAGGCAACAATCTTCCAAACGACGGGTTGGGCCAAAACCGATCCAAAAATAAGATAAAATCGCCGAACAGGAAAAATCTCGGGCACGGCCGAGATCGGGCTAGTCGGGACCGAGATTCAGCAATAGAAACTTCAACGCGTCAGCACATCGGGAATCTCGGCCGAGATCTAGAAATCTCGGCCGAGCTCGGACCATCTCGGCCGAGCCAAGGACATCTCGGCCGAGCTAGGTGTGATCCCGGCCGAGCCAAGCCCATCTCGACCGAGCTAGGTGTGATCTCGGCTGAGCTAAGTGAAATCTTGGCCGAGATCATGGACCATCTCGGTCTGGTCTGACCGAGATCGGTCCATCTCGCTCCGAGACGTGGTCTTCTTCGTTCCTTAACGCCTTTAGCTCGATTCCTCGCCTTTCCCGTGCACGTACACTTTCTCCAATGCGCCCACTTCGAGGCTTGATCCTCAAATACGTCGTTTTAGCTCCAAAATGTGCCAAATTACCTACAAAGCCACAAATAGTGTGTGTAGATATCTATTCTTGCAAAGTAGAACTAAACAAGCATAAATGACACAAACTAAGGCCAAAACATGAATGCGGAAAGGGGAAATCTAAATAAATGCATGAATGCAACAGGTCGATAAATCATGTTATCAAAATACCCCATACTTATCCTTGCTTGTCCTCAAGCAAGTAGTAAATTTAAGATAAGATAACATGAATTATCTATGCAAAACAAAAAAACAAAAACGCGAAGTGCTTTTAATTATGATAACCCTCTATAATGCTAGTTTCATAGCTAAAGATATATTTCAATTAAGATCAAATGAAATAGGCATAAAAAGGATAATCATACTTTACAAAAATTTCACATTCATCATCAAAATTACTAATATCTAATTTTCATGAGGAAGTCAAGTCTAAGCCTGCCAAGTCAAATACATGTATACATAGATCAAAAGGACTTAACAAATGAAGCCCAAGAAACGTGATAAGGGTAGGATGTTCTTTAAGTCATGTGGTGCTAATCCGGGAAGAAGAAACAACACACTTCATCTTTTCAACTCAACATTCACCACCCTTTCATAATCTGCAGATTTTCTTCCTTTTATTTTCTTTTCTTTCTTTCTTTCTTTTTCCTGAGTGAAAGGCATTGGTGCACAGTAGCCGAAACCTTGGTGTTCAGTTTTCTTCACGTACCTCACACCAAAATGCACATACCAAATCAACTCTAAGGGAATGTTTTTAAAACTAATCAGACTTTGGCAAGGCACAAACACCCGGCTTTGTGAATGGTACCGAGTTACTCATCTTTCATAGCCAACAATCCCTTATAAGCCTTTCTTTTCTTTTTCACATCACATTTCACATCCTTCAAACTTCTTCAAACAATTCACAACACAACAATTTCAGCACACACCTTAAAACTAAACATTCCTAATTCCCGGATAGGAGACAATGAATTTCATGTTTGAGGGGTTAAGCATGATAAAGATAGAAGAAGAGTGAAGTCGAATTGCCTAAATCATCCCTATGCAATGTATAAGAACTTATCATGAAGCTTCAACTATCCAAGCTCAATCTAACTAGACAAGGCAATTTTCATAATTCACATAAAATTCAAGCAAAGTATTCAAATCCCAAATATTCCATAAATCAAATTGAGCTTAAAAGTAATAATCAAAGGCTAATTCACAAGCACAATATCGTCATAGGGGTCATGTCATTCCTAGAAGCACATAATTTTTTAAAAATTTTATATTTATTTTTATGCATGCTAATAAAAGGAAACGTGTGACAAGAAAAGAAACATGCTAAAAGAATGCGGGTCCCCACCCATACTTAAGTTAAAACTCACATTGTCCTCAATGTGAAGAATAAATAGAAGTGAAAAAAGAATACTCACAATGTAAAAATCAATGATATGGCACATGTTATGTGGAAGTGGTGGTGGAAACAAGCGGTTGTGCAATATCCTTCAAGCAACTATTCTTCATTTACCTAAAACCTGAAAAGACAAGACACCAAGCGGCTGTGCAATCTCCTTCAAGCAACCATTCTTTAATGTAAACTAATGAAGAACAATGGAGAAGAAGGGAAAGGAAGGAGACGGCTCCCCCCTATGGAGTAACCTAACCCTAAAAGAAACGGACTAATTCGGACCCTTAGAAATAACCTAGAGCTTCCCTTTTATAGGCAACAATCTTCCAAAGGACGGGTTGGGCCAAAACCGATTCAAAAATAAGATAAAATCGCCGAACAGGAAATCTCGGGCAAAAATCTCGGCCGAGATCGGGCCAATCGGGACCGAGATTCAGCAACATAAACTTCAACGCGTCAGCACATCGGGAATCTCGGCCGAGATCTAGAAATCTCGGCCGAGCCAAGACCATCTCGGCCGAGCTAGGTGTGATCTCGGCCGAGCTAAGTGAAATCTCGGCCGAGATCATGGACCGTCTCGGTCTGGTCTGACCGAGATCGGTCCATCTCGGTCCGAGACGCGGGCTTCTTCGTTCCTTCGCGCCTTTAGCTCGATTCCTCGCCTTTACCGTGCACGTACGCTTGCTCAAATGCGTCCACTTCGAGGCTTGATCCTCAAATACATGGTTTTAGCTCCAAAATGTGCCAAATTACCTACAAAGCCACAAATAGTGTTTGTAGACATCTATTCTTGCAAAGTAGAACTAAACAAGCATAAATGACACAAACTAAGGCCAAAACATGAATGCGAAAAGGGGAAATATAAATAAATGCATGAATGCAACAAGTCGATAAATCATGTTATCAATCCCCTCTAGGTAGAGGACGGGGTAAGATTCCCGCTGGTGATACACGTACAGCGGAGGAGATTCAGGAAGATGTTGCTGAGAGTGTCGTTCCCGAGACTGGGAATGGTAGGGCTGAGAAACAAAGATCACAGAGAGCCCAGTCTGATGACTCGGATCGTGTCTCCATGGGAGGATCAAAGTTTCGTGAGTATATTAGGCGAGTGGAGGAGGCTGCCAGAGCAGGTAGACGTGTCCCAAATCTACGGGCACAGGAGGGATCATTTGAGAGATTCCATGGAGCGACTTAAGTGCCAGCTACACAGGCACATGTTGTTGAGACTGCTCGGGTTCAGGAGGAGTATAGAGGGCCTAGACCATATACTTGGTTGAAGGCATTCCATCAGATGAGAGTACCCCTCTTTCTTTGGGAAGGTGGGGCTAGAGGTTGAGCTATGGATCGAGCATGTAGACTCAACTCTTGAATCTATTCGATGTCCAGCAGATAAACAGATAGAGTTAGTGCAGACTCTATTCAAAGACTTGGCACATCACTGGTGGAGATCTGTACGGGGACAGGTTAGCAGTTATGACCAGATGAGGACTATGATTAGAGAGCGTTTCTGCCCTGCCTCATTAAGGAGGGAGAAACTGCGGGACTTTGTGGAGGCTGGATTCGAGGATGTACCAGTCTCAGAGGCCATCAGGAGATTCCAAGAGGAGTTGGCTTTACTGGGTCCAGCTGCACCTCCTACAGATCAGCATGTGTATCTTTTCTCCCGATGATTGAGGGATACTACCCGGACTTACATGGCGGGGTTTCACTGTGAGACCTTGATGGATTATTAGGACAAGACTTCTAATTATGAGAGGGAGCGAGTTGGGCAGAAGAGAGCTTCTCAGACCGGAGGGTCTGAGAAGAGACAGCGTACTGGACAGACCAGTGGAGCTGCTAGTGTTGAGCGAGGCTAGAGACGCTAGAGTTACCCCTCATCTGCACCGGTTGCAGATAAGGGACGATAGTGTTATAACTGTGGTGATCTTAGACATATGAGGCCAGAGTGCACGAGGCCGCTAGTGACATGCTACACCTGTGGTAGACCAGGTCACAAAGCTGTTTTCTGCCGACAGGGCGGAGCTTCATCTCAGCAAGGTTCTTCTCCTGCCAGTGTAGCCGGAGGTGGGCAGAGACCACCTCAGCAGTAGCAACTTCAGGGACAGTAGAGAGTCCCAAACCGTCCTACGACTCAGGGATCTACTCATGGGCCGAGTAGAGGCAGAGGTCGTGGTGGGAGTACCACGGACACCAGAGGACCACAGGGTCGAGTTTTTGAGCTGAGGAGTGCAGAAGAGTCAGCTGCACCCACTGCTACAGGTACCATTCTAATTCATGGTTTACCTGTTAGAGTCTTATTTGATACTAGAGCTGCACATTCTTTTATATCTGATGCATGTGTTGAGCGTCTGAGTCTAGATATGACTGAGGGGATACCCTTTAGTATAGGGTTACCCGATGGTAGCAGGATCAGAGGTACCCGTGAGATTCGTGACTGTCCCATTTCTATAAGGACCCGTGTATTACTTGTGGACTTTTGTGTCATGCCATTAGTGCATGAAGAAGTCATTTTAGGTATGGATTGGATGGATAGACATCAGGCAGTATTAGATGTAGGTAGGAGGATTGTTACCCTCTCTACCGAGTTAGGTCAAATAGAGGTTTTCCGAGGTTGGAACCTTAGAAAGTCAGACATGGTTATCAGTGTGATACGGGCAGCTAGATTGATTGCACAGAGATGTGAGGCCTTCTAGTGTTGCCATGAAGGAGAGGGAGAGTCCAGCATTAGAGGATATCCCAGTAGTTTGTGAGTTTACAGATGTGTTTGTTGAGCCGTCCAGTTTGCCGCCTCTGAGAAGTGTGGACTTTGACATTGATTTAGAGCCTGGTACGAGACCGATCTCGAAGGCCCCATATCGGATGGCGCCTGTCGAGATGTTGAAGCTGAAGAAGCAACTTCAGGAGCTGGCTGAGAAGGGCTTCATCCGCCCTAGCGTATCCCCATGGGGAGCACCTGTCCTCTTCGTACGGAAGAAGGACGGATCATTCAGATTGTGCATTGATTACAGGGAGCTGAACAAGGTGACCATCAAGAACAAATATCCATTGCCTCGTATTGATGACTTGTTAGATCAGCTTCAAGGAGCGACAGGTATTCTCCAGGATTGACCTGCGTTCAGGATATCACCAGCTGAAGGTGAGAGAGCAGGATGTGCACAGGACAACCTTCCGGACCAGATATGGACACTACGAGTTTGTAGTGATGCCATTTGGGCTTACGAATGCCCCAACAGTCTTTATGGAGTTGATGAACAACATTTTCATCGACTTCTTGGATCAGTTTGTAGTAGTCTTCATTGATGATATTTTGGTGTATATACTCTCGTAGCAGAGAGGAGCATGCAGGGTAGTTGAGGACTGTATTACAGGTTTTACGACATAGAGAAATTTATGCTAAGTTCTCTAAGTGCGAGTTCTGGATGCCAGAGGTAGCATTCCTGGGTAATGTTGTTTCAACTGAAGGGATCAAGGTTGATCCGAAAAAGATCGAGGCAGTAGCAGCTTGGACGACACCGACGAACGTTAAGGAAGTACGTAGCTTTCTTGGCTTAGCCGGTTATTACCGACACTTTGTGGAGGGATTTTCTGTTATTGCCTGTCCACTAACGAGTCTGCTGAGGAAGACTACCAGATTTATATGGTCTGATTAGTGTATGAAGAGTTTTGAGACGTCTGACTTCTGGTCCTACTTTGGCACAACCAGAGGGTACAGCTGATTTTGTGGTTTATAGTGATGCATCCAAGCTAGACTTGGGATGTGTATTGATGCAGCGTGGCAGAGTGATTGTATATGCGTCTAGACAGCTGAAGACGTATGAGGAGAACTACCCTACTCATGATCTGGAGTTGGCAGCGGTAGTTCATGCACTGAAGATCTAGAGACATTACTTGTATGGTGCTACATGTCAGATCTTCACTGACCATAAGAGTTTGAAGTATATTTTCACGCATCGGGAATTGAATAACCGCCAGTGTAGATGGCTTGAGTTGATCAAGGATTTTGATCTAGAGATTCTTTACCATCCGGGGAAGGCGAACGTTGTCGCCGACACCCTGAGTAGGAAGACACCTCGAGAGCAGGCGATTGCGAGGTTGACAGTTCATCATCAGTTGTAGAGAGACCTGATTTGGCTGGAGTTGGACATCCAATTTCCTGATGAGAACGCCCAGTAGAGTACTTTAGAGTTTCTTCCTGATCTGTTGGGTGAGATCCAACAGAAGCAGGGGACCTGCCCGAAAACTGACGAGGATTAGAGAGAGGATGTCTCGGGATGAGGAACCATAGTTCCTTCTAGGGGCAGATGGAGTATTGAGATGCCGCGGTCGCGTTTGTGTACCCGCTGATGCGGATCTACGCCAGAGGATATTACAGGAGGCTCATTGTACGCCTTATTCAATGCACCCAGGTACAAGTAAGATGTACTAGGACTTGAGACGTTTATATTGGTGGGGAGTGTTGCAGCCCGATGTGGCCAGATTTGTGGCACAGTGTGCGACTTGTCAGCAGGTCAAGATCGAGCATTGCAGACCTGGAGGTGAGCTCCACCCACTACCTGTTCCACAAAGGAAGTGGGAGTACGTCACCATGGATTTTGTGACTGGGTTGAGACCGAGCAGGAGCTTTGATGCCATCTGGGTTATAGTGGACCGACTGACGAAGACGGCACGTTTTCTCCTTATTCGGGAAACGTGGCCAGTGAGCAGATTAGCTGAGGAGTACACTAGATAGATAGTGAGACTCCATGGTGTACCGAGGACGATCGTCTCAGACAGAGATGGGTGATTTACCTCGAGGTTTTGGTAGCAGATTCAGACTGCCCTGGGGACGAGTTTGCACTTCACTACTGCGTTCCATCCTCAGACAGATGGTCAATCAGAGAGGACCATTCAGACACTGGAGGATATGTTGTGAGCTTGTGTGTTCGATTGGGGACCAGTGTGGACGGATCATCTCCCACTAGTTGAGTTCTCATACAACAACAGCTGGCATGCATCTATTGGGATGGCCCCATATGAGGCACTGTATGGGCAGATATGTCGTACTCCGTTATGTTGGGATGAGCCGAGCAGTGTTAGTGGTTTGACACCTGATAAGATTCAGGATGATGTGGCTCGTGTAACACTGATTAGAGAGAGAGGATGTTAACTGCACAGAGCCGTCAGAAGTCTTATGCAAATAGGAGGCGTAGACCCCTAGAGTTCAAAGTAGAAGCCCATGTGTGGTTGAGAGTGTCTCCGACACGAGGTGTTAGACGTTTTGGCATTAAGGGGAAGTTGAGCCCCCGATATGTCTGACCGTTCGAGATTCTGGATCGGGTTGGGAGCGCAACATACAGATTAGCTTTGCCTCCGAGATTAGAGGGTGTTCACCCAGTGTTTCACGTGTCTCAGCTGAGGGAGTATATACCAGATCCGAGGCACATTGTGAGTTATGATGATTTGGTGGTCGAGCTGGACCACACTTTTGTTGAGCACCCGATTGCAGTCCTAGAACGAGGTATGAGACGCCTGCATTCGAAGGACATTCCTATGCCGAGGATACAGTGGTCGAGACGAGGACCTGATGAGGCTACATGGGAGACTGAGGATAGTATTCAGAGGAACTATCCAGAGTTCTATGCCGAGATAGATGTACCTGTAGGATCGACGAGTAGATCTTAGTACTATCTTGGTGAGTGTTATGCTTATGTGCTTATATGCTATGATGTGTTTATTTTCGTACTAGCTATGATATGATGTGTGATCTCATTAGATCTTGTTGTGCTAGTACGATTACTGTTTATAGCTGAAGATGGCTCTTTCCTCCATGCTATTGTGATACGATTAGGGTTCAGCTGGAGATGGTTATTCCTCCATGCTATTTTGATGGACATAGTATTGCTGGAGATGTTTTTCCTCCATGCCCTTCTGTTATGAGTATGATACGGCTAGAGATGGTTTTCCTCTATGCCTTGTGATGTGATTATAGTTTGGCTAGAGATGGTTTTCCTCTATGCCTTGGATAGTGATTTTGTTGCTGGAGATGATGATTTCCACCATGCTCGTGTTTGAGGTTATAGAGAGAGTTGTACCTCGGGTTCTCAGTCCGAGTGGTTTTAGGATTTTACAAGTTTCGGAACGAAACTTGTTTTTAGGGGGGTGAGATGTAAGAGCCTTAGTTTTTTGGAGCCAAGCCAGGGTTGCCGCCCAAGAAGATCCAGAGGGCCTCCCCAGCGGCTTGTGCTATGACCCGCCCCTGCGGTTTCCTACGGCTGCAGCCGGCTTTGTTGACCCTTTGACCCGTGCTTTACTCTCTTTCCTCCCTTCCTTCTTAGCCTTTCCCTTGGCTTCTTGAGCAAGGGTTCTTCTTTCCTAGCCATTCTCACGATCTTCTTCTCTTCTCTTCTCCTTTGGAGCTTGTTCTTGTTCTCCTTAAGTTTGCAAGGGTTTGGATGTGGTTTTTGATGATGATGATGATGGATGTTGTTGCTGAGCTTGGGAGCCAGCTGAGGTAGTGGTTGTGGATCTTTTCCTTGGTTGATCGCAGCAGTAGGTAAGCTCCATTCTTCTCTTCTTTCTTCCTTTCTTGAATTCCTCCTCCTTAACTTAGGATTAGATGTGACTGAATGCATATTGATGTTAGAATGTGTATGTATATGTATGTGTGTGGATATGGAATGGAGAAGACGTGATTTGATCACGTAAAGAGCCGAAGAGAAGTCGAGAAAGCTCGTTCTGCACTATCGCCGCCCCCGCGTCTGGAAGTAGCCGCCCCGCGGGACTTTGCCACCGCACCCACGCTCGGAAGTTGCCGCCCCTGCGGCCACGGTCACCGCTCCTGCGTCAGTGTGTCGCAACATAAACTTGTCACGCGCTTGCGGTTTGCCTTGCTTCGCCCCTACGTCCCTCTTGTCACGCAGGTGCGTCTTGTCCGGATCTACTAGAGTAGTATGGATCCTTTGCTTTCCTAGTATGAGTGCAGTAGTGGCATGCTAGGTATGTGTTTGAAGATAGAATGATGATGAGTATGATATCTTTATATGCCGGTTATGGCTTTGAGGTTTAGTTGATTATCGAGGTTATGAGTTGGATATGATCCTTATAGATCCCTTGGGTCTAGGTGTGACCCCTTTGATTGATAGGAGATGTGATATCTCATTATGCCTTGTTTTTTAGGCAGTGTTGTCCTTCAGTTTGGAGTGGATCGTGTTTGAGATTACTTCAAGGTTGAGGTAAGTCCATAGGACTTACTTAGCTACCATCCTTATATTGGATGTATGCATCAGTGGTGTTTGTTATATGCTTTATAGCATGCGATAGTGATGATTACCGACCTATGGTTTAATGACCACCCATTGTAGTGGCTATGACAACTTGTCTTTCATCCCGTAGTGGAGTCTGGGAAGTTTTTTGTAGTCAGGCTAGATCTGGTATACGGGAAGGCACTTACCACTCCTTATGGTATACGGGAAGGTGTGCTTATACCACTCCAGCTAGCTATAGCACTCAGAGGCGAGGATTATATATATTCCTTGTGTCACATATATTCATATGCAGATATATATATATTAGACCTGAACAAATCCGGGCTGGCCCGTCCGGCCCGCCCGCCCGCCAAAAAACACGGGTATGGGCTAACATATTGGCCTGTTCGGGCCGGGCCGCTTGTTCACGGGACGGGCCCCGGCCCGCGGGCTGGCCCGTATATATATCTATCTATCTATATATATATATATATATATATATATATATATATATATATATATATATATATATATATATATATATATATATATATATATATATATATATATATATTTATATATCTATATATACTTATTTATATATATATATTTCTATATTTCTATATTTATATATTTATATATTTATTTATATATTTATATATTTATATATATATATATATTTATATATATACTATTAAAATAAAAATAAAAGTGAATAATGTAAACACGGGCGGGCCGGCCCGTCAGCCCGCCCGTGTTTACACGCGGGCGGGCGCGGGCCTTGCTGGAGTGTGTTTGTTCTCTTGCATCTTTTATATATATGTGTATGGTTAGCTAACGGTTTTATACCGTGTTGTAGATCCTTTGCAGGTTAGGAAAGCTGCAAAGTGATCCAGAGTGGGTGATCCGTTGAGGGCTCCGTACATTAGGTTGCTATCGTGGGATATGGGATCTTTTGATATGCACAGTTATATGTTTTTATTGTACTCTGCGGTACCTTGTATAAACCTTTTGATTTATATATTACAGTTTTATGTTTTGGTTTTAATCTATTTGTGCCTTGTTGTAAGATCCAGTGAACTTGTTGTCAGGCTAGGGTCAGGATCCATTGTGAGATCCTAGCCCAATAGCGCCTCGAGTCTTACGGATTCGGGGTATTACAAATTCGAAAATCTTCATACATTTATGAGTGATTATTACAATCCGGATTTGTAAACTCAAAATGCTACGAGCGAGGACGTCACAATGAGTTCCGACTCTAGATTGACAACAATATAACCAGATCTTACAATACTACACAAATAAATATTAAAATAAATAAATAATCAAGTATAAATAAAAAAAATCGTTGTTATGTCAAAAGTGACAACCTTGCAAAGAATAATCTCTAGCATCCCATCATAATGTTATTTATTAAACAAAATAAGGTTTGTACTTACAGCGAAAAAACACCCTAACCTAACAAGTACATAGACCCGACTGTCCATATCCTTTAAATCACTCCGGAACTTCCTTACCCTAAGCATAAACTATCAACAATTTGGGTACAATCGGTAGCTAAAAATCCTATATTACATAGTTAGAGCATTTGAGGCAACAAATCACACAACATCGTTTCATATATAACAATTAACTAAATACACAACATCTTTTTATTATTTATGTTTACTAGGTGATAACACACTATGTTCAACATATTTTGTTACGCGAAAGTACATCACAAACTTAATCTTATTTTTTGATGATATACAAAAAATATTGTCACATCATTGTTGAAACCAAGATTTTTCTAGAAAAAGTTGTAATATTTTTGGTAAATATATTAATAGTTTTTATCGCTACTAGTAATTTTAAAGTTGATATTGTTTTGAGTTAAGTATTGATTGGTTATTTTGGATTATTTTTCTAAACTTTTATTGAAGATTGAAATTAAAATTGAAAACTTTTAACTGTGATTTGAATTGAAAATCTGCAATTGAATACCGAGATATTAAAAACGAAAGATGGGACAAAAAATTATAAAATTTACCATTTAATTCAAATAATTGTAGTTTGATTTTATCACAAATGGAATCAAACCATGTTTAAAATCCTAACCTCTGAACCGCACAAGTCGAGTGCGTCTCGACCCCATCTCCCGAACTATAATAAGCAAAGTGTTTTGTAATGGTAAGTTCATTTACCACTTCGCTTGTCCGAGTGCGTCCAAAAACCTTATAAAAAGAAAATGTGTCATGCGCTAGTACAACGCTCGAATTTGACGATGGATGTGGCCCAACTCTTGCGCATTGGGACTATACATATGGACTATACATATGCCCCTCCCCTACACATGATAATATGTTATCCAACAATTGCGATTGCTTGGTGTAGTTGACAAATCCATTGTCGGATAAATATAATTGTGGATATTTAGGTATACACTAAAATAATAAAACGATAATTTTAATCCTAGTTTAGCATTTATATATAATTAGTTATTTCTCATTACAATTACATCTTGATACATTTTCATCTAAGAAATATGTTAGATGAATCAATAATACTCCTTATAAACTTTAAATTTTATTTATTTTATATCTAGAATATAATAAAAATTCGGTTGATTAAACTTTATTATTATTTCATAATTATAGTTTTAGAGAAAATATGTTAATAACTCATAAATTATTAGATTAAAATTTTTAAAATTATTTTTTTGTTCACGGCTAATTTTGTAGCCAAATGACTACCATAAAGTGTATTTTTAATAAATAAAATGTAGATTTTTCTTATAAACATAAACCAAAGATCTAACTTTTCATTTGTTCATAAGTCATAACCTTCCAAGTGTCTCCAATTCTCTCATTGTGGTTTATGTCATTCTTGTGTCTTTGACACGTATACCGTCAATGGACTACGGAGGTTCTTTTCTCCTCTTTGGTTCGAAAAATTCACAACTATTATCCTTCATTCGAGTTTCTGGGTCAATACTACTAGGGCTTGAAGGCATTTTGAGTGCTCTTTATTCATAAATAAAAAATATAATTTTCATTGTATTCTTTGTTTCTATTACGATAACACTTCTTGGGCTGTGTTGCAATGAATTTTCTATATTTTTAGTTTTTTAACTTGTAACATCCCGTAAAATTGTCATCCCGTCATCATGTGAATGAGAATTTGTGATTAGATTATAAGGATGAGTTGCTACTCATGTTAATAAGGATTTTTCTTTTCCAATAGTAGATGAGGACAAATAACTCTAGAGTTAAGCGTGCTCTTGCGGGACCTCTTGGGAAGTTTCTGCGCTTGCATGGTTGGTATGAGGAAAGCGTCCCTAAGACCTCAAGTCTTACAGATGGTATGAGAGCTTACTCCGACTTACGAGCGTGCTTGCCTAGTAGGCGGTCACTCGGCTCGATGGAGGGTCCTTACCCTAACGTGGACGTCAGAAGTTTAAGTGGGGAGACTGTAAAATCCCGTAAAATTGTCATCTCGCATCATGTGAATAGGGATTTGTGATAATTTTATAAGGATGGGTTGCTACCGGTATCAACAAGAATTCTTCTTTTCCAGTGGTAAAGTGAAAACAAATAATCTCTGACTCTGGAGTTAAGCGTGCTCGTGCGAGAGCAATTTCAAGAAGAGTCCGCTT
The DNA here is from genome assembly GCA_002319775.1 of Fagopyrum tataricum. Lineage (NCBI taxonomy): Eukaryota > Viridiplantae > Streptophyta > Magnoliopsida > Caryophyllales > Polygonaceae > Fagopyrum > Fagopyrum tataricum. The sequence goes on along the minus strand of CM008282.1, from coordinate 38,443,304 downwards.
GAAAAGTTTCTGCGCATGCATGGTTGGAATGGGGACAACGTCCCTAACACCTCAATTCTTACATAACTCATTAAACAATATATTTATGTGGTGCAACCTAATTTACAAACTCTACATATTTCTTCTTTCATGACCCGATTCAATTTTGGATTTAAAAAAAATATGTGATCACTTGAGTTGGTTGCTTGTGAATTCAAGTGTGGATTTTTGTTTTGTTTCCGTTCATTGTTAGTGGACTGATTTGATTCACGGTTGTAATTAATTTGACATTTACAAAATTTCTACTACAAATGCTGGCAGTTACAAAATTTCAGCATGGAGTTCCGTTCTTTCGAAACAGCTTCACTTATATTTTGGGTGATTACTCGTGCATACACTTTTAAATATAGGTTAGAAGTTGATGCTTCTTGTACTTTGTCAATGTTTAACATGTAATTTTCAATCTGGAGTAAATATTAGTGTAGATTATCCAATCTTAGGCTTCAACAAGTACACATTTCCCGTATGCCTTACGAAGACTCGCGTATGTTGGGTAACACCTGGTATTACAAAAACAAATTTCATCTACTCTTTTGCACTTTTCCAGTAATTCTACTCTTTTAAGTTATCATGCTGTAAATAAATATATTTTTTAAAACGAAGATACTTGAGCCAAATTTTAAAATTATTATCCACTTTATTAAAAATTAGGCTAATCTGGACTAAACTGAATTGAACTAAACCCAATACGCTAACATTTTTTGAGCAATCATCTAATGTACTTGTTCGCATCAAGTTGAACATGTACAAGCTACCGGTATCGGAATAAAATTATTGGGTCGTGCTCACTAGGCTTGGAAAGGGAATAAAATAAAGGAGAGAGGCCCACTAACTTCCTTATAGACACTAATTTATGATTTTCATCGATTAAAAATCCGGTAACGCTACCGGTATCGGAATAAAATTTTCGGTTATTACATATGTTTTTCTTGAAAATAAGTTTCGTCCCGAAACTTAAAGTAACTAAAGATATCTCCGAATTCTATAATTCCAAGGTAACTACAGTTCATTTTTGTGCTAGTCAATTAATAGACATGATTTAACACCCAAGACAGGCAAGTAAGGAAACAATAAGACATGCTAATTAATAAAGAAACAATAAGACAAAACATTACATAAAGCAGGTCCGATGACTAACCCGTCGGCTCTGAGGTTGAAACATCACATATGTAAGACCCGAGGTCTTAGGGATGATGTATCTATGTCAACCATGCACGCACATAAACTTCTCAAAAGGTCACCATCCTGAAATTGCTCCCGCACGAACACGCTTAACTCCAAAGCTATGATGCACGGACACTTCTAGAGAGTGTCGTTTCCCGTGTCCTCCTGTGTCGGAAACTCGGAAGCTTCCGGAAACTTCTCGGACACGGTCAAAATAGTGAGGATACGGTCAAGACACGCTTCCAACACCGGGAATGGGTCGGACACATCCAAATCATGATCATAAATGATTATTCAATGTGGGATCAAAGAGGAATGCAAAAGAGGCGAACAAAACATCCATGACCACTACATTTTGGTTTATTTTTTCGAATTCAGGATGAATAAGACATTCATGACTACTACCTCAATATCACTTAACACAATCAATATTCTTATTTATCAATACTTCTACAACTAATGACACATTCATGTGTCATTGGTTGTATCATATATGCATCTCTTCTTATCATATATAAATTTCTCTTCGCAAGAACTTCAAAATGATATATTATTTATATTTTTTCGCCGTGACCCCGTTTCCTACGATTTTTATGATTGCCGCTTCCCCGTTTCTCGCCGTGTCCGTTTCCCGTATCCGTGTCCGTATCCGTGCATCATAGCTCCAGAGTTATTTGTCCACACTCTACCACTGGAACCGTCCACCGAGCCGAGTGACCGCCTACTAGGACGAGTGCACTCATGAATTAAGGTTAGCTCTGATATCATCTGTAAGACCCGATGTCTTAGGTACGTTGTCCACATGTCAACCATGCACGCACAAAAACTTCTCAGTAGGTACCCACCCTGAAATTGCTCTCGCACGAGCAAACTTAACTCCAGAGTTATTTGTTCTCACCCTACCAATGGAAAAGAAGAATTCATGTTGACATGGGTACCAACTCATTCTTATAAGACAATCACAATTCCCTATAGAAATGATGCGGGATAACAATTTTAAGGAATGTTACAATCAAGTTCGAAGGTTGTTCGCGCGGATCTTGAGTGCACTCGGATGTCTTCACCACAACGCCTAGCAATGTCATTGAATTCAAACATTGACCAAATATCACAAAAATTTCCGTAATTTCGAACATGGTAATTCGTGAATATGTGCGAGATAAATTTAATTTGCATTCACATCATTCTCACAACTCTTATATTTTTCTTATCATTCTTCTCGCAACTCATATATCTTATCTGGATAAAAAAAAATATTCGGTTATTACGCAAATGTCTCCATACGATGAGAATAAAAAAGTTTCCATTCGACGAGTATAATTATAGTGATCTAGAGGAACTTCTTAAACACTTCCTAGTATTAGGATAATATATATTGTGTATGTTTTTATATCTTTTAGTCTTCTTCTCCGAGCTATGTGTAATTATTAATACCCTCTATTATTGATTAGTGAGAAGATAGAAGATATATTTAAATAAAGATAGTCAAGTCTTTAATAATTCACCAATATTAAAATGAGTAGGTTTTAGAGTTCCCTACACTCTTGTAATGTGAAACCTTTATTTGTAATGTAAAACTTTATTTATAGGTTATAGAGTTTCCCACACTTTTCAATCCATCCTCTATAAATAACATTCCAAACCTTTCATATCACAATATTATTTTAAACCTATTTTTTATACTATTATTGATCCAAATCGATCTCTCGACTATCGATATACAATTATTTACTCCTTCACTCCAATATGAGCTATTATGTATCAGTTGAAAATACAAGTATTCACATTAATGGTTGACATATTATTTTAGCAAAGTTTCATTTATTCAATGATGAGCCCTCGAAAGCTTGATACAAGTAAATGCTTTTTATTTTTTGCATCTCCGAGCTTGATACAAATAAACTCAGGGTTAGCTCTGATACCATCTGTAAGACCCGGAGTCTTAGGGACGTAAGACCCGGAGTCTTAGGGATGTTGTCCTCATGCCAACCATGCACGCACATAAACTTCCCAAAAGGTCATCAATCTTGAAATTGCTCTCGCACTAGCATGCTTAACTCCAGAGTTATTTGTCCTCACCCTACCACTGGAAAAAAAAAATCTTGTTGACATGGGTAGGAACTCATCCTTATAAACTAATCACCATTCCCATTCAAATGATGCGGGACAATTTAAAAAATCAACGTATTTAACATATTCAACATGCTATACACAAAACAGTAGTTAAAAAATCATCATATTTAACATATTCAACATGCTATACACAAAACAGCAGTTAAAAAATCATCATATTCAACACGCTATACACAAAAAAAGCAGTTAATTTCAAGGTTTGACGAGGAAGAAATCTGCATTTTGTAAGTATTTGCACAGTGGACCTAATGTTCACAATTATAGTATAATATTTGTACTTCTACTAATTTCAAGTTCTAAAATTTTTATAAATGGAGGAACGAATATGCAAGAAATTCTAAATAAAGGACCTAGATAGTGGATGGTGATCACAAAATTATTATTTTTTTAATGATTTTTTGATTAAAGTGGAAAACATGTATTTATAAAGGTAAATTCAAAAGGATAATTCATTGCCTGATTTGTCTCCCGTAGTGTGACTCATGCTAAGGCACGAGCAAGACCCTTACATCTTCAAGTAATATAGTTAACATTGCAATTAGGGAAAAACGTGTAATTTACGTAGTATTGTGCTAAAAGTTAGTGATTAAAAATTTTTAATGTTAAAAAACAAAAAATCTGAACCCGAATTCGAGAAATGGATCGGTTTCGAAAAGAGAGAAGAGATAATGGTATTTTGACAATTTATTAATCGGTTATTTTTTTAAGGGGATTGTAATATTAGATTTAGAGAATTGTGGTTTTTGATAAGCCTTAATTTCAATTTGCTTTTGAAAATTTGTTCTAAATTTTTAATATTGTGTATATGCACTGTGGATATTAGCCTTTTGCTAATAGATTTAAAAAAAATAAGCATATTTAAAATGCTATACACAAGAGAAGTTAAGTTCAAGGTTTGACTAGGTAGAAATCAGCCTTTTGTAAGTATCTGTACAGGAGACCTGCGGTTCACAATTATAATATAATATTTGTAATTTTACTAATTTTGAGCTCCAAAGTTTAAATATGGGGAACGAATATGCAAGAAATTCTAAATAAAGGATCTTATATAGAGGATCTATGATCACTAAATTACTTAAGAATAGGGATTTTAGTTAATCAAATTAATTATGCTCAATTAAAGGTATTTGGCACATAAGTACAAGATATGTAGCGGACGTAAGACCCGAGGTCTTAGGGATATTGTTTCAATGCTAATAATGTACACGCAGAAAATTTTCTGAAATTGTTCACGCAGGAACACGCTTAACTCCGGAGTTATTTGTCCTCACTCTACCCCTAAAAAAGTAAAACTTATTGACATTGGTAGCGACTCATCCTTTTAAGCCGATGACAATTTTTCGGACGTTACAACGGGGAATTAGTATTGGGTAATATGACATTGTAATGAATCATTTACGGTTGAATTATAGTGTATGAGAATAATTATATGTGTGTCTTTTTAAAAAGGATTTTACGTTTTGAGAAAAGAAGAATTACAAATATAGGAATAGTGTTTAATAATTATGGGGTTGAATTTGATTAAACAAATATAGTGTTTAATATATAAGTTGAATAATTAGGAAAAAGCGTATAATTTATGTACAATTGTGTTGAAAGTGAGTAATTAGAATAAGTTTAGGGCTTCATCATTCATTTGTTACGGCAAAGCTCGTTTATGTAAAAAAAAATGTCACTTAAAAAAAATGTATAGCCATGTTAGGCCAGTTTAGGGCTTTAATTAGGAGACTAGATAAATAATGATAATTCAGTATTGTTATAAAAGCACGTAGGGCCGTCCAAAATACAATATCCATTTAAATGATGCGGGATGACAATTTTTCAAAATGTTACAATATTTTCTCTTAAACTCTGGACGTCTACGTCAGGCCAAGGATCGTCCACCGAGCCGAGTGACCACCTACTAAGACGAGTACACTCGTAAATCAGGGTTAACTCTGATACCATATGTAAGACCCGAGGTCTTCGGGACGTTGTCCACATGTCAACCATGCACACACAAAAACTTCCTAGCAGGTTACCATTCTAAAATTGCTCCCGCACGAGCACGCTTAACTCCATAATTATTTGTCCTCACTCTACCACTGGAAAAAAATTTTATTGTTGACAAGGATAGCAATTCATCTTTATAAGTCAATCACAATTCCTTATTCAAATGATGTGGGATGACAATTTTCCGAAATGTTACAATCGAGTTCGGAGGTTGTTGGCGCAGATCTTGAGTGCACTTGCATGCCTTCACCACAACACCTAGCAAAGTCAATAATTCAAACATTGACCAAATAACATAAAAATTACCGTAATTTCGAACATGGTAATTCACGAATATATGCGAGATAAATTTAATTTGCATTCCCATCATTCTTACAACTCTCATATTTTTCTTATCATTCTTCTCGCAACTCATATATCTTATCGAATAACAAAATATTCGGTTATTACGCAAATATCTCCATACGGTGAGAATAACGAAGTTAGTATTCCATTCGACGAGTATAATCATAGTTATCTAGAGGAACATTTTAAACACTTTCTAATATTAGAATAATGTTTATTGTGTATGTTTTATATCTTTTTGTCTTCTTCTTCTATCTATGTGTAATTATTAATATCACCTATTATTGATTAGCGAGAAGATAGAAGATATATTCAAATAAAGATAGAGTCAAGTTTAATAATTCACGAAGATTGGAATGAGTAGGTTATAGAGCTCACCGCACTTTTGTAACGTAAAACCTTTCTTTGTAATGTGAAACCTCTATTTATAGATTATAGAGTTCCCCACATTTTTCAATCCCTCTTCTATAAATAACATTTCAAACCTTTCGTATCATAATATTATTTTAAATCTATATTTTATACCATTATCGATCCAAATCGATCCCACGACTATCAAAACACAATTATTTACTCCTTCATTCCAATATGAGCTATTATGTGTCTGGTGAAACACAAGTATTCACATTAATGGAATCAAAATTGACATATTATTTTAGATATCAATTTTAGGATTATTTTTCCGCAAATTTAGTCGTTTTAAAAAGATAAAATGCATATTAAAAGAAAATCTTTCTTTTATTGTTCGACAAAATTGATTAATAGTTTGAATTGACTAATCTTGATAAAGTGATAAAAAGAGTGGATCTGACCTAAAATAAAGATGGTAAAAGAGTGCAACTTTTCAGCCATGTAATAAAACAATGTCATTAGACGATTGATAATCAAAAGAGATTGAAATCAAACAAGTCTAACTGTATTTTCTTAAGCCAAAATTCCTTTCACGCATGAAAATTCAGTGACCTAAAACAAAGATGTTTTAAGTGTTTTAATACTATACTAGTTTAGTATCCGTGATTTTTACGGGAGTTGTAAAATTTAAACTGAGAAATTTTCATCATTATACTATTTTAAAATTACAACAAAAACATGAAGAATATCACTTTGATATGTTCTCCAACCTATTCATTTAGGCTGTCAAAAATAAAATTACCTTGTTAATCATGTCCTAGAAAAGTACAATGACATCGAATTGCTAGACTATATTAATTGAGATAAACTTAATCAAAACTAAATTCACAAATGAAAAGGATAATAATTAAAAAATCCGATATCAAAAAAACCATACATATATAGCTGAACTTACATTCACAACAACAACAAAAGTAGAAGAAAATTATAGTAACAAAATAATTTATGAATCGGCGTAAAAATTAAAAAATAAAGATATATACTAAATTGTATAATCACCGTTATACACGATAAGAGTAACGTAAACAAATAGAAGCAATTATACGAAGGAAAAAGTAGTAGTTTAAATGTTACAGAGTACAAAAACTCAACTCCTTACCATTCCTCAAAACAAAACTTATACTTCTTGCGTATTAACGAACGGTAATTATAAGCATGATAATGTACTAACTCATCTTATCGTATTAATATATTGGGTTGGTATAATGTATAAATATTAAAATATTACTATTTTTTGGTGGAAAAATATTACTAATATTATGACTAACATAAATATATCAATAGGTCCGATATTATCCTAATTTATTGTGATATCCGGAAATTTTGATTTCCGATACCGGTAGTGTTATCGAGTTTTAAATCGAATGAAACCTTCTTAGCGTTATTGGGCTGAATGGCCATTGGGCCGAGTGTAGTATCTTTTGGGCTGGAGCAGGCCGTGTGGGCCGCTCCCTTCACTCTTTCCAGGCCACAACCTCTCTCATGTCTTATTCCTCTTTGGCCGGCCCATATCTCCTTTGCTCTTCTTTTGGGCCCAATCTAGCCTTTGATCAAACAGATGGAAACCATCTTCCTTTCATGCTCTTCTTTCCATCGTGGCAACTTCACGCCAGACTACTCCAGATCACAAGTGATCTTTATAGCACAACTACCCCGATTTTTCGCTCAGCGGCTACAACTACCTCCCTTCTTGTTCGTCTCTTTCACCGCAAGAAACCACGATAGTGCACGGGTCTTCCCGGAATAGAGATCGCGCTGTAACAAGGACAAGCGGTGACCTCCCTTCCTCGTCGGCAGCAGCAGTCGGTTGAGGCCAGATTTTGCCGGCGTACGTGTGCCAAGTACGGGTCCTCTCCGTCATCGAGTTAACCAGATTGGTGAGGCACCTTCTTCTCTGGTTCTCTTTCTTGTCTTCTTCTTTGGTTTTCCCTACCGCCCTTCCTCCTCTCGGCTTCTCTTTCTTCTTGCTTAACTCGTATTTCGATCGATAAATACTGAGTCTTGAACATGTATGTCTCTCGGATGCCTTACAGTTGAAGAATGTCAAACTCTTGGATCAGGCGCGTGACGTTGGACTATAACTGGGAGAAGAGTATTGTCTCAGTCGGGTTTGTTTCCTTCTCAATCAAGTTCTGTTCTTTTTGAGTTTATTGTTGTGTGGTTAGTAGACAAGGGAGTTCTTGATCGTGATCTTAGCTTGGGGTCTGCAGTAGTAGCGTCCGATTAGAAACCTTTCTTCCTTTCCTTCTCAGTCGGTTTGTTTAGGTGAATAGATTTAGGAGTTCTATCCGGTTTTACTTCTTTCTAGATCAAGTTTCATACATGAGTTAGTAGGTACTAGAGAACTGGAAGAATGGACGTGGATTAACTGCATAGCTGTGGTGAATCGTGTTGTTTGAGATTATGTGCATTCTAGGACTCGAACCCAGGACCTTTAGAAATGTATTAGTTTGCCCAGGAAAAATCTGCATAAGTAGCTGACTTTAGAATAGAGTTTCTATGGCTTAGAATTATAATTTACCGTTGAATTTTTAATATGTTATAGTTGAATATATTGGATTTATGATATTAAAAATTTGGAAAGATCCAACGGTCGGATCTAGAATTATAAGCTTCCAAACTTGACCCGTAACGTAGTTTTAAATCTTTACATGTGCTTGAAGGCACCTTTGGGAATTTATGTAGAATTTTTGGAATGTTATTTTTAGATCTTGTTTGTTCCAGTCTAGAGTGGGTTTAATCGAGAGTCTGTGGATATTTTCTTGCGAATTTTTGGAGTTTAGTACGAGGTACTTTCTATAGGCCAAAGTTGAGTACTCAGTGTTGTTTCGGAAAGTGAGTTTGGACTTAGAATGTAAGTTTGAGCAAACCCTCAAACTTGCTTTCGAGTTTTGAGACTTAGTAAGGGTTGACGGAGTATAGAGTAGACTTGAAACCAAATTGGGCACTTTTCGGAATTTTCCGAAAAGTGAGGGGCATTTTGGTAATTTCCGCTAAAGTTAGGTTTTCTCGTGCTTTCGAATCTGAGAGTTTTCTCATTAGTGTAGAAGCCTTCTAAAATTTCTGTAAGACATAGAATGATAATTCTAAGTCGATCTTTCTTGATCAGGTAGTGGATAGTGATTGCACAAGCGGACGTTAGTAGTGATGGCTGGTAGACGTGTTGTTCAGGTAAGTCTTATGGACTTTCTTAGCTAATTATGCTATATGAGTGTATGCTATGTGGTGGTGTGTGTTTATTGTTTTATTGGAAATTGATTATAACGACGATATAATTTAATTAAGACCCAAGTGTATGATAATGGGTCGTGGCATCGCTGCCCAACATTGTAAGATGTTGGGAGGTTCTCTGCGACCAGTCCATACGGTATACGGTAAAGATGCATTGGAACCATTCCGGATGGTTTACGGGACAGAGGCGAGGTCGATGGGGTTCTCGTGCCACAAATGAAGTTGAACTAATAAATGTGAATCACTTAATGAAAAGATAAGAATCGGTTTTTGTGTGTTTTATGTGACGTGTTTATTATCCTTGATGTGTGTTTGTGCTACATAGATATGTTGATATAGTGATTGTTAGCTAACGGTGAAAACCGATGTTGTAGACCTTGCAGGTTAGCCGCTGTTGAGGGAGCCGGAGAGTGTGGTCAGCCGGGGTTTTCATATTTGCTCTTTTGAGTTTCATTTGGGATGTGTTGGGGATCTTTCCTTAATTTTCTTAGTTGTTTGTTTCTTTTGGACGGCTAATGATGTTCTCCCTCTTTGAGTCATGCATAATAAAATATCTTTCAGTTTTATCGGTTTCTTTTTGTGCCTTGTTGTAAGATTCTAGTTACGTTGTTGTTCAGCTAAGGTCGGGACCCATTGTGAGGTCCTAACCAGTAGCATCCCGGGTTCTCAGAATTCGGGGTGTTACATATGGTATCAGAGGAAGGTTGACAACAATGGCACTCGCAATCTACTAAGAGGCCGAATAAATAAACAGAACCCACAAGGGATCTGGATTTTCAAAATGAATTTTGTTTTTTAAATCTTGCATAGTCGGGTTGGGATAGTCAGTATGAAAACCACCACCACTCTCCGCGGATCTCAACGGCGTAGTTAGTTTGGATTTTTTTTGGACTTTAGTTAGTTAGTTAATTTATGGTTTTAATGTTAGTTTCGATAATTTTGTTCAGATGACACCTGATAGGGTAGCTGCTACGGCCGGTCGAGGCCGGGGCCGACCACCTCTACCTCCTGTTGGACGTGGTAAAGCTGGTAGGGCTCCTTCTGTTAGAGGGTGCGGTCGTAGAGGAGGACCGGCAGTTGCTAGAGGTAGGGGTCGTGATGTTGTTTACGTGCCACCTGTCGTGGAGCCTGCTGCTGAGATTGAGGAGGAGATAGCTGAGAGTGTTGGGCCTGTGGAGAGATCAGGAGCTTCTAGGGCGATGACAGGAGGAGAGGATCGTATTTCGATGGGAGTATCGGAGTTCCGAGATTATGTCCAGCAGGCTGCAGAAGCGATTGCGAGAGGGGAGGGACCACCAGAACTCCCGAGGCAGGCAAGGTCAGTTGAGGTATCACAGAAAGTTGATGTGCCTCTTATGCCGGCAGTATACGCGAGAGTTGAGGTGCCTCCTGCACCAGTTGTTTCTGAGGGAATCACTATACCTACTGTGCCAACTATATCTGAGAGAGTCGAGGTACCACATGTACCGACTGTACCTGTTGGAGTTGTTGTGACACCGGCACCAGTTGTGCCAGAGAGAGATGCTGATGGTCGGGCATTAAGGCCTGATTGGTGGTTGAAGACTTTCAACCATATGGGAGTACCTCCCTTTACTAAGAAGGTTGGATTGGAGGTGGAACACTGGCTAGGACATGTGGAGTATGCTTTGGAGTCGATCCGTTTCCCTGAGGATCGTCGGGTTGAGGTGGTCCAAACTTTGTTTAAGGAGTCAGCTCATTACTGGTGGGGGACAGTGAGAGAAGGGGTTACTACTTATGAGCAGCTGAGGAAGTTGGTTAGAGACCACTTTTGCCCTGAGTCATTGAAGGGTGATAGATATCAGGCCTTCATGGAGGCTAGGTATGAGGACATTCCTATCGAGGAGGCGATCAGGAAGTTTAGAGAGGAGTTAGCACTATTGGGACCAGATGCCCCACCGGTGAAGCAGCATGTGTACTTGTTCTCACTGAGGTTGAGGGAGGATACCCGTAATTACCTTGCGGGTTTCCGTTGTGAGTCTCTGTTGGACTATCAAGACAGAGCCGCAGCATATGAGAGGGGTAGATTTGCAGGTAAGAGAGCAGTTCAGACTTGTGGTCCCGAGAAGAGACAGAAGGTGGGACATTCAGGACACAGGTCATGGGAGGCTAGTCATGGTAGGGAACAGACTCAAGGACGACAAAGCTTTCCACCGAAGGGCCTTACAACCAGTAGAGATGCACGATGCTTCAACTGTGGCGCATATGACCATCTGCGTGCACAGTGTCCGAAGCATATGATCACCTGTTACACATGTGGTGAATCAGGACATCAGGCTATGTTCTGCAAGAAGAGAAGGACTTCTCAGTCTCAGGAATCTTATCCTACTGGTACCCAAGGGGGTGGACAAAGACAACCACATTATCAGGCTTCTGGATAGCAGCAGGAGAGAGCACCTGGATATCAAAAGCAGGATAGAGCTTCGGGATACCCTCAGGCACAGGGTTCTACCCAAGAGGCTGGACGTGGTAGAGGTCGAGGTGGTGATACATCAGACACCAGAGGGACCCAGCTAGGGGTGATCGAGTTGAGGAGTGATGATCAGTCTACTGCTCCTACGGCTCCAGATACGATTTTGATTAGAGATGAGCTTGTATGATTCTTATTTGATACTAGGCCTACTATTGTTTTATTTTCGATGCTTGCGTAGATAGGTTGTCCTTAGATACGGTAGAGGGAATACGTTTTATAGTAGACTTACCAGATGGAGGTAAGGTTAGGGGATCTCGGTAGATTCATGATTGTCTCGCCCGTCTCGAGGGTTGGGATTGACTAGCTAATTTCTTGGTAATGCATTTAGTGCATGAGGATGTCTTTTTAGGGGTGGATTGAATGGTTAAGTACCATGTGGTAGTTAATATAGGTAAGCGGACAATGTCAGTTACTATAGGAGAGGTAGCTTATTGGCTAGCGCTACCACCTGCACTAGAGGGCATACACCCGGTATTTCATGTATCTCAGTTGAAAGAGTACATACCAGATCCGAGACATATAGTCAGCTATGAAGACTTGACTATCGAGCCGGATCACACCTTTATCGAGTACCGTTAGAAATCTTAGAGAGGAGTACTAGACGCTTACGGTCTAAGGAGATTCCTATGTTATGGATCTAGTGGTCTAGACGGGGTGTAGATGAGGCTACATAGGAGACCGAGGATAGCTTTATGAGTAAATACAGAGCGGTATACAAAGTTAGTTTTGACCTCGGGACTGACGGGTTAGTGATCGGATAAGTGGTTAGTTGCGTTCTTATGTGTTTATATGAGTTATATGTGTTACATGAGCTTATATGTGGTTGCGATCTTAGTTGTTCTAAGTTTCGGGACGAAACTTATTTTTAGAGGTGAGTGATGTGATATCCGAAAATTTTGATTTCCGATACCGGTAGTGTTAACGGGTTTAAAATCGAATGAAACCTTCTTAGCGTTATTGGGCTGAATGGCCATTGGGCCGAGTGTAGTATATTTTGGGCTGGAGCAGGCCATGTGGGCCGCTCCCTTCACTCTTTCCAGGGCACAACCTCTCTCCTGTCTTATTCCTCTTTGGTCGGCCCATATCTCCTTTGCTCTTCTTTTGGGCCCAATCTAGCCTTTGGTCAAACAGATGGAAACCATCTTCCTTTCATGCTCTTCTTTCCATCGCGGCAACGTCACGCCCGACTACTCCAGATCACAGGTGATCTTTATAGCACAACTACCCCGATTTTTTGCTCAGCGGCTACAACTACCTCCCTTCTTGTTCGTCTCTTTCACCGCAAGAAACCACGATAGTGCATGGGTCTTCCCGGAATAGAGATCGCGCTGTAACAAGGACAAGCGGTGACCTCCCTTCCTCGTCGGCAGCAGCAGTCGGTTGAGGCCAGATTTTGCCGGCGTACGTGTGCCAAGTACGGGTCCTCTCCGTCATCGAGTTAACCAGATTGGTGAGGCGCCTTCTTCTTTGGTTCTCTTTCTTGTCTTCTTCTTTGGTTTGCCCTACCGCCCTTCCTCCTCTCGGCTTCTCTTTCTTCTTGCTTAACTCGTATTTCGATCGATAAATACTGAGTCTTGAACATGTATGTCTCTCGGATGCCTTACAGTTGAAGAACGTCAAACTCTTGGATCAGGCGCGTGACGTTGGACTATAACTGGGAGAAGAGTATTGTCTCAGTCGGGTTTGTTTCCTTCTCAATCAAGTTCTGTTCTTTTTGAGTTTATTGTTGTGTGGTTAGTAGACAAGGGAGTTCTTGATCGTGATCTTAGCTTGGGGTCTGCAGTAGTAGCATCCGATTAGAAACCTTTCTTCCTTTCCTTCTCAGTCGGTTTGTTTAGGTGAATAGATTTAGGAGTTCTATCCGGTTTTACTTCTTTCTAGATCAAGTTTCATACATGAGTTAGTAGGTACTAGAGAGCTGGAAGAATGGACGTGGATTAACTGCATAGCTGTGGTGAATCGTGTTGTTTGAGATTATGTGCATTCTAGGACTCGAACCCAAGACCTTGAGAAATGTATTAGTTTGCCCAGGAAAAATCTGCATAAGTAGCTGACTTTAGAATAGAGTTTCTATGACGTAGAATTATAATTTACCGTTGAATTTTTAATATGTTATAGTTGAATATATTGGATTTATGATATTAAAAATTTTAAAAGATCCAACGGTCGGATCTAGAATTATAAGCTTCCAAACTTGACCCGAAACGTAGTTTTAAATCTTTACATGTGCTTGGAGGCACCTTTGGGAATTTATGTAGAATTTTTGGAATGTTATTTTTGGATCTTGTTTGTTCCAGTCTAGAGTGGGTTTAATCGAGAGTCTGTGGATATTTTCTTGGGAATTTTTGGAGTTTAGTACAATGTACTTTCTATAGGCCAAAGTTGAGTACTCGGTGTTGTTTCGGAAAGCGAGTTTGGACTTAGAATGTAAGTTTGAGCAAATCCTCAAACTTGCTTTCGAGTTTTGAGACTTAGTAAGGGTTGACGGAGTATAGAGTAGACTTGAAACCAAATTGGGCACTTTTCGGAATTTTCCAAAAAGTTAGGGACATTTTGGTAATTTCCGCTAAAGTTAGGTTTTCTCGTGCTTTCGAATATGAGAGTTTTTTTTTTTTTTTTGAAAAAAAATACAGATAAGCATTTAGGAAGAAACTATCCTCTAGAGATACTTCATCCTATAGCATCCTTCCGGAAGAGATCATCAACTGAAGCACAAGATGATCTAACATTCAGCTGGTCTTCCTGCCCCATCGCCGGCAGTCGATCCGCTACCCGATTGATCTCTCTAAACACGTGCCTGATCTTGACCTGACGGAAACCAGCTAGAATAGCTGATATATCAGTTAGCATAAGATCCAGTTCCCAAGGCGGTCACCTTCCGTTTAACTGAATTGATAAGTGTAAGGCAATCACCTTCCACTTCAATATTTCGAATTCCGAGATCATATGTTGTAACAAGTCCCTCTCTTAGCGCACATGCTTCAGCATGCAGGGCCGATGTGTTACCACATCGCCCATAGCCAGAGGAGACCATGACAGCGTTATGATCGCGAAGAATAAAACCATATGCTGCTTCTCCAGAAACTTTTCTCGATCCATCAAAATTGAGTTTAACAAAATTTTCTTCCGGTCTATCCCACTTGATTCTTTTAGTTTTCCTTTTCTTATGCTTATTCCTTTGGTTTTCCTTGCTAGTCTTGTTGTAGACAGAGTTCCACTCCAAAATATGAGATTTAACTTTATTCTCAATATTTTCTGGTTTTTTTATTGTTAAAAAATTTTTGGTTCCTAGTCATCCAAACATTCCAGCATGTCAAAACTTAACAAGATAAGGTCATTTTCCTCCAGATTAACCCACAACCAAGTCAGCTTATCCGTGATACTATTGTTCAGTTCATTAGTAGTCTCTAAACTACTTTTAACTTTATTACAGGTCAAAGAGTATTTTCTCATTAGTGTAGAAGCCTTCTAAAATGTTTGTAAGACTTAGAATGATAATTCTAAGTCGATCTTTCTTGATCGGGTAGTGGATAGTGATTGCACAAGCGGGCGTTAGTAGTGATGACTAGTAGACGTGTTGTTCAGGTAAGTCTTATGGACTTGCTTAGCTAATTATGCTATATGAGTGTATGCTATGTGGTGGTGTGTGTTTATTGTTTTATTGGAAATTGATTATAACGACGATATAATTTAATTAAGACCCAAGTGTATGATAATGGGTCGTGGCATCGCTGCCCAACATTGTAAGATTTGGGAGGTTCTCTGCGACCAGTCCATACGGTATACGGTAAAGATGCATTGGAACCATTCCGGCTGGTTTACGGGGACAGAGGCGAGGTCGATGGGATTCTCGTGCCACAAATGAAGTTGAACTAATAAATGTGAATCACTTAATGAAAAGATAAGAATTGGTTTTTGTGTGTTATATGTGACGTGTTTATTATCCTTGATGTGTGTTTGTGCTACATAGATATGTTGATATAGTGATTGTTAGCTAACGGTGAAAACCGATGTTGTAGACCTTGCAGGTTAGCCGCTGTTGAGGGAGCCGGAGAGTGTGGTCAGCCGGGGTTTTCATATTTGCTCTTTTGAGTTTCATTTGGGATGTGTTGGGGATCTTTCCTTAATTTTCTTAGTTGTTTGTTTCTTTTGGACGGCTAATGATGTTCTCCCTCTTTGAGTCATGCATAATAAAATATCTTTCAGTTTTATCGGTTTCTTTTTGTGCCTTGTTGTAAGATTCTAGTTACGTTGTTGTTCAACTAAAGTCGGGACCCATTGTGAGGTCCTAACCAGTAGCATCCCGGGTTCTCAGAATTCGGGGTGTTACATTTATGATTAAATGATAAGATATAATATTTCATATATGTATATATTGGTGTAATTTTTGTATATGGTTTTCTAATAATCAGATCACTCACATGGTATTATATTGTAGAGTTGATATGCATGCATATATACGTAGTTAACATATAAAGTTTTATATGGATAGTATCACGGATATATCTTTGACTCTTTCTATTACATACATAATTGAACGTTCGATCTACTACTCAATAGGAAAAATATATATACTGAACCAATTTAACTTATGATAAATATATATTATGCAATATACAATATATATAATTATAATATACATTAACATCTCCCCCGCCATGCTTTAATCAACTATATCGATTTTTTCCTTTTATAAACAAAATTAAGATTATACTATAGTTATGTGATAGTTTTATAAAGTTGCTAGTGATTTATAGCGATTAAATATAATTTTATTCATAAATTATTTTGTATTGTAGACTTTGAAAATAAATTAAGATGAAAGTTGAATTATATTTTTGAAGCAATAAAATTTTATTCATAGAAGATTTTCTTAAAAGAAGATAAAATTTTTTAGTTTTTTTGTATCATAAATTATAATCATAAATTATAATCAAAATAATACAATACATAATTATTAAATAATATTCATGATATATAATAATTTAAATTGTCATTATAATGATAAATTACAGTAAATAACAAATTATTAATGTAATATATAAATTATTTAAGAACTATTTTAATTTTTTATGATTTATAAAAAAAATATTAAATTTTTGTATAATATAGTGTATGACACATCATATAAAGAGGTGAATTAAAAATTAAATTTGTCACATGACAATATATGACAGGGCTAAAGGAGGTAAAAACATGTGGCGGATAATGAGGTGGCATAACATGGGATTGACGTGTGGAATATGATGAGGTGGCTGATTTTGGGGAAGATATGTGGCAAAATTCTCTTCTACTTTAGTATTATACAGTAGATTTATAACATTAGTGATAAGATCCCTACACATATGCTTTTCCATCCATGATTTCCGTTATCGAGAATTTTAACTTTCCTTCATAGAAAGATTAGATTTTTTTTAAATATATGTAAAGTTTATATTCATCATCTTGTATATATTTGCATACGATCAACGGTAGTTTTTGGCTTTCCTACACTATAGTCATTCTCACATGATTATCAGACTAAACAACGATCCTCCTTGTATAAGATCTATCAATTGATCGAAAATGACAACCACCACCAAAACTATTGATTCAACCAACCCCTACTACTTGCACCCTTCGGATCATCCGGGACTATCAATTTGTTTTGTCGTCCTCAAAGGTGACAATTATTCTGATTGGAAATGTTGGAGAATGTACTAACCTTAACGGTACTCGTACTGGTAGTGTTGTCCTCAGTCTACCGCATTAACCGATAACAGACCAGAAGTATCCACGCCCCAAATCCCAAAGTCACTGATCAATGGTAAGCTCTAATGTGTTCTTCTAGAAGTGTATTGTAGTAAGTCATATATTCACATAGAATAAACCCCTATTTATATTGCTCCAATATGTTAGTTACATTGAGGAGATTAAGGGATAGACGGCTGTGATTAAGGAGAATAATGACTAATTTGTAACACCCCGAATCCGTAGGACTCGAAGTGCTATTGGGCTAGGATCTCACAATGAATCCTGACCCTAGCCTGACAACAAATTCACTAAATCTTACAACAAGACACCAATAGATTAAAAACAAAACATAAAACTGATATATATATATATATATATATATATATATATATATATATATATATATATATATATATACATATCAAAAAGGTGATGCAAGTTACTGTTGAGTGCAAAGTCAAAACATGAATCCGTACAAAATAACCCATATCCCACGAATATGCCCAGTGTACGGAACCCTCAGCAGATCACCCTTCTGGATCACTCTGCAACTCTCCTAACCTACAAAGGATCTACAACACGGTATAAAACCGTTAGCTAACCATACACATATATAAGAAGATGCTAGAGCACAAACACATATCAAGAATATTAACACTTCATCATGATATCACACATTTACCCGGTTTATTATCTTTAATAAGTCGAATCACTCAATCGTATAAATAGATGTATATGAAGATATGTGACACGAGGAATATAATCCCCGCCTCTGAGTGCTCTAGCCAGCTGGAGTAGTAACAGCACACCTCCCGTGTACCCTATGGGAGTGGTGAGGGTCCTTCCCGTATACCAGATCTGGTCTGACTATAGAGAACCTCCCAGACTCCACTACGGGATGAAAGGGAAAGGTTATCACGGCCACTACAATGGGCGATCAATATAACATAGGTCGGTGACCATAATAACACGTGCTATAAAGCATATAACACACACACCACTCAAGCATACAATCAATATAAGGATAGTAGCTAAGTAAGTCCTATGGACTTACCTCAATCTCATGAGTCGTATCACTACGATCAGCTCTCACT
This sequence comes from Fagopyrum tataricum, assembly GCA_002319775.1. NCBI lineage: Eukaryota > Viridiplantae > Streptophyta > Magnoliopsida > Caryophyllales > Polygonaceae > Fagopyrum > Fagopyrum tataricum. The sequence goes on along the minus strand of CM008282.1, from coordinate 38,424,671 downwards.
CAGGTCCACTCCAAACTGGAGGACAACAAGGCATACATATATATCAAACTCCTATCACACGAAGGGGTCACACCTAGACCCAAGGGATCCATAAGGATCATATCCAACTCGTAACCTCAAGGCCGTAACCGGCATATCTATATCATACTCATCATAAACCGATACCTAGCATGGTACTAGTTCCCTCATACTAGGAAAGGAAAGGAGCTACCCAACTATAGGTAGTCTCGGGACAAGACGCACCTACGTGATCAAGGGACGTAGGGGCGGAATGGATAACCCGCAGGCGCGGCAGGGAGTAGCCGCAGGGGCGGTGACCAAGTACGCAGGCAACGCATGCAAGGCGTTGACGCTGGCGCGGGCGCTGCGGCACGGCTTCCGCAGGGGCGGTGGCTTCCAGGCGCGGAGACGGCGACAGTGCAGAGCGAAACCCCGCGAGTTGTCTTTCACTCTTCACGTGATTAAATCATGTCTCCTCTCTTCTAGATTCCCATCCATACATATATATACACAAGTTAACATCACCCTATGATCAAGCATCAAATCCTAAGCTAAAGAAAGGAAGAATCAAGCAAAGAGAAGAAGAACAAAGAATAGGAAGCTTACCACAGTTGTGGTTAGCTAGGGAGTTGATCACCAACACTCTTACTGACTTCCAAGCACAGCAGCACTCATCAAAAGCATCATCATCATCAAAATCACAACAAATCTCTTCCAAAACCAAGGAGAAGCAAGAACAAGATCAAAGAAGGTGAAGGAGAAGCAAGAAGGACGTGAGGAAAGATGGAACATGGAATGAAATGGAACCCTTGCTCAGCAAGGTAAAACGGAGTAAGGGTGAAAGGTAAATCACGGTCAAGGGAGTCAACAAAACCGGCTGCAGCCGCCGGAACCCGCAGGGGCGGTTCCATGAGCCGTAGGGGCGGAAACCCACAGGGGCGGCAGTCAGGCCCGCGGGTGCGGTAAGGTCAACCTCGGCCAAGCCAAACTCGGCTAAGGACCAAGACTCGGTCCGAAAGAAAAGGGCTCTCACATAATTATTTCCCGTCTTAAAAACAATTAAGACCCCCTTAATTTATCAAAGGAATATGTAACAACCAAGAGTCTTTACAAAAGAGTATGTAACAACCAAGAGCCATTCAAATTACAATACTCTCACTCGGCTAGACAACCAATCAAGCCTCCCATTTGGTCACACAACCAAGTTTACTACAATAAACAAACTAACACAGTTCATACAGGAAATGGGGTGTGCGACCAAAAAGTAACAAGTAATGTTATATTAAGCTACCATCAAACTAACATAACACTTTCACCATAACAACGATTCCCTAGGTCATTCAAACAACACCGCAGCATACACTGTCCCTTTATGCTATTAACATGTTACAAAGTTATACACTTAATATAACTGTCGGCCGGGCTTAACATGGTACAGTTGAATTGACCTTCCTTAGACACTAATGAAAAAACATCTCGACACAACTACTTTCTTAATATGACCCATTACGCCTCAACTTTCCGGCTTTATGTAATCATACGAAAGTAGCAACATCGTGTTTAGACTTTTTAACATAGCTCTAAGTCAAAAAGGGCTTCGTACAACAATAGACACTACGGTCCATAGGGTTCACACAGTGAAAGAGTGGGAAAAGGTTTGTCACTCCTATAACGGTCGGAAAACACACATAGTATGATATATGTGTCACGACATAGTTCCCACTAAGGGCATGCCGCTCTTCTATGTCGTGCGAATAATAGTCTATATACTACCTAAGTATCTAACTCGAGCCACTTGATTTGAGATACTCAATGTCCAATTTCACGCTCGTTATTCGGTTTTAAGCTCTAGTACGAAAGACATGTATTTCATACTTGACTCTTTGAGAGTCTCATCTTATACATAATAAGGCGACTATGTAATGAGTCAACTTATTATCTACACATCACAAGTGTAATAATACATTCTCGTACACACAATGTGTTAATCAAGACTCAATCTCATCTTGCATGCTACTCTAACACCAAGGTGATTACCTGTGTGACTAGGTCAATCAAGGAGCTTGGTAGCATTCTTACGTGCCAGAAAAATGCAACAAATGCTCATGAACAATTAAAGAAAAAACACTTTTATTCCATAATGCTCAAAACATGTCCATAACACAAACAACATGTCTACGATCAAAACAAAAGAAGATACAACCAAAAACTAAAACCTTCGTAAGCCCAAACCTTTAACATGGGCTCGGAACACATCTCTAGCAATAGGTTTAGTTAAAGGATCAGCAATCATCTCATTAGTCGATATACACTTAATGGCAACTTCATTATTTTTTATGGCGTTTCGAACAAAATGATAACGCCTCTTAATATGCTTGGTTTTTCTATGAAATTTCGGATCCTGGGCAAATTGGATAGCAGCGGTATTGTCACAATGCATCTCCACAGGCTCATCAACTTTAGGAGTAAGATCAAGATCTTGTAAAAAAACTCCTTAGCCACATCGTCTCTTGGACTGCGAGGCTAACAACGACATACTCTGCTTCCATAGTCGATAAAGCAATGCAGTCTTGCTTCTTACTGCACCAGGATATTGCACCTCCACCAAGGACAAAAGCGTATCCCGAGGTTGATTTAGACTCGTCTAAATCACCTCCCCAATCAGCATCCGAGTATCCTTTCAAACTCAAGTCCCCTCCTAGAAAACATAGGACTAGGTCACTTGTACCACAAAGGTAACGCAAGATTCTCTTGACTCCTTGTCAGTGTGCAGGACCCGGGTTACTTTGGTAACGACTCACCAAACCAACCGCATAGCAGATGTCAGGCCTAGTACATAACATGGTATACATCAAACTCCCTATTGCACTAGCGTAAGGAACATCGCTCATCTGTTTCTTCTCTAAATCTGTTTTAGGGCATTGTTCAAGGCTTAAGAATTGACCTTTATCAACTGGAGTATCAACGGGCTTGGACTTATTCATTCAAAAATGCTCCAATACCTTCTTAATATATGTCTCTTGACATAAACCAAGAAGTTTTTTAGGGCAATTTCTCATAATCTCCACACCTAGGACAAACCTAGCTTCACCCATATCCTTCATCTTAAAAACAGAGGATAGCCATCCTTTGGCAGCGTTGATCATCTCCATGTTGTTACTAGCTAGGAGTATGTCATCGACATATAAGGAGAGAAACATAATCCCTTCTTTAGTTTTCATAACATATACACAATGGTCTTCATCAGCCATGTAAAAGCCAAAAGCAATACTAGCTTCATGGAATCTAAAGTACCATCGCCTAGAAGATTGCTTAAGACCATATATGGATCGCTTAAGACGACTGTAACACCCCAAATCCGTAGGACTCGAGGTGCTACTAGGCTAGGATCTCACAATGGATCCTGACCCTAGCCTGACAACAAGTTCACTGAATCTTACAACAAGGCACATATAGATTAAAAGAAAACATAAAACTAATGTATATATATATATCAAAAGGTAATACAGAGTACTGCTGAGTACAAAGTCAAAACAGAAATCCGTACAACATAAATAACCCATATCCCACGATATCGCCTAGTGTACGGAGCTCTCAGCAGATCACCCCTCTGGATCACTCTGCAGTTCTCCAAACCAACAAAGGATCTACAACACGGTATAAAACCGTTAGCTAACCATACACATATATAAGAAGATGCTAGAGAACAAACACACATCAGAAATTATAACATATCAACATGTTTTCACACATTTACCCGGTTTATTATCTTTAATAAGTCCAAACACTCAATCGTATAAATATATGTATATGAATATACGTGACACGAGGAATGTATATAACCCTCGCCTCTGCGTGCAATATCTAGCTGGAGTGGTATCAGGGCACTTTCCCGTATACCATATGGAGTGGTAGGTGCCCTTCCTGTATACCAGGTCTAACTAGCTTACAGAGAACTTCCGAGACTCCACTACGGGATGAAAGGTAAGTTGTCACAGCCACTACAATGGGCGGTCAATATAACATAGGTCGGTAATGAACCATATCGCATGCTACAAAGCATATAACAAACACCACTCAAGCATACATCCAATATAAGGATAGTAGCTAAGTAAGTCCTATGGACTTACCTCAACCTCAGGAGTAACCTCAACCACGATCAACTCTCAGATACGTCCACTCCAATCCGGAGGACAACACTGCCTAATATCAAGGCATATAACATATCAAACTCATATCCATCAAAGGGTCACACCTAGACCCAAGGGATCCATAAGGATCGTATCCTAACTCATAAACCTCAAAGCCATAACCGGCATACAGATATATCACATCCTCAACATTCTATCCTCATACACGTACCTAGCATGCTACTAACCCGCTCATACTAGGAAAGGAAAGGATCTACCTAACTTTAGGTAGATCCGGGACAAGACGCATCTGCGTGACACAAGAGACGCAGGGGTGGAACAAGCAATCCGCAGGCGCGGCAGAACTCAGCCGCGGGCGCGGTGACAAAGGCCGCAGGCAACGCACGCACGGCACAGGCACGGCACAGGCACGGCGCGGGCGCTGTGGCACAGATTCCGCAGGGGCAGCGGCTTCCAGGCGCAAGGGCGGCGACGGGGCAAAACGTGATCCCGCGATCCCTCTTCAGCTCTTTACGTGATCAAATCACGTCTTCTCTCATCCAAATCCACACACATACATATACATACACATTCCAACATCAATCTATGATCAATACATCTAATCCTAAGCTAAGGAAGGAAGAACAAGAAAGAGGGAAAGGAAGGAGAAGCAAGAAGCTCACCTCTACTGCTGTGAGCACCCAAGGCAGAACAAACACACTCTCAGCTGGCATCACAAGCTCAGCAAACATGCACACAACATCCAGCAACACAAAGTCACACTAAAACTCTATCAAACTCCAAGAACTCTCAAGCAAGATCAAGAAGGGTAAGGAAGAGAAGAAGAACGTAAGGAAGCTGATGAAAGGAGTGAAGAAGAAATCCTTGCTCAGCAAGGAAAGAAAGAAGTAAGGAAAAGAGTAAAGCACGAGTCAACCGGTCAACAAAACCGGCTGCAGCCGCACGAACCCGCAGGGGCGGTTCCCTGGGCCGCGGGAGCGGAAACCCGCTGGGGCGGCACACGTGCCCGCGGGGGCGGCTAAGGTAAGCTAGGTCCAAAAAGACTAGGTTCTTACACCTCACCCCCCTAAAAACAAGTTTCGTCCCGAAACTTGTAAAATCCTCAAACCACTCGGACTCACAAGCCGAGGTAAAACTCTCTCTATAACCTCAAACATAAGCGTGGAGGAAATCATCAACTCCAGCAACAGAACACTATCCAAGGCATAGAGGAAAACCATCTCTAGCCAAACCATAACCACATCATAAGGCAGAGAGGAATCACATCTCTAGCCGTATCATACTCATAACAGAAAGGCATGGAGGAAAAACATCTCCAGCAACACTATGTCCATCAAAATAGCATGGAAGAATAACATCTTCAGTTGAATCCTAAATGTATCACAATAGAATGGAGGAAAGAGCCATATCCAGCTATAAACAAGAATCATACTAGCACCACAAGATCTAATAAGATCATATATCATATCAAAGCTAGTAAGAAAATAAACACATCATGGTATATAAGCACATAATACTCAGCAAGATAGTACTAAGATCTACTCGGTGATCTTACTAGTGCACCTATCTCGGCATAGAACTCTGGATAGTTCCTCTGGATACTATCCTCAGTCTCCCATGTAGCCTCATCAGGTCCTCGTCTCGACCACTGTATCCTCAACATAGGAATGTCCTGCGAACGCAGGCGTCTCATACCTCGTTCTAGGACTGCAATAGGGTGCTCAGCAAAGGTGTGGTCCGGCTCAACCACTAAATAATCATAACTCACGATGTGTCTCGGATCTGGTATGTACTCCCTCAGCTGAGACACATGAAATAAAGGGTGAACACCCTCTAATCTCGGAGGCAAGGCTAATCTGTAAGCTGCGCTCCCAGCCCCGTCCAGAATCTCGAACGGTCCGACATATCGGGGGCTCAACTTCCCCTTAATGCCAAATCGCCTAACACCTCGTGTCGGGGACACTCTCAGCCACACATGGGCTCCAACTCTGAACTCTAGAGGTCTACGCCTCCTATCAGCATATGACTTCTGACGGTTCTGCGCAGTCAGCATCCGCTCTCTAATCAGTGTTACTCGAGCCACATCATCCGGAATCTGATCAGGTGTCAAACCACTAACACTGCTCTGCTCATCCCAAGATAGCGGAGTACGGCATCTCTGTCCATACAGTGCCTCATAAGTATCCATCCCAATAGATGCATGCCAGTTGTTGTTGTATGAGAACTCAACAAGTGGGAGATGATCCATCCACACTTGCCCCCAATCCAACACACAAGCTTGCGGCATATCCTCCAGCGTCTGAATGGTCCTCTCTGACTGACCATCTGTTTGAGGATGGAACGCAGTCGTGAAGTGCAAGCTCGTCCCTAGGGCAGTCTAAATCTGCTGCCAGAATCTCGAGGTAAATCGCCCATTTCTGTCTAAGACGATCATCCTCGGTACACCATGGAGTCTCACTATCTGCCTAGTGTACTCCTCAGCTAATCTGCTCACCGGTCACATCTCCCTTATAGGAATAAAACGTTTCGTCTTCGTCAATCTATCTACTATGACCCAGATGGCATCAAAACTCCGGCTCAGCCTCAGTCCAGTCACAAAATCCATGGTGACGTCCTCCCACTTCCTCTGTGGAACAGGAAGTGGATGGAGCTCACCTCCAGGTTTGAAATGCTCTATCTTGACCTGCTGGCAGGTCGCACACTGTGCCACAAATCTGGCCACATCGGGCTTCAGCCCTCCCCACCAATATATATGTCTCAAGTCCTGATACATCTTACTCGTACCGGGATGTACCGAGTAAGGTGTACAGTGAGCCTCCTGTAAAATCTTCTGCCTCATCTCTGTATCAGCAGGTACACAGACACGACCGCAGCGTCTCAAAACTCCATCTGCTCCAAGCAGGAACTGTGGTGCCTCATCCCGAGACATCCTATCTCGTATCCTCATCAAAGTAGGGCAGGTCTCCTGCTTCTCTTGGATCTCGCTCAATAGATCATGAAGGACCTTTAATGTACACAGCTGGGCATCCTCATCAAGAAACTGGATGTCCAACTCTAACCAGATCAGGTATCTCTGCAACTGATGCTGAACTGTCAGCCTCGCAATCGCCTGCTCTCGAGGCGTCTTCCTGCTCAGGGCGTCGTGAAGTGCAAACTCGTCCCCAGGGCAGTCTGAATCTGCTGCCAAAACCTCGAGGTAAATCGTCCATCTCTGTCTGAGATGATCGTCCTCGGTACACCATGGAGTCTCACTATCTCCTAGTGTACTCCTCAACTAATCTGCTCACCGGCCACGTCTCCCTAATCGGAATGAAATGTGTCGTCTTCGTCAATCTGTCTATAATAACCCAAATAGCATCAAAACTCCGGCTCAGACTCAGCCCGGTCACAAAATCCATGGTGATGTCCTCCCACTTCCTCTGTGGAACAGGAAGTGGATGGAGCTCACCTCCAGGTCTGCAATGCTTTATCTAGACCTGCTGGCAGGTCGCACACTGTGCCACAAATCTGGCCACATCGGGCTTCAGCCCTCCCCACCAATATAAACGTCTCAACTCCTAATACATCTTACTCGTACCTAGATGTACAGAGTAAGGTGTATTGTGAGCCTCTTGTAAAATCCTATGTCTCATCTCTGTATCAGCAGGTACACAGACGCGACCGTGGCATCTCAAAACTCCATCTGCTCCTAGCAGGAACTGTGGTGCCTCATCCCGAGACATCCTATCTCGTATCCTCAGCCGTGTCGGGCAGGTCTCCTGCTTCTGTTGGATCTCACCCAACAGATCAGGAAGAACCTCTAATGTACGCAGCTGGGCATCCTCATCGGGAAACTGGATGTCCAACTCTAACCAGATCAAGTCTCTCTGCAACTGATGCTGAACTGTCAGCCTCGCAATCGCCTGCTCTCGAGGCGTCTTCCGCTCAGGGCGTCGGCGACAACGTTCGCCTTCTCTGGATGATACAGAATCTCTAAATCAAAGTCCTTGATCAGCTCGAGCCACCTACGCTGGCGGTTATTCAATTCCCACTGCGTGAAAATGTACTTCAGACTCTTATGGTCTGTGAAGATCTAACATGTAGCACCATACAGGCAATGTCTCCAGATCTTTAGTGCATGAACTACCGCTGCCAACTCCAGATCATGAGTCGGGTAGTTCTCCTCATACGTCTTCAGCTGTCGAGACGCATATGCAATCACCCTGCCTCTCTGCATCAAAACACATCCCAAGCCTAGCTTGGATGCATCACTGTAAACCACAAAATCCTCAGTACCCTCTGGCTGTGCCAAAATAGGAGCAGAAGTCAAACGCCTCTTCAACTCCTCAAAACTCTGCATACACTGATCAGACCACACAAATCTGGTAGTCTTCCTTAGCAAACTTGTCAGTGGACGGGCAATTACAGAAAATCTCTCCACAAAGCGTATGTAATAACCGGCTAGGCTAAGGAAGCTACGTACTACCTTGACGTTTGTCGGTGTCATCCAAGCTGCTACTGCCTCAATCTTGGCCGGATCCACCTTGATCCCTTCAGTTGATACAACATGACCCAGGAATGCTACCTCTGGCATCCAGAACTCACACTTAGAGAACTTAGCATAACGTTCTCTATCCCGCAAAACCTGCAATACAGTCCTCAGATGTCCTGCATGCTCCTCTCTACTACGAGAATATACTAGAATATCATCAATGAAAACCACCAAAAAATGATCCAGGAATTCGATGAAGATACTATTCATCAACTCCATAAAGACGGCTTGGGCATTCGTAAGCCCAAATGGCATCACTACAAACTCGTAGTGGCCATATCTGGTCCGGAATGTTGTCTTGTGCACATCCTGCTCTCTCACCCTCAGCTGGTGATATCCTGAACGCAGATCAATCCTGGAGAACATAGTCGCTCCCTGTAGCTGATCTAACAAATCATCAATGCACGGCAATGGATACTTGTTCTTGATGGTCACCTTGTTCAGCTCTCTGTAATCAATGCATAATCTCAGGGATCCGTCCTTCTTCCGTACGAAGAGGATAGGTGCTCCCCATAGGGACACGCTAGGGCGAATGAAGCCCTTCTCAGCCATCACTATAACAAAATAGGTTTTTGATAGCATTAAATAATAGCGATTATATTGTACATGCTATTGATTATATGCCAAGATTTCTTCATAGCGTTTCACATTCATATAAACGCTGTTAATAAAAATACCAGGTATAAGGTTCTCCCATTTTAGCCGAAACAAAACGCGCGCCTGTGAACAAAACGCTATAAAAAAAACTCTCCTTTCCTCTTCAAATCACGATTTCTTCATGTCTGGCAAATACTCGACTCAGGTTAGTTCTATTCTCATCAACTCTTGATTTATATATTCATCAATTTCAGTTCGCGGTTTTCAATTCCTAATTTGCTTCTTCATTTTAGAAAACCCAATTAAGAGAAGATTAACCCTAACACCGATAAATAGGTGAGTAGGACGGGTATGAGGTTGTTGTTGCTAATAATTTGCTTGTGACTAATTATTACGATTCTCAACTAATGCTCTCGTCCTTGTAAGATCTTCCTACCCATTCCCTCTAAAATCTCATTCTTTGGTTAGATTTTAATCTCAAGATGCTCAGCTTAATATCTATCAATTTATTTTTCTTTAAATTTATTTCTGTTTATGCCATGAATGTTTTGGGTGGAGAGAGGAAGAAGTAAATCCGAAGGCTTAGATGTTCAACTTACAGTTATAGTCACTACTTAGTTTCACAGCTTGCCAATTACAAGCTACTCAATTTTGATTTGAGTTCGCTTTAAATATGAAGTAATCAGGGGTTCACGGGGACATCAAACAGGTTTTGTTTGTAAGTAATTGGAGATGCAATGGATAAGTGGGTTGTCTTCTTTGTTTATAGCTTTATTTATTGTTGCGAGTCTTGATTTTGTTTATAAGTTTACGGGAACATCAAACCGGTTTTCCCTCTCCCTTTCATGCATTTTGATTCCCCTAAATCTCTATTTTTGTTTTCATATTTTTGTGTGTTTGGTAGTGGATTTATAAGCTGCGTTTCATTGAAAACTCTAGTAAGTTTAGTAAACTCTGGAAACCTAGTTTGTCCACTCTAAATCTCATATTGTTAAACCAGTTATATCGTTGGCGCCATGTGCTAGCTGTTTTGGAAAAAAGCTGTAAAATACAGGATTTCAGTTATTAATCTGCTCATGTTAACGGTGTAAGTTATTTAGTAAAATAATCATTTGACACAAAGCTACCAATGCTCTAACACCTTCCATGGGAGAGTATATAGTCCTCTACTCTTCTCAGAATCCATTTGAACTATTTGATCTCTGAATTGTCTTTGAATTTTACCACCCAGTCCTCTACTCTTCTCCTAAGGTTCAATGGAACGATTAATAGTTGATACGTACATGAGATTATCATCATACATTAATAAAGGATACCATTACTTCTTTCTATGAAATAATTATTGGTATTAGTAGGATAATTTTTATTTGATGGTGAGCCCTGATATGTCCAGTAAGTTGTATGATAATGAGACAATTAGTATGATCCTAAGGTTCAACGGAATGATTAACACTTGATGAGTACACGAGATATCCATCCTTCCCAATAATTAAAGAAAATATGAGCACTTCTTTTAGTCTCACTCAATTACTCAAGAGAACACTAGAGAGCTAGGCTGTTAATTTGTAAAATTTGCCTCTTATGTTTTTTTACAGAATTTTAAACTATATAGACAAGTCTATACATCTAAGTCCTAAGATGCTTTGCATAGTTTGTCGATGGAGAAGATGAGATAACACATCAGATCGGAGAGACCGCATACATATTATCTGCATGCTACTCTGTGAAACCTTACGCTGTGGCCAGGTAATTTTCACCTGTTCATCTACTGAAGTTAACATTCTACCATATCAACATTATTTTTACATGTTATTTTTGTTATTTTTGTTATAAGCACCAAGCCCTATAAAAAAGTGAAAGTTTATAATGTGTGGTTTTTGGCCTTTTTTTGGCCCGTTGAAGGGTGTATGCGAGTAATGAAGATACCTATTAGCATCTACAATGAAATGGATAATATTTGTTGAAACTTCCTATGGAATGACACAACCCATAAACAACCGCTATGAAAAAGGGTGTATGTGGCATTTTTTTGGCATTTCATCATACTTAGTAGTTAATATATGTTACTTCTTAATCTCATGATACATTTAAGCGTATTTAGTTTATTTTAGGCATTTTGACTATCATACTAGGTAGCTACTATGTTACAAATTACATTTTTATGTTTGTGCAATTGAAGTTTTAATATACCTGTATATCAACTTCCAGTTGGTGATAATGTTCTTGGTGCACTGCCTAATACAATATCTTTTGACTTTATTGCATTTTATAATTGGATGATTATGTATCTGAAAGTTGTTTGAAAGAACTCATATGAAAGTTCCTTAATTATAGGATGAAAGAAAATATTTTTTTGGTACCAGCTCGATTGTAATTTTGTTCTATTCTATCATGCATGCTTGGTACAAATATGAATTCAAATTGAATGGTGATCCAACAAGGGTGAAGTTGGCAAGGAAAAAAGATGGATGTAGGGTAACAAAATCAATTGGTCAGTTTTGAGATAGATGGATGAAACTGTTGTAAAATATTTTATTTTATCCTATGGCAGGTCCTTAAGAGATGAGTTTTCGAAAATTCCTGAGAAGATTCATATTCCAAATCAGTCATGGATGAATTTGAGCAAGGTTCATAGTTGAAGTTACCGGATTTTGCAGTATGTTGAACCGCCACGATGCATTCGAGCAAGGTTTATAGTTGAAGTTACGGTTGTTGGTACAACAGTTTCCTGGACATCGGACAAATTTGTTCTAATATAAATAACATATAGTTGGTTATCCTTTTTAGATTAATATTGTAAAAATTTGTTCTCTTGTAGAACAATTGTTTTAAACTACTAATGGTTTGTATCATTTTGAATCTTTTACATGACACAATGTGGTTTACGTGACGTTCTTTTAATTTTAATAGAAAAAATGTATTTGCGGAAATATTGTTATTTGATTAGAAATGCTATTATCGGATTCCTATAGCATTTATGGAGAACACTATTTGGATTCCATAGCGTTTTCAAAAAACGCTATAATTGGGTTATATAACATTCCATAGCGTTTCCATTGTGTTTTTCATAGTTTTTGTTTAACGCTATGCTTGACCTTATTTCCACAACATTTTTCATAGCGTTTGCAAAAACGCTATTAATGATCCTATTTTCGTAGCTTTTGAGGAAACGCTATCATTGTCCACTTTTCCATAGCATTTGAGGAAACGCTATTACCGTCCACCTTATCCATAGCGTTTCAGCAAACGCTATTAATAGCCTTATTTCCATAGCGTTTGGAAAAACGCTGTTATTACCCACTTTTCCATATCGTTTCAACAAACGCTATAATTGGTCCAAATTTTCATAGCGTTTGCACAAACGCTATGAAAGCATGTTACCCTATTATAGCGGGCTCTGTCATAGCGTTTATAAAAACGCTATCACTCTATATAATAGCGTTTTTCAAACGCTATCAATACTAATTAATGTTGTAGTGCATCTCCTCAAGTTGCTTCTTCAGCTCCAACATCTCGACAGACGCCATCCGGTATGGGGCCTTCGAGATCAGTCTAGTACAAGGCTCTAACTCAATACTGAAATCCACACTCCTCTGAGGCGGAAAATTGGACGGCTCAGCAAATACATCTGCAAAATCATAGACAACTGGGATATCCTCTAATGTTGGACTCTCCCCCTCCTTCATGGCATAACACCGGAAGGCATCACAACCCTGTGCAATCAATCTCGCAACCCGTATTGCACTGATAACCATGCCAGATTTTCCAAGGTCCCAACCTCGGAAAACCTCTATCTGACCTAACTCGGTAGAGAGGGTAACAGTCTTCCTACCTACATCTAAGACTGCAGAATGTCTATCCATCCAATCCATACCTAGAATGACTTATTCATGCACTAATGGCGTGACAAAGAAGTCCACAAGCAAAACACGGGTCCCTACAGTAATGGGACAGTCACGAATCTCATGGGTACCTCTGACCCTACCATCATCGAGTAACCCTATAATAAAGGGCATCCCCTCAACTGTATCTAGACTCAGACGCTCTACACAGGCATCAGAAATAAAGAATGCGTAGCACCAGTATCAAATAACACTCTAACAGGTAAACCATGAATCAGAATGGTACCTGTAGCAGTCGGTGCAGCTGGCTCCTCTGCACTCCTCAGCTCAAAGACTCGACCCTGTGGGCCTCTGGTATCAGTGGTGCTCCCACCACGACCTCTGCCTCTACTCGGCCCAGGAGCAGATCCCTGAGTCGTAGGGCGATCTCGGACTCTCTGCTATCCCTATGTCTGTTGCTGCTAAGGTGGCCTCTGTCCACCTCCAGCTACACTGGCAGGGGAAGAACCCTGCTGAGATGAAGCTCCGCCCTGGCGGTATTAAACAGCTTTGTGACCTTGTCTACCACAGGTTTAGCAAGTCACTAGTGGCCTCGTGCACTCGGGCCTCATATGTCCTGGATCACCACAGTTAAAATACTGAGGTCCCTTATCTGCAATCGGTGCAGATGAGGGCTGACTCTGGCGTCTCTGACCACGCCAACCACTAGCAGCACCACCAGTACCACTGGTTTGCCCTGTACGCTTCCTCTTCTCAAACCCTCAGGTCTGAGAAGCTTTCCTCTGTCCAGCTCGCTCCCTCTCATAGTCGGAAGCTTTGTCATGATAATCCATCAGAAACTCACAGTGGAAACCCGCCATATAGGTCCGGGTAGTATCCCTCAGTCATCGGGAAAAGAGATAGACGTGTTGATCTACAGAAGGTGCAGCTGGTCTCAGTAATGCCAGCTCCTCCTGAAACCTCTTGATGGCCTCAGAGACTGGTACATCCTCAAACCCAGCCTCAGCAAAATCTCGCAGTTTCTCCCTCCTTAGTGAGGCAGGGCAGAAACGCTCTCTAATCATGGTCCTCATATGCTCATAACTAGTAACCTGACCCCGTACTGATCTCCACCAGTGTTGTGCCAAGTCCCGGAATAAAATCTGAACCAACTCGATCTGTCTGTCCACTAGACATCTAATGGACTCCAAAGCTGAGTCCACATGTCCGATCCAGAGCTCAACCTCTAACCTCACCTTCCTAGTGAAGGGGGTACACCCATCTGATGGAAAGCATTCAACCAAGTGTCTGGTCTAGGCCCTCTATGCTCCTCCCGAACCTGAGGAATCTCAACAGCCTGTGCCTGTAAATCTGGGGCAAGTCTACCGGCTCTGACAGCCTCCTCCACTCGTCTGATATAAGCTCGGAACTCTAATCCCCCATGGAGACACGATCAGACTCACCAGACTGGGCTCTCTGTGACCCCTGTCTCTTAGCTGCACCGTTCCCAATCTCAGGAATGACGCTCTCAGCAACCTCCTCATGTATCTCTCCCACATGTCAACCGTCAGCAGGAGTCCTACCCCGTCCTCTACCTAGAGGGGGTCTACCTCTACCTCGTCTAGCTGCAGGTAAGGCTCTAGTCTGAACCATCTGCAGAAGACGTAAACCTAACTTAGAAGGCTATATATATGCCATATGTATAAATATATATCAAATCAATCACAACAGAATATCTATATATATTTATATTGTCGAGGTCTTTAGAGAGGCGATGGCTCACGTACACGGTATCCCAAAACTTTTGTACTCATTTCAAAACCAAAACCTTTTGAAAAGTCATACCCCTTTTTAGGTTCTGTTTATTTATCTATTCGACCTTTATCGCAGATTACAAATGCCATTGTTGTCAATCTGGGCTCTGATACCAACTTTGTAACACCCCAAATCCGTAGGACTCGAGATGCTACTAGGCTAGGACTCACAATGGATCCTGACCCTAGCCTGACAACAAGTTTACTGAATCTTACAGATAGATTAAAACAAAACATAAAACTGATGTATATATATACATATCAAAAGGTAATACAGAGTACTGCTGAATACAAAGTCAAAACAGAAATCCGTACAACATAAATAACCCATATCCCACGATATCGCCCAGTATACGGAGCCCTCAGCAGATCACCCCTCTAGATCACTCTACAGATCTCCTAACCTGCAAAGGATCTACAACACGGTATAAAACCGTTAGCTAACCATACACATATATAAGAAGATGCTAAAGCACAAACACACATCAGAAATTATAACATATCAACATGCTTTCACACATTTACCCGGTTTATTATCTTTAATAAGTCCAAACACTCAGTCATATAAATAGATGTATATGAATATACATGACACGAGGAATGTATATAACCCTCGCCTCTGCGTGCAATAGCTAGCTGGAGTGGTATCAGCGCACTTTCCCGTATACCATATGGAGTGGTAGGTGCCCTTCCCGTATACCAGGTCTAACTAGCTTACAGAGAACTTCCCAGACTCCACTACGGGATGAAAGGTAAGTTGTCACAGCCACTACAATGGGCGGTCAATATAACATAGGTCGGTAATGAACCATATCGCATGCTACAAAGCATATAACAAACACCACTCAAGCATACATCCAATATAAGGATAGTAGCTAAGTAAGTCCTATGGACTTACCTCAACCTCAGGAGTAACCTCAAACACGATCAACTCTCAGATACGTCCACTCCAATCCGGAGGACAACACTGCCTAATATCAAGGCATATAACATATATCAGACTCATATCCATCAAAGGGTCACACCTAGACCCAAGGGATCCATAAGGATCGTATCCTAACTCAAAAACCTCAAAGCCATAACCGGCATACAAATATATCACATCCTCAACATTCTATCCTCATACACGTACCTAGCATGCAATTGACCCGCTCATACTAGGAAAGGAAAGGATCTACCAAACTTTAGGTAAATCCGGGACAAGACGCACCTGCGTGACACAAGAGACGTAGGGGCGGAACAAGCAACCCGCAGGCGCGGCAGAAATCAACCGCGGGTGCGGTGACAAAGGCCGCAGGCAACGCAGGCACGGGGCGGGCGTTGTGGCACAGATTCCGCAGGGGCGGCGGCTTCTAGGCGCGGGGGCGGCGACGGTGTAGAACGTGATCCCGCGATCCCTCTTCAGCTCTTCACGTGATCAAATCACGTCTTCTCTCATCCAAAGCCACACACATACATATACATACACATTCCAACATCAATCTATGATTAATACATCTAATCCTAAACTAAGGAAGGAAGAACAAGAAAGAAGGAAAGGAAGGAGAAGCAAGAAGCTCACCTCTACTGTTGTGAGCACCCAAGGCAGAACAAACACACTCTCAGCTGGCATCACAAGCTCAACAAACATGCACACAACATCCAGCAACACAAAGCCACACTAAAACTCTATCAAACTCCAAGAACTCTCAAGCAAGATCTAGAAGGGTAAGGAAGGGAAGAAGAACGTAAGGAAGCTAATGAAAGGAGTGAAGAAGAAACCCTTGCTCAGCAAGGAAAGAAAGAAGTAAGGAAAAGAGTAAAGCACGAGTCAACCGGTCAACAAAACCGGTTGCAGCCGCAGGAACCCGCAGGGGCGGTTCCCTGGGCCGCGGGAGCGGAAACCCGTTGGGGCGGCTTACATGCCCGCGGGGGGCGGCTAAGGTTAGGTAGGTCCGAAAAGACTAAGGCTCTTACACCGACACACTTTCTTTTCACCACCTTTTGAAACAAACCCAATAGGTTGATCCATATATATCTCCTCCTCAAGTGTTCCATTGAGGAAAGCAGTCTTGACGTCCATTTGGAACAACTTTAAGTCCAAATAGGCGACTAAGGCTAGCAAGAGGCGAATAGAGGCAAATCTCACCACAGGAGAAAATGTCTCATCGTAGTCTACACCCTCAATTTGGGTAAAACCTTTCGCCACTAATCGGGCCTTGAACTTATCAATGGACCCATCCGCTTTACGTTTCACGTTGAAAACCCATTTGTTTCCAATTGATCGACGTTTAGGCGGAAGGTCAACGAGTTCGCAAACCTCATTTGTCGACATAGAGTCCATCTCATCCTTCATAGCCTCCATCCATTCTACACTGTGTGGCGAACTCATAGCTTCTTTAAAAGAATTAGGCTCATCAATCTCGGAAACGGTGCAAAGAAGTGCTCGCTCTTCAATATCAAAGAAGCGACGAGGAACTCTCCCTCGTGTACTCCTTCGTTCAACAACACCGTTTGCATTACTAGTTGAAGAATCTCTCCCACTATCATTTGTAGGCGTGGGGTTTGAAACTTGAGGATTAACCTCTTGTTTCATACTTGAAGGTTGAGGACCATCCTCGTTTTCAAGTTGATCTTCATTAGTAGGCAAGCTCTCATCCCTTGGAGTTATAAGATTAATCTCATAATTTATTCCATTGGGCGAGATTCAACTATCTCTAGTGACATTGAGAGTATCAAAATCCTCCCCCTCACCTAGAGATGGTTGTTGTAACTCATACAACTCGAGATCTTTCTTTATTTCACCAATACTTGGGAACTCGTCCTCAAGGAAATTGACATTACGATAATCAACTTCAATCATGCCACCATTTGGGTGTTCACCATACATCACATATCCTTTGGAGTGATCCGGATATCTTATGAACACCATTTTGGTAGCTCTTGGACCTAGTTTACCATGTTTATGGGTCGGGTTATGCACATAGCCAGCCGAACCCCATGGGCGTAGGTGGTCCAAAGAGGGCTTTCTATTATTCCATAACTCATATGGAGTAAGGGGTACACTCTTACTTGGTACGCGATTAAGGATGTAGGTTGCCGTAAGCAATGCATCTCCCCAATAGCTAATAGGTAAGTTGGCTTGAGCCATCATAGACATAACCATGTCAAGTAAGGTACGATTCCTCCTTTTCGCAACACCATTTTGTTGTGGAGTGTAAGGAATAGTAAGTTGTCTAATTATACCCTTTTCCTCACAAAACCCTTTAAACATATCAGAAAGGTATTCACGACCACGATTAGTTCGAAAAGTCTTAACTTTTTGTTCTAACTGGTTCTCCACTTCATCTACAAAACGTTTGAACGTATCAAGCGCTTCATAACGATGAGATAACAGATACATGTAACCAAAACGTGAATAGTCATCTAAAAATGTGAGAAAGTATACAGCACCATGACGAGCCTTTACGTTTAAAGGCCCGCAAATGTCAGAATGGATTAAGTCTAAAGGACTTGAAGCTCTAGAAGCCTTACCAAAAGGTTTCTTAGTTGCTTTACCAGCTAGACAAGGCTCACACCTGAGCAACTTAACCCTAGTGAGTTGGTCTAAAAGACCATCTTTAGCTAGTCTATTCATTCGTTCTTGGCCCACATGACCAAGTCTAGCATGCCATTAACATATTCAGAATCAATATTAAAACGAGAAACTAAAGCAAATGACGGATTATTATCATAAAAATCATCCAAGTCAAGAACGAAAAAACCATTATTCAAAATACCATGACCAAAAACATCGCCATGATACAAAATGTCCAAACTATCACTATTAAAGTTAAAAACAAAACCAAGTTTCAACAAACTAATCACTGAAACTAAACAACTTTGCACCCCGGGTGCATAAAGAGCATCATGAAGAAGCAACTTGTTGCCTCCACGGAGCTTGAGTTGGTATGTTCCAGTTCCAAGGACGTCTTCCTCGCTGCTGTTCCCAAGCATGACGGTTTGTGAACCCACCGAAAAACGGTGAAAATCCAAAAACCCTTCACGATCACGAACTATATGTTTGGTTGCTCCTGAGTCTACAATCCAATTAGGAAGTGTATGAGCAACTAATGCATGAAAACAAACAAATAATTCATGAGTATAGGTGGAAATAAGTACCTTCTTTGGCTCGGGACATTCTCGAGCAAAGTGGCCTTTTATTCCACAATTGTAGCACTTCACACGCGCTAAACTGGTCTCTTTAGGATGGCCTTTTGCCTTTTGTTGTTTGTTGACACCACCACGTGGTCCTTGAGTCTGAGTTGGGCGTCGACCCTTTTTGGTCGGCTTAGGCTTCTTGTACTTGGACTTACCTTGTACAACAAGCGCAACATTAGAAGTGGAGGGCTTTAACTATGCTCATAATCATCACACAAAAACGTAAACTATAAAGTTTCAGAATTTATCTCTCATTATTACAAGAATGTATGATGAAACATATTCAATTGTACATAAAATTAAGCCAAACAAATTAGCAATATAACGTCACTAAGACATTAAATATAATGAAAACAAATTTACATTATTACGATATATATTTTATAAAGTGAAACTGTATTCACAAAAAATGAGTAGCGATATAAAAAAAATTCGTACGTACAAGCATATATTTTGATAAGTAGTAATAGGTAGCGGGAAAAAAAAACAAGAAATATGATAACATATACTGTCACAACTTACAAAAAAAAACTTTTCTTCTTCTCACCAAGAGAAAAAAAAACGGAAGAGTTTTAAAACTATATCTCCCTCACAATATTCCAAAAAAAAAAACTATTCCCATTAAAATATCACACATATCCGCGAGTGTGTGCCACATAGGCGTTTTCCCAGTTGTTGTCACTGACTAGAAACAATCATAGCCTGACGCACTCATGCCGATACAAAACCGGTGAAGGCGTTTTACAGCGATGTTCTCAAATGGGAATAACTATGTGTGGGTTAGGGATGATCGACGCGTGACATACACGTGTGCATCTTGTACGAGACAAACTTGAAGTCTGGTGTTTAATACACAATAAAAAAAACAACGGGATAATTACGGTACAAAACTATAGTCGGGACAGAGGCCGAAACACGTTTGGCTCTGATACCACTGTTGGAGAATGTACTAACCTTAACGGTACTCGTACTGGTAGTGTTGTCCTCAGTCCACCGCGTTAACCGATAACAGACCAGAAGTATCCACGCCCCAAATCCCAAAGCTACTGATCAATGGTAAGCTCTGGTGTGTTTTTCTAGAAGTGTATTGTAGTAAGTCATATATTCACATAGAATAAATCCCTATTTATATTGCTTCAATATGTCAGTTACATTGAGGAGATTAAGGGATAGACGGCTGTGATTAAGGAGAATAATGACTAATTATTTCCCATCTTAAAAACAATTAAGACCCCCTTAATTTATCAAAGGAATATGTAACAACCAAGAGCCGTTACAAAAGAATATGTAACAACCAAGAGCCGTTCAAATTACAATAGGAAACTTAATATCACCAACACTTTTCGAGCAAAGCGTAAACTTGGTTTCATTGAAGCCATCATAACTGAACTTGTTGAAGACTCTACCGACTACGTTCACTGGCACACGGTGAACTCCATGTAGATCGGTGGGATCATTCAATCAGTCGATCCGAGTCTACGCCCAACACTCACCTACTTTGACTCGGTGCGTGACTTATGGCTAAACATTGAGAAACGTTTTTCGGTCGGCAACGGACCTCGTATACTCAAGCTTCGATCCGACATCGGACATTGCTCTCAAGACGGTCAAACTATTACGGCGTACTATGGTCGATTACGTCGACTATGGGACGAGCTTGGATCTTGTCTTGCCTCCAATAATGAAATCTACTCAACACGCTCCAAACGCATCGCTTCTGAACGCGATGAAGAGAAGATTCATCAATTTCTTCTTGGACTTGACGATGTGCATTTCCAACCTTCGTTCTTCAATCATCTTGAAAGAAACCTTACCTAACCTCAACAAGGTTTATGCACTCGCGATCCAGGAGGAATGCACTCATCAAACGTCCAAAGGCAAGGACACTCTCATCGATCACGCTCATCCTCAGGTAAAACAGAAAAATCAATCCTTTTTTGCTCTATTTTGCAACAGATCTGAACACGACAATGCAACTTATTTCAAAGTCATTGGTTATCCCGAATAGTGGAACAACGTAACGGGTGTGGTGTTTCCGATCCCAAAACTGGTGGTGCTCCTCCTCGCTCCAAATTCGATTCCACCGGATCCACAAAATCCAATCGGTCCAAAGATGCTCATACTAATGTAGTCCAGATGACACATGCAAATTCAATTTCAACATCAGCAGCTCCACAACTCACTCCTCATGATAGAATTGCTCTCGGAAGCGGCATATCTAATGTATTGTAATATATATTAATTTTTATGAGTGATGTGAAATATATCAATTTTTTGTGTTATATTAATTTCGTATGTGTGGTGTCGTGTAATATATTAATTTTATGTGTAATGTTTTGAAATATATAGATTTTATGCATGTATAATGTCTTCTAACTTATTAGTTTTTTGTGCAACATTTTGTAATATTTTTTTTTTATGTTTTAAGTAAATTATATTCATAATAAATATTGACATCACTCACAAACTAATACTTTATTAATATTGAATATTGTAACAAAATAATTACTGATGTACAAATATTTAATATTGGAATATATATATATAAAATTGTCAAAATATATTTATTTTAACTAGAAAATATCATGAATCATTACTTCAAAGAAAAATGTGTAAGGCTTTATGTGGAGCTGGATTTTTTTAAAAAAAAAACCCTCTAAACTACATCGTTTTGTTGTAAAACTTGGCTAAAGAAAATGTTTGGCATAGAAGATTCTCTCTCACCTCATTATTAATGTGGTTTGGAAGTAGGGGATGTCAAACTTTTCGAAGCATTTTGATATTGTTTCGAACAAATTTAATTTTATTAAAAATATAAAGAAATCACTAATGTGAGAGTCTACATAAAGTTCCAAGAATCATATATATTGAGAAAAAACAAATCGTGTATCTGGAGTTTGCGTATGAAAAGATTTTGAATACTCGCTTCCTAGTGAGTAGGATTCGATTTCGGTTTTGAGCTCGGTTCGATTCAATTCGATTCATGTCCTTTGCCCTCAAAATCCTCTCTCATCACATCTACATATTCCTAATCAGACTATATGGTCGATCACCAAATCAGATCCCTTAAGAAAAAAAGTATACTCACATCTTTCTAGGTTAATCGAACCAATCCCTAAAAGAAAAAGAAAAATTATTTCTCAGTATTCATGATCCCTTTTGCTAATTTTCCTGATCGGTCGATTCTAATTCATCCTAAACGACACTATTTAATCTCTGCATTCTTGCCACTGATTCAACAGAGAGCATGCTCATACCAATTCATCATCAAATCATAAACATTTGACAATTCACTTGTAAGAGAGTAAAATCAAAGATGAATGTCGGTAAGCATGCCGGCGTGGCGTGGCGGCTGCTGCTGCTGCTTTGCGTCTCTTCGAACTCGGGCTTGAACGTGGAAGCAACGGAGGTTGGCTATGGATACAATGTTCGTAGTGTCGAGTTGAGCTCGGACTCGAGATCTCTCTCCGCAATCTTAGAACTCATCAAGCCCACCTCCGTCTACGGACCGGATATCCCCACTCTCAATTTCACCGCTGGGTGAGTTCGATCTCTTTGTTTTCGCTACAAATTTATCGGTTCAAATATTATGTTATTATGTTATGTCCATGTCTAATTTACGTATTAAATTTTTGCAGTTTCGAAAGGGACGACCGTTTTAGAGTCCGGATAACGGACTCTAAGAATCCTCGTTGGGAAGTCCCCAAAAACATCGTATCCCTTAATAGAAATCCGGTTCAACCCAGTTCGAAAAAATTGATCGATGTAAAACCACAAGAGAAAACCGTCATTTCGAGTTCAAACTCGGACCTTGTTTTCACCCTCTACAACACCTCTCCGTTCGCCTTCTCAATTATCCGTCGCTCCACCAATGACACCCTCTTTGACACTAGGTCGATTAAGTCTGGGCCCGTTGGACTCGTGTTCAAGGACCAATTCATCCAACTCTCATCCTCATTGCCAGTTGACCGGTCCAACCTTTATGGACTAGGAGAGCGAAGCAAGCCCGTATTCAGATTACCCCACAACCAAACCATGACCATATGGACGGAAGACATAGGCGCCGGAGATGAGGATGTGAACCTCTACGGAGCCCACCCGTTCTACATGGACGTCCGGGCCCCAACCGGAGTCTCGCATGGGGTGTTACTCTTGAATAGTAACGGGATGGACGTGGAATATGGGGGCGATAGGATCACTTATAAGGTGATCGGAGGGATTGTGGATTTGTATGTGTTTGTTGGTCCAAAGCCGGCTGAGGTTATAGATCAATACACTGACTTCATCGGAAGGCCTACACCCATGCCTTATTGGTCATTTGGTAAGCAACACTAATTGACTTTCTTTTTGTTTTGTTAAATTATTGGTTATGTTGAATAAATTATTGGTTGTGTTTTCAAGGGTTTCACCAATGCAAATATGGTTACGAAAACATATCGGTTGTGGAGAAAGTGGTGGAGAAATATGCAGAGGCTAAAATTCCTCTAGATGTTATGTGGACCGATATCGACTATATGGACGCATACAAAAGTTTCACGGTGGATCCCGTCAATTACCCTCTACCTGAGGTGCAGAAATTTGTCAAAAAGCTTCACAAAAACAATCAAAAATACGTTGTCGTTGTTGATCCCGGTATGATAATTTTTCTTCTTCATTTTGGATGTGTTTAGTGATATTGACGTGGGGTCCATCACACATATGTGTTCAGTCGTGAGATGGACCCAACGTCCTAACACCAATCAACAATAACTTATAGGGATCAGCGTAAACAGCAGTTACGGCTCATACAACAGGGGTTTGAAAGAAGACGTCTTCATCAAGTACCAAGGGAAGCCATACCAAGGGACAGTATGGCCAGGCGCGGGCCACTTCCCCGACTTCTTCCACCCGAAAACCCAAAACTATTGGACGGACGAGATCCGTAGGTTCCGTGAAATGGTGCCAGTAGACGGGCTATGGCTCGACATGAACGAGTGCTCGGACTTCCACACCGACAAGTGGCGTGCCCCACCTACGCCCCTCGATAACCCACCTTACAACATCAACAGCACAGGTTTTCACAGACTTATTGGCAACAAGACACTCCCCGTCAGCGCCTACCACTACGGAAACGTGACCGAGTACAATGCACATAACTTGTTTGGACTCATGGAGACTAAGGCCACCAACATTGCACTCAAGAAGCTTACTCGTCGTAGACCGTTCATTCTCACTCGCTCCACCTTTATCGGATCTGGAAAGTACGCCGCCCATTGGGGCGGCGACAATGATGCCACGTGGAGAAGCATGGTCAATTCCATCCCCACCATTCTTAGCTTTGGCTTGTATGGTATTCCTATGGTCGGAACTGATATTGGTGGATTTTACAATGACGCAACCGAAGAGCTTTGTCAACGTTGGGTACAGGTAAACTATAATAATAATAATAATAATAAGTTTTCACGCAGTAATGACTCAGCTGAAAAGCTTTTATTTGTCGTAGCTCGGAGCGTTTTATCCTTTTTCGAGAGACCATTCCGGCAAAGGTTTCGCCCCGCAAGAGCTTTACCAATGGGAATCGGTAGCGAAATCCGCGAGGAAAGTTCTCGGTCTACGATACCGCTTATTACCTTACTACTACACACTCATGTACGAAGCTCACAAGAAAGGAACACCAATCGCACGTCCTTTATTCTTCTCATTCCCGGAAGATCCCAACACATACGGAATCTCAGCTCAGTTCCTCGTCGGAAGAGGCGTGCTCGTTTCTCCGGTGATAACGAAACGCAAAACCTCCGTACAAGCGTACTTCCCCAAAGGAAACTGGTTCAACCTCTTTAACTACAGCAAATCAGTAAAATCATCAGTAGGAGCCAAAGTGACACTCGATGCTCCTCGCGACGAAATCAACGTTCATATCAAGGAAGGCAATATCATCGCAATGCAAGGCGAGGCAATGACGACGGCAGAAGCGAGGAAGACGCCGTTTGAGTTGCTTGTGGTTATGGGAAGCAATGTGAGTAGCACAGGAGAGGTTTTCTTGGACAATGGAGTCGATATCGAGATGGGAGGGAGAAGGAAGAATAGGTGGAGCTTGGTTAAGTTCGAAGCTGGATTCGAGAAGGGGAATAGGTTGACGATAAGTTCTAAGGTTGTGAACGGGAGATATGCGTTGTCGAGAGGGTGGTTGATTGAGAAGGTAACTATTTTAGGGTTGAAGAAAGGGCAAGAAGTGGATGGTGCTTCTGCTAGGGATGCAGGAGACTTCAGTGTGGTGGAGATATTGCCAACGAAGTTGTATATTGGAGAGAGTTTCAAATTAGTGGTGCAATTGAAGAATTAGATATTGTTAGGGTTTGTTTGTTTGTTTGTGTTCATCATAAAAGTGACGTAATCTAAATTTTCAATAAAAATGAGTTTAGTAATATTAACGTCTCTCTACAAGTATCGATATAAGAATCCAAAATTTATAGATATCGGTCCAGACTCGTTTGTAATGTTTTCCAAAAGTCAAGAATTATTTGGCTTAATAAATGAACGAGGGTATTTTGGTGATAATGATATAAATAATTAGAAGAATTTATGGGTAATTCAAATTTGTAAATGTCAATTCTCGCTTCTTTTTGGTACATTACGGTGTTAAGTAGTTAGGTTCAAAAAGAAGATAGTAATAATATTAATAATAATAAGATATTTTTACAAATAATATATATATATATATATATATATATATATTAATGAAAATGTCAATTTTTTTAAATAAAGATAATGGTTTTCTTTTTTAAAGTTGAAAAAAGAAAAAGCAAAAACGCAATTCTAGATCAACGTTTGAGGTTGTCGATTACAGGTTTCTAGCATGATATCAACGAATACAATTTCCATAACATCTGTTATACTTCCCGAAATGAGACATGTTGAGATATTTCAATCAAAGAGTCATACTGAGACCAAAATAGTATTGCTGGTTAACAATAACTAATTGATGACTCAAATAGCTCTAAAAGTTGTACTAAAACTCTAAAAAATTGTACTAAAACTCTAAAGAACGCACCCTAAGCCTCGCCGAAAAACCACAAGACAAGCCTCGCCGAAAAACCATAAGACAAGCGACAAAACACAAACCATGACCAATATCCGAGTGGTGAGAGACCATGAAAAACATCCAAGTGTTCACCAATCCTTGAAAAGAGCAACCACAAGAGGAAAATTGTTCAAATGCGTAAATCTCTTAAACTTGTTCGCAGAGCTGGTATACATATAAGCAAGTTCTTACTTTCCCCATTTTCTCAGCCGTACAAAGCTTGAATAGGACGACGGTCAAATTTATACAGTTGGTAACTCTGGATGAATCACAGTACGTAAAAATAATTACCAAAGGAGAGTCCAACACCATCAAACCCATTTGAAAGTAATAAAATTGTCAACATTAGCAATCCTGGCATTCGCCGGTTACGAGATTTTATATATTTCCTATGTTTTCTCCCTACAAACTCAACCTCAAAGCTGAAACACAAATCATGTTGCATCCAAATTCAGCAGCGTCTCAGAGAAGCAAGCAACCTATTCATCGTTCTTATCATCTTCCTTATTGTTGCTCATTTGTGGAGTGTACTGGCTTGTAGATGAGGGCGAGTACCCTGGGGCACTCGGTGAATACCCGGCACTTGGACTGTTGGAAAATCAAACCAAACATTAGAATATATTGATATAAGACCTCTGACATGACAATGGTTTTACCTGTATTGTGGAGAACTTGGACTGTAATCCGGGTTTACTCCTGAACTGTAGGGGCTGTAACAAGTAAACAATATACATAATCATAGATGTTGAGTAATTCAACTCAAATGAGATTAAACAGCAAGAATTGTTCTATCTACCTGCTTGGACTGTAACTAGGACTTGAGGGGGAATAGGTTGGTGAAGTAGGCGAGTAAGATGGTGAAGTTGGGCTGCAACATAAATGTAAAATTAGCAATTTCAGATAAGCAAACACTTGGAAATAAATAATCATACAAAACAAATCAATGGATTTTACTTTTGGCTTTACCTATAGTTTGGAGATGTAGGGCTGTATGGACTAGAAGGAGAAATCCTCGGACTGCTCGGCGAGTACGCAATGGAAGGGCTGTACTTGGCAGATGGATTGTAGCTGGGAGAGGTAGGACTATAAGTCGGAGAGGTAGGGCTGTAAGAAGGAGAAGTAGGACTATAACCAGGAGAAGTCGGGCTGTAAGCGGGGGATGTCGGGCTGTAAGAGGGAGAAGTTGGGCTATAGGAAGGAGAGGTCGGGCTGTAAGATGGGGAAGTCGGGCTGTAGCCGGGAGAAGTCGGGCTGTACCCTGGAGAAGTCGGGCTGTATGCTGGAGAGGAAGGACTGTATACAGGAGATGTCGGGCTGTAAGTAGGAGAGGTCGGGCTGTAAGTGGGAGAGGTCGGGCTGTAGGAAGGAGATGTAGGGCTGTAAGAAGGAGATGTAGGGCTATAGCTCGGAGAGGTGGGAGAGTAAGAAGGACTGGTAGGAGAATATGTAGGGCTTGTTGGGCTGTAGCTCGGTGAGCTTGGGCTGTAATTCGGTGAAGATGGACTGTAGCTTGGTGATGTCGGACTGTAACCACCATTGGGAGAAGTGGGGCTATAACCCGGTGAGTTGGGGATATAAACAGGTGATGATGGGCTATAGCCTGATAATGCCCTTGGCGAACCATACCCAGGAGACATAGTAGGAGAAAAGGCCATTCCACCAACATATGGAGAGAATTGCGCATCTGAACCAGGAGACATGCGAAGATTCGGACTGAGCAAGTAATTTGGTGACATCATACCAGCGTCGTGATAAGGAGTTCCTGATATAGGAGACCGGCCAGGAGTTGTGCCGTAATCAAACCCTTCCATGTAACTAGGCAGTGAGAGTTCAATAGCATGTTGAAGCATAGCTTCGTTGAGCAATAAAGAACATCCACCAGTTCCAATTGGTGCAAGTTGCCCTAACATGATATTCTCAGTAACACCTCTCAAGTAATCTGATTCAGCGTAGACAGCAGCATCGAGTAGAATGTCTACTGTTTCTTCAAATGAGCATCTCATTAGTGGACCGGTGTCATTTCTATTGATACCATGGCGAGTAATCGCCATCAGATGTCCACGGTAAGTCATTGTATCACACAAAATGGCCAAATGACGGTAGTTGACATATGACCCATCAAAGGATATGACAACTCGTAACTCGTCAAGCAATGCTCTCCGTACAGCCTCGATTCCAAGAACTTCAATGACTTCAATCAAGTGATTACTTGTTGATCTGCTTGCATCTACATCTTCATGACACATTACAGCTAGAAGATTGACACCTTCAGTATCCAGCATCCATTCAGTTTCTGACTTGAATCCCTCAGCCTCATCAAACTTGCTCAGTTTGCCAGATTTGATGAACACTTTATTGATATCTGGAATACCCCTAAGGGCCATCTCTGTTAGCATGTTACTCTCTATTCTCTTGAGGAAGACATCATCCTCAGCAGACTCGTCCTGTATTTCACCTTTGGGAGCGTCATCATTCATAATACGGATACGAAGGATCAATTTCTCAGCATTGTCATCGTTGAAGATACAGGTCAAATCATCGTCAAACTCCAGATTTATCTTCTCTGCAATATCAGCCATACTCAACTTTTTGTCCACCATCATCTCACGGTTTAGCTCTATACGAAGCAACCATGGAGAGATCTTATCTGGAGAGATCTCTTCATCAGGCATTTCATAATAAGCCTTTACAAAGTCAATATCCTCTTCAATTATTGTGCTCATTGGGTCCGGATCATACCACACTTCTGTGGCATGTGTCACACTGCGTAATGTAGTATATTCAAGGGCACACTGGACATTTTTGGCCCTCTCCTTTGCTTTACTGAGTTCAGGCTTCAAGTAAACAGATAGCGATGGTGTTTTTATTTTTTTGGCTACATTGATAATCTCCCTTAACCTCGGAACACCAAGAGTGACATTCTTAGCACTAACACCAGCATAATGGAAGGTGTTGAGAGTCATCTGAGTAGCAGGTTCACCAATAGATTGAGCAGCAACACAACCAATCATCTCCCCAGGGGCAACCAGAGACTGCAGAAAACGAGATTCAATCTCACCAATTACCCAATCAAAAGCTTCACGTGTAAGCCTGTACTCCTTCAAGACTCTTTTACTGGCAAGGGTACTCCGAAGCAAGATATTGAAGAACAATGTAGCATTCTTTTGAGCTTCCACACTAAGCAGATCCTCACCAGGAACAACTTTCAGCTTCTCCTGAAGCCTATCAACAGCCTCCACAATCTCCATAGGATGCATATCAGAACGCCTTCGTCTATCAATCTTAAAGAGTTTTTGTGCATTTGAGATCAGCCTCATAAGGTTAACAGGTAAAGGCCAGGAAGTCTCTCCTGTGGTTGCAATTTCAGTTGCCAGCTGGAACCTATCTGCCTCCAGCTTCTGAACCTCAGCATCAAAAACATTACGGAACTCACGGATTGTTTTAAGATCATCCATATGATCCGGCTGCATATAATCTGGGTTCCAGTGATCATCATCAAGCTCATACCTAAATAACTTTTCAAACTCTGACTTTTTTATCTTCAGAGATTCTAGCTTCTGTGACTCTATCCACACAGCATCCATTCCATCTTCCCCATACAGAAACTGAATAACATCACCCAGTGAATTTCTTACAGTTCCGTCATATTTGACCATGATATCCTCCATAGCCTTAACTAGTCGCCTCTGAATATACCCAGTTTCAGAAGTCTTTACAGCAGTATCAATGAGACCTTCTCTACCTCCCATGGCATGGAAAAAGAACTCTTGTGGAGTCAAACCTCTTAGATAAGAGTTCTCCACAAACCCACGACTTTCTGGTCCATAGTCATCCTTGGTAAAATGAGGCAGAGTCCGACCATTAAACCCAAAAGGTATACGCTTACCCTCAACATTTTGCTGCCCCACACAAGCAGTCATCTGTGAAATATTAATAAAACTTCCCTTAGATCCAGCAGTGACCATAGCTTTCAGATTGTTACTCTCTGACAAACTTCGCTGAGCACTACTTCCAGCGTCATCACGAGCTTTATTCAGTACCTAAACAAAAGCAGTATTACTACTGGAATAAAGGAAAAAAGCATATCCACGATAAAAATAAGGCAAAGAATGAAAATGTATTCATCAGACCATACCTGATTTACTCTATTTTCAAATGAGTCCATCATTGTTCGTCCAGGCTCAGCCTCCAACTGCTTCTCTTGGGCAGCCGTAATAAGCTTTTTCACTTCATTTTTGGCTGTAGAGATAGTCTGATTTATGGTTTCCATGGTGTCTGCATCAGCAATTGTGTCTCCAATACCAATACTGAAAGCCTGCTGTAGAAGCCAATAGTTAACAAGCCACTGGGTGTGCCCCAGAAATTTGCGTGCAGCATCTGGACCAACTTCTTCCCTGCATGGAAGGGCAAAATTGTAAGATAATTGCGCCCCAAAACAATCCATGTATGATGTGGTCAAACGGAATGAGAATGAAAGAAAATGGATTATACCTGGAAAACAGAATCTAATTACAGCTTAATACAATCAAAGGACAAAATGCCATATTCTTCCCATGTTAGATAACAAACATACCATATCACATGGATAAGACTTCCACCAGATGTCCCAAGAGTTTTTTTGCAAAGGGTACCGGATAGCAGCTCCCCCTTTTCTACTAGCACTTGTGTGTCTCCAGGAGTAAGAAAGCCTTTCTCAGAGTCCGAGTGCCATGCTGAATACCTAAGAAGGTTGATCTGTTTGGGTATGATAAGATTAAACACTTGCTTCCCAGTCCAAAGTGGCCTAGGCTTCAGAATAACAGGCTGAGGAACTTTTCCATCGAAATCCTCCCACCACATCAAGATATTCATGAACACGTCCTGCCACATCCAAAAATTAAAGAAAAGGACAATGTAGCATCATGTGATCATTAGTAAAGGCAACGTGTAAAAAAAATGAGGTTCTGGCAGATTACCTTCTCGATGAAGGTATCTCTTTTTGTGATTTTTCGGCACCCCAGAAGAGTGTCCTGCACAATACCCATCACAGGCTTGTTGGATTGGGGAGATACGATGCACTTTGGCACCATCATAAGCTCAAGAACTTCTGCCCGAGTCTCAAAAGACTGAGGAACATGCATGTTCATTTCATCTCCATCAAAGTCGGCATTATAAGGAGAAGTAACCGACAAATTCAATCGGAATGTCGAATAAGGCATGATCTTTATTCTGTGACCCATGATAGACATCTTATGAAGACTGGGCTGTCGGTTGAAAAGTACAAAGTCTCCATCTATCAAATGCCGCTCAACCTGTGCACCATAGAACACCAGATTGACATTTCTCACAGTGAGAAAGCAGCAGTAGTTAGGGCAAGAAAAAACAAAGTAAAAAAAGAAATTACTTTGTATCCAAGCTCCAAATGATGATCACTGCTTTTCTTCAGATAACGAAGATCAAGCCTTTGGCCATCATCTCTTATGATATACTTTGCACCTGTTTTACCAGGAGGGGGATGAGGTCCATACTCAACAAGCTCCTTCAATCTATCAACAGAACTTCAGTTAATATCAACCCAACATCAACAAAAGTAAATTATGAAGAGCAATGGCATACTTCTCAATGTTATATGGAGTCACAGTTTCTGGATATGTAAGATTCAATGCTATACTCCATGGCACTCCCAGCTGATCAATGTTAATTGTAGGGTCAGGCGTGATGACTGTACGAGCAGAAAAGTCCACACGTTTTCCCATTAGATTGCCTCGTATACGACCTTCCTTGGCCTTAAGCCTGCTGCAAATTGATTTTATAGGCCTGCCAGATCGCTGTGTTGCCTGAATGGATACAAACACGTCAATTACTCTGTCAAAAAGATCCAGTGTTCATCAAATTAAGAATAAAATACGAGGACCAGAAGAGATGAATTGATACCCTAGGCTGCCCAGGAAGCTCATTGTCAAAATATGTGGCTATGTGAAACTGCAGCAGTTGAGCGAATTCAGAAATTATATGTGCAGGGGCCCCATTTCTTTCCTGTCGTCTCAGGTTGTCATTATGCCTGATTATCATAGCTAACTGATGAGTCAAGTCATCCTGAAAAACACAAGGTAAAACTGAGGATCTCAATTACAAATCGAACACTGAACTCCACTCCAGGTAACTCAGTTGTCAACATGGAGGCAGCCAAAAATACATCCTTGAAGCATCTCTATATAAGATTCAAGACAATGGGAGAAAATGCTTGCCTCACTCCTTGACGAAGTGTCCATCATTACAGAAGGCCTTACAGGAGGTGGAGGGATGGGGAGTACTTGAAGTATCATCCAATCAGGACGGGCGTATTTTGGGTTCAAACCAAGTAACTGGCAGTCTTCATCACTTACTCTCTTGAGAACGCTCAAAACCTGAGTCCACATCCAAAAAGTAATTATATCGAGCAAGATTGGAACCACAAATCAAAGTAACAGCACATTCAGAAAATGACAGACAAGGAGAATTTTTTGTCGGAACACTTACCCTTTCAGCAGTAAGTTGTTGCTTCCTTTCAACAGGCTCTGGCATCTGCTCCGGATCATCACCCTTCTTCTGTTTCGTCTTGTACTCAGCAATGATCTTCATACCTTCAATCGTGAAACTTGGCTGCTGAGCACCACAACCACCACGGCTTTTTTTCACGGGGGAGTCCTCTGTGTCTTGATTTTGGACATCTATTTCATCACCGCCTTCACACTTCTTCTTCCCTTTACAAGCATCCAAAATTTTCTTTAGCCTATTTTTAGGATTCCTTATCCTCATGGCTTGCTTGAATTTGTGGTCTTCCTGCATAAATTCAATAACATAAAACATAATATTAATAGCAACCTACTACAAACACAATAGCCCAAATAAACATTGACAAAAAGACACAACTCCTAGAACAACTACCTCGCAACAAGTGCTTCATCACGTAGTGTACATCACTAAACAGATAAGTGCTAAACATAAAGATCGTCTACCAGTTCAGCCTGCTATATTTCTCACAGATGCCTCGCCTCAAAATCATCTTGATTTATGGGCATAGTAGAGGTGGTACTAATACCCTGCTTGCCATGAGAGACTATCTAAAACGACTCTACTGAGCTAAGAGTGGCAACTTCCCGACAAGGAAAACCAAGTAATTGTGTTCACAAAGTGTTTTTAGCGCTTTAACAATTATTTTAAATTTTGACAAGGTTTAATACCAAGAATGAAGTATGCAAGCATAATCCATTCCCGGAAACTGGACAGGCGATCCTCATTTTCAGCGAAAGCTGCAAATCTAGGTAGGATCGAATGGATGTTTTACATCATCTTCATCTATGGCATAGTAGAGGTGGTACTAACACCTTGCTTGCGTGAAACTATCTAAAATGATGTTTATAAGCTAAGCGTGGAGTAGTAGAGGTAGTACAAACACCTTGCTTGCCATGAGACTATCTAAAATGACGGTTATGAGCTAAGCGTGGCAAACTTCCCGATAAGGAAACAAGGCAATTTTGTTCACAAAGTGATTTTAGCATATTTAACAGTTAAAGTCAATTTTTGACAAGGTTTAACACCCGGAAATGAAGTATGCAAGCATACTCCAATCCCAGCAAGTGCGAAGGTGATCCTCATTTTGAACCAAACCTAGAAATCAAGGTAGCATCCCATGGATGTTTTACCTCATCAGCTAGAATCTTGGAGCAATTGAAGCAAACACAACGCATAATCGACAGTACTGTTTTGAGGAACCCAATATGGAACATCGGTTTAGCAAGCTCGAGGTGTCCAAAGTGACCAGGGCACTCCGCCATACTAGCAGTACAAGTCTCGCACTTCTGCTTTCGATCTATTGTACCAAGGCGAGTGTCGCTAAGACCACCTGGCTTCGGTTTCCCCCTCTCCGTCGTCTCACTAAATTCAATTTGCACAACAGACATTTGCCTCTGCACAGCACAATCCAATAATCAATCAATTTTATCAACCAAGAAAACCCGAGAAATTGATCGATACAATTGAAAGAAAATTACAATTTCATCTGGGCTGAGGATCCCAAACTGGACACACTGGACCTTGGCGACCTCCGCCGGCGAGTAAGGGAAACGGATATCCATGGCGCGGTTAGGGTTTACGGAAGTACTAAATCAGAAAAAAAATGGAAAATTTTGAAAACAAAAACACTGTTTTTTGTTGGATTCCCGCTATGCTTTCGGTTAATCTCGTTTTGATTTTGTTTCCTTGACGCTTCACTCAGATGGCTTTGGCCGATCTGTGTCTCAATCGCATCAGGCGGCTCCTTCTCTTGGAGAAGAGAGATTGTAGATCGAAAACCTGGATGGGGAAGACCTCACCTTATTTTATAGACGGATGGGTGCTAACCCTTTGACCAATTTACCCTTACGGACGCCGCCTTATTATTGTGTCTTTCAAATGGGCCTGGCTCATTACGGCCCAATTCTTGGCGGCCGAAACTGAAAAACTCAAAAACCTACTTATCACCTTGTAGTAAATAATTTAGTTATTCGAGTTTTTCTCATTATTTTTTTGTAAAACAAAATTTAATAGGAAAATAAACCAGATTGGTATTTCATCTCATTTTTACACTCAGTTGTCATTAATATTACAATTATTACTCAAGTGGACACCGATTTTGAAATGCTCATGTTTCACTGGTGTATAACTGAGTTGTTAGTACTGAATCCAGATTTTATTCGAGTTTACAGGTTTAGATTCGGTTTGTTTAAATATTGAACGAACTCGAGTAATTTGGCTTATATAATATTCATATAGCATTATTTTAATGAGTTTTGGCTTACTCATGTAATCATATTTGACTCGTTTATAAACGAGATGAGTTTCGAGTGAGCTTAAATCTTAACTGAGTTTCAAAGTATCTTCATGTTTGACTTTTTTAGAAAGTGAATGAGATTAAATCAGCTTTTATTGATTCTGGATAGCTCATATCATATGACATTCCTAATTAATAAGATATATATATTTATCTTATTTTTATTTGTGTTATAAATATGAGCATAAAATTATAAATATAAATCAAGGTTTTATTTTGTGTGGATAGATCTCATGAGTTAATATATAAAAGGATAAAAATAAAATTTAACCACTAGTGTTTTGGCTATAAACCACTAGTGTTTTGGCTATAGCAAGCAAAATATATCATACACACTCAAAAACATTATAAACCACTAGTGTTTTGGCTATAGCAAGCACAACCTTACTGTTTTTATAAAAGGTTTGTGTTTTACCCCTTCTCTATTTTCACTCCATTTCCCTATAACCGGTTTAACAATTATTTTGGCGGAGTGTTTCCTCTTATTGTTTGTATGATATACCTTTTTGAGTTTTTCATTTTGGTTTCTTGGCTTTGAATTTGCTATAAACTAGCAACTAGTGTATTACCCGCACCTTGTGTGGGTTTGATTATAAAAGTTGTCATTTTATATTAGTTGTTTTTTAAGTTATATATTAGTAGCTTGTACATGTGTGTTCTAATGATATATGACTGAGATCTTTTTACCTTCATTTTGATGTCATCGTAAATTAAAGACAAAATAGTCACGAATAGGGAACAATAATATTCAGGCCAGAAACCGAAAACCTATGTACCATTGTCTTGCTTAACATAGAAAAAAATGTCGGTCATTTGAATGTATCAATGTAAACTAACTAAAATGTTTTTCTTTTCTTTTTACTTATATTAAATTGCTGCATTTTACCGAAAACTACCTAGTCTACCTTTGTTGCATTTTAAAAAATGTTGGGTCTAAGGGAATAATTTAAAATGAATTGCATCTCCTATATATTTTTCTCTTCTAATTTAAAATATCCTTGTTCGGTAAAAGTTGATTGTTTTAACAAAAACAATCCAAGTTCAACTTAATTTGAGGTTTGAAATTTCAATTACAGATTTTTATTTTAGATTTGTAATATGATGATTTGATTTTTTAACGAAATTTTAATAATTCAAACGTATCATCAGATTTTAGAATAAAGTACTACGTAAAATAATTAACTGTAGAAATAAATATATAAAAAATGCTACACAGTTTGGCTATCAACTTGTGATCTAAATAGTAAAATCATTAACCACTTTCAAGTTATAGTTTTTCAAATCTCATATGAAAATATACTTTAGAGTAGAGGAAGACGAAACAATGTCAAGGTCGAATGAAAGCCAAATATCTTTATCCCTAAATATATTGTATGTGTTTTAGTGATTGATGATACAACCTCGGAAAATATTAAGGATATTTGGCCTTAATATATTTCTACTCGTTGTCCTTAGAACTTTTTTAAAATTGGAGTCTTTACGTGACCTTTGTGATTTCAAATGAGATTAAGTCAAAGACAAATGATCCAACGTTATTTGCAAATAATAGTACCAAACATTTAACAAATTTATTATAAAATTTTCAAACGTACAAACCAAAATCATTGAGTATTGGATTCAAAATCTAGTTAAGTGAAACAACCGACTCATACCTCTAGAATTTAGCTATACTTCAAACTGAACAACAAAATAGATAGCAACAATTAACAACTTTTATTTCTCAATAATTAGGTTTATATATAACATTAATTTAAAGTTAAAACTCAAAAAAAAAAGTTAAAAAAGAAGAAGATTTTTCAGCAAAAATTTATAGATGAGAGTATTCATCATATCTAAAAGATCGTCAAATATTAATAAAAATACAACACATCCCTAAACTTTTTTTCTATTTTACATTTTCAAGTGTTTAAAATTTGAGACCTCGTACATATAGAGTTGGTGTGATTAAAATTCTATGGAATTCTAGTTTGTTTACTTTGTTTTTTACCAAATCCTTCTTCTACTATTTGTCTAAAATAATCATAACTCCTTTAATGGAGATCTTGCCGCTCGAATCCTCGGGTGTTGGCGGATGTGGCGCCTTTTGTTTCCTCGGTACACACTTCACACTCACTTCTTCGGCTCGTCCGTCTCTTCTCCTACCTTCATCTGCACATTGTGAATTAAAACCCTGATCGAGTCAATGCTTATGAAATGAAAGGGTGGATGATACAAAATTAATAAAATACTATATTAAAATAGTAAGGACGATGGTACATCTCCGATTCTCTATACACGATGTGTTTTTATAGTGATTGACATCAAATGGTGGTTATGATTCTGTATATATTTATTTTTTGATTTTACATGCCGGAGATAAGATCGAGTAGTTGCAATATGTAGATATCTATCAATTCCTTTAATATCTTATTACAAATTTGGTTTGGGTTAATGGAAATCTACTATATAATACTAAAACATAAGTAGTTAAACACACTTGTCATTCTTACATCGCGCCACCTCATATTATGTCAAATGTCGTCTATAAACTGCGCCACGTCGGATTTTGTCAAATGTCGTCTTTAAGTCGCGACACATATTTCTACATGATTTTTTTATTTTAATTTTCTTTAAATTAAGATATCAAATGAAGCCATCATCTTTTAATTAAGGAAATTATATAATTGTATAATATTAATTCCAATTGAATAATGACTTTTTATAATTATATAGAATTTTTAGATTCTTACTCATGTTTTTAGTTGATAATTACCATTTTTTGTTTTGTATTTTTTTATTATTTTTAGTCTTACTATATTATACATTACTATAT
The DNA here is from genome assembly GCA_002319775.1 of Fagopyrum tataricum. NCBI lineage: Eukaryota > Viridiplantae > Streptophyta > Magnoliopsida > Caryophyllales > Polygonaceae > Fagopyrum > Fagopyrum tataricum. Next base: position 38,386,876 of record CM008282.1, on the reverse strand, counting down.
TGATCTATTTTAAGATTTATGTATCATTTTTTTTTGTTTGATGAGAATATATCAATTATTTATTAAAGGTGTTAAACTATTATTATATTATATAGCAAGTATTATCACACAAATAAATATTTTTACCGAAATTTTATATATTATTTTTTTTATTGTGATATATATTATTTATTACATTAATAATTATTATTTAGTTTATATTTCTATCAAGTCCGTACAAGGTACGGGTACTAAGCTAGTACTAATCTATATAAATAAATTAAAATGCTAAATTTAAAATTTGTTTGGATCGTAATATTTGAAGAGATATGAGCAAATCTGGCGATCGAAATTTCAAAGGAATTAATGTTTTTTTTAATGACAACTGAATCCAATCTATATGGATCGTAAAACCAAATATTTAAATGAATTTAATCTATTTTTTACTAATCTAAATAATTACTTTTTTTATATACCTGAATTAAAATAAATTTTGTAGATATTTTGACGAAAAAATCACGTCCAAAATCAATATTTAAAATACGTAATTAAAAAAAGTTTTGACAGACGGAAAATCATGGCGGCGACACGTGGCAATAAGTGCGTCCGCTTTAATATATATAAGATATAAGATAAGATAAATAAATAATATAAAATAATACATATATATATATAAATAAAAGATAAGATATTCAAATTTATATTAATTAAAAAGTAAGAAAATAAGTATGGTTAAGATTTGGATAGAGATCAATCTATTATTATTTATATTTTGCTTACAAAAATTCAAAATTCAAATATTTTTTGTTTTAATTTTCTGATACAAAATCTTGATTAAAAAAACTAACGTAAAAAGGGGTCACAATTGATTTAAAATAAATACTGATTTTAAAGAAATAAATTAAAATTCTGAAATTAAAAAAAGTTTTTGCGGAGGGAAAATCCTGACGACGACACGTGACAAAAAGTGCGTCCGCTTTAATATATATAAGATACTTTATATGTCCTTATGACTTACGAGCTTGTATTATGAAATGTTATTGATCTCTTATTTTGGCATTAAGTTTGTCTAGATTCTTTTCTTCCTCGACAAAACACTCACATTTTGGACCATCAGCCGGTATATGGCATTTTATGGATTCACAAATTCGACAAAAATCGCTTTAACAAGCATATATCCTGCATGTTAAGAAAAGGGAACCCTTACAAGGAGAATTGTTTTCGTACTTTTAGCTCAGTTTCTTTGACTGGTTGTCTCCTATTAAGACTGAACAAATTTATTTTTAAAAAAAAAGAAAGAAAAATCATGCTTGTAGCATCCTTATCTTCATCTTAAATGATGATGGCATGAACTCGTCCTTCAGTTTGTAGCATCTTTATCTTCAATTCAACATTGTATACTTGTCGTATGGTGGTAACGTTGTGAGGGTCATCCAACTGTAGTGACTTCAAAATATTCCTCGGCTTCAAACCCGACCCAAGTTCACGTCCCACCTTCCAATATTGTGTGGACGTCAATCAATCAACATACATATGTCCCTTTTATTGTTCGGGAAGCGTATGGTTGTGTAATCCACAAATAACATGCTACGTCCATTTATCGACTTCACTTTGTATCCCCTCAAGCTCAAATACACACCCCGTCTTTTCTCTATTTATGTGCTCAACTAGATGATGGTTCAGTATCAGGATCAACAATTTTCTTCTTCCGAGGGTGTCCGAAACATTTGCATGTCAACTGAAACATAATGAATCCCCTAGCATTTTTCCATGACCTACTTGTGATTAACACTATATCCATCGTTCCTCCAATGAAACGAGCCCAATCAATCATTGTCTCTCGATCATTTAATAAACTGCAAAGTTCAAACAAAACAGAATAGTCCATCCCTTCATCACGCGGATAATTCGATCGACCCTAATTGAAAAAATAGAACAAGAGATATTTTTTTTTTGTTTAGGTGCAATCGACAACATACAATAATTTAAAACATTCTTACCTCAAAATGTGGAAGAAATTCGTTTGGCTAACTAAATTTTGTATCATCGAATGGAATCAATATCTCTTCATCGTCTTCTATTGTCATTTCCGGTACCGATTTTTTGGAGAGTTTGTGAGGTTGAACCACTTCTTCTTTGACTCTCAATATATAAAACTGAACATACATGACGTTTGAATTACAATGGTCATAACAACAATCATATTTCAAGTTTATTACCGTTACACAACGGCTATTTTTGAAAGACCATATCAGGCTATCAGCAGCTGATGCTCATTCATGGCGCATGCGCATTACGGATGCATGTCAGTTCTGGCGCGCAATCGGGTTCCGGATGTGTGGCGCATTTAGCGTTTTGTAAATCCATCGCCATGCGTATAAAATCCAAAATGAGAACCAATCATTCACTTATTCTTGAAGCCATATTTGGCATCTACTCTATTGTATAGCATCTTAAGTTACATGGTTTTATGGATACATAATTTACATTGTGTATACAAGTAAACTTTACCACTTATTCTTATCAATCTTTATAAACGTACTTTGCACTGTCAGCAAGTTCTTACCAAACGGCGAACACAACCTTACTCGATATTATTCATATAATTATTACGAATATAAACATCTCATAATACATTTATATATGGTTATTGTAACTTATAGACAACACCAAATGCTCCAAAGATGAACGAGTAAACAGAGTGAAATGAACTCGAGTACATACAAAACCAATGACTTCAGTTTCCTCTAACCATTCTTCTTTTGCTCCCATAGAGAAAAGAACATCGTGTCTCACAATAACAAGTAAAAGTGATGACAATCATCAGGATATTTACTGAACTTTGTTGACACATAACACCCAAAATTCCAAATATGCAAATGGGTTTGCTGATCTCTAAAATCCCCAAAAATCCTGCATCAATTCAGATCATCGCCACCCGTTTCTGATTCAGACCGTTTCCTCCGCTTTGCTTGCGGCTCATCAAACTGCAACGAAACAAAGCTCTCATCATCAGGATTATTACTTTGTGCTGACAGGTCTCGGTAGCCTAGGTCAGCCTTTTGGTCATTTTGATGACTTGTCAGTCCCTCCTGGCAACTTGGGATCAACTGATGTTCTACATCAGCCTTTGATCCATTATCTTTGTGGAAATTGACATTCGCATCATCTGTTTCTATCTGCTGTATCCTCGAGGAAGGAAGCTCAAAATTTTCAGTCTTATCTTTTGAGTCTGATTGCATCAAGTAAGTTGGAGATGATTTCTTAATTGCTGTAATGGGACCTGCTCCTGAAGCTTTTATTTGCTCCTGTATAGCAGCTAAACAACACAACAGAAAATATAAACAGGATTTGTCATATAAAAGACATAATATAATTAAACGAAGAAGCTAAGCCAATTCATCCTCAGTGCTCACATATTTCCCAATTCAAAATTTATAAATATTGTTTTGCATTCATTGACTGTTTACTTCCAGTTTACAAAATACGTTTCTACAGTAATTAGCTGTTTATAAATTGTTTGCCAAACAAAGCCATATGAGTAAGTAATTAAGGTTAAGAAAAAACTGAAACATGAAAATGTTGCATTGAAGTGCAAAACAAACCTTGAAGTGCATCTGTGGTAGTAATCAGATCAAGCTCAAGGAGGTCAAGAAGGCGACCAAGATCAACACCACTTGTCCAGTTCACTGGAGGTAGGCCAACTTTTAGCTTCAACCTACCACGGTTGCCTGTTCCACCCCAAATAATCCCCACAGGTTTTGGCTTCTCACCCTGTTCACCCGTAAAGAGTATAAGACTTCCACTATCACCTCCCATATCAAATGAATCCTGGTTTTCCCCAACAACAAGGAAGTCAGTCAAAAAACAAATTTCTTTTTCATCATTATACTCCAGAGCATAGGCCATTATTGTGCCAAAAGTCAAGCCAGAGCTTCTTCCAACTTTTATCACCTTCCTGCCAACCAAACTATCAATTGGAGACTGCAAGTCTATGACATGGACATCACCAATCTCACCCACTGCTTTCACTTGTGTGGTCACACTGGCGATGTCAAAGTCTTCAGAGAATGGGATAAATGCCCCATCAGCTCGGACAAATGTTTCTGTAAGGACACAAAAAATGAAAATGGAATCTGCAGTCAAAAGCAATTGTAAAATATATGGAAAGATGCTAAATATGGACTTTGTCTAGTGTCTTTTCTTCACATATATAATATAATTATCAAATGTCACTGTAAAGGTTCTTCCAGTATTAATCCTAATCAAGAGAACTTCAGAAATATCTCAAAACTAATCCTTTACAAGGCACTGCCCTAGGGTTCCAATAAGCATCATTCAACCCCTCTATCTAAGATTGCACCAAAGTTTCTGAGCAAATATCTTTTTCCTAACATTCTAACCAGTTAATTAATTAAAACATCTAGGGCTCATTTGGTTTCAACTTCGAAAACATAATGGAAACAAATCTAGTCCACTTAATGTCATTGTTCATTCATAAAATTAATCTATAAGGTGCATGCTTTCTTATTTTCAATGAACAAAGTGTTTTCTTTCCCCTATTTTATTTCCCTATAGGTATCAAAATTAATGAAATTCTACACCAACTACTTCAAACCATAACGAATGATTCCAAAACTTTTCATTAACAAGAAATTATATGGACTAGATTCGTTTTTATTCCGTTCCAGGAGATGTAAACAAACGGGGTTAAATTAATACAACTAATGAGTTTGAACTACCTTACCTGGATTAATTCCTGCAAATATTCCGTACCAAAGATCATCTGTTATGAATGAGGTTGCACGCTCCACAGCACCAAGATATACACTGGGCCCATGTTGAGGAGGTAGAGGATGAAACATTTTTTGGTTTGGATAATCTAGATCAACCGCCACATGCCGATTTGTGAGAAAACCAACTTGTCGGTTACCAGTTCGGCTTTTTACAATGGCCCCTAAGGTACCATATGCCTCTTGGGTTGCAACCTGGGTGAATATGAAAATGCTCATCAACACATCCTGGGTTAAGTTGTTGACGCATAGTATGAATTTCAATTTCTTATATCAATATCCAGTTATGGCCCAGAAATAGATTATCAAGGTCTTGTAACTACATTCATAAACATGATTCATGTAGAACAACCATCATCACTGCCTGAAGCTCTTCTTTTTGTAATGATATCAAACTCTTGTTAAGTAAAGCAGGATGATAAAAAGGATAGCAAAAATTTTTACACCCAGCAGCACCATAAGATTTAGATTAAGGCTGGATCAATGGATTTGGGTCAATTGAGGGCAAAAGCTCGGAAAACCAGTGATTCATTGATAAGAATTGCGCAATTTTCCAAATCATTTACGGTCAACAGTGATGCTTAAATTACTACATCAAGCCGTAGTAAGCTCCCAATAGGTTCAAGTTAGGCAGAATGCTAGGTCAGGTGAATACCACATGGTCCACATTAGGTCAGTACAGAGTCAGACAGATCAGTCCACACTCTGTCAAGTTGAGGAGCGTCAACTTCATGTGAGCAGAAAGCCTACCATTTTTTTCTCAAAGACTTAAGGAAATCAGGTCAGGTCAATTTTATGTCAACTCATTATAATGCACTAGCCTACATCTTCAAGTTCAGGAAAATGTTATGCACTAAAGCATTTAAAAAATAAAATTGATTAAAAAGTAGGTTCATTGTCTAGCTCAAATTAGAAAGTCTGAATCTAAGAAACAAAGTTAGTTCGGAAAATCAGTAACATTTCGTTGTGATCAAAATACAAGGGAAATAAAACCGTTGATATCCCTGAAAGCTACAAAAGAAGATCTGTGTTGATGGATGAAATGATGCAAGGAGTGATTAACTGGTAAAGTTCAATCTGTTAAGAGTAATAATAAACAAACCTGGGAACCAGGGCCGATGTATGGATCACTACCTCTTAAGCCATCCACTATCTCATTATATACTTGCTCTTTGGGAGTAGCAGCTGGTGCACCAAAATATGAAAACTCCAGAACGTCAACCTCACACCAGACACCTCCAGGACCCTATCAAGGCAGCCAGTGTAAAGTTCCATTTTTGTATAATCAGGGAGGACAAAATTATTTATTTCAGTTGACAAACCGAACCAGGATTCAGCTGTTCGAGAGAAGGAAAAAGATAGCTGCAAAATCAAATTGGCAGAGGCAACTACTTCCTAATCAAGGAAATGTGGACATGTTTAAATTTTCCCCAGTGAAATAGTTGAAATTACTAGCCCCTTTTTATTTTGGTCGGAACTAGCCAATCTTTATCCACATATAAAGTAAAGCTATTAACAATAAATGCTTATCAAATCAAGATGGTGAAGAGACTACTTTAATAGGATCAACAACCATAAAAATGAAGAGACTAACCAAATTAAAATTAGATGTCAATATGATGCATTGTAATATTGAACTGAAATAAGTTTTTCTATATAATTATCAAAATGATGAATGTGACAAATTTTTAGAAACGTATATTATCGAGACTACAGATTCCAAATTTTGTAAACATTTTCAAATTTACCTTAGTGCCATTTTGTACAAGTAGTGCTCAAGTATGCAAGAGTAAATAATATATGCTATTTAATGGTATAATCGATAATAAACTTTAGCAATTTAGCAAAACAAACCATTTTTTTTCCTATTCATAATCTATTATGAACCTTTTATAATACGTTTAAAAAATGTGTGAAGAGTTAAAATTTGCTATAATTTACAAAAATAAAAAGTAGTATAGTATATAAAAATATCCACGAGCAACTAAAATCAATTACAATAATGATGCATGTATAATTATCTATATTTTTCATATAATTAGAATTGTATGATTTGAAATTGGTCAGAATTTATACAAGAAAAAAAACCGGAATAACAAGATTTATAAATCAACAAAAGCATATATGTATACTTTAATACAAGCATAAACGAATTCAATATCAACAAAGTAAATTTGTATTAGTTAAATTGAAAACATAAGAGAGAAAAATGAGGAAAACTATGAGCCACTGAATTCAAGAATTCTGTATAGATTGTTACCAAAAAGTACAAAACTAGCAACAGTGCACTTTTTCAATCTGAAATGTGCATAGTCAATGTGAAAAGAGCACTCCACTTTTAAGCATGTAACTATTCACTTTGTGTACAAAATTATGCATTCCCCAGCTGAACCAATCCCTACTGGTCTACAGTTCAAAGAGTGGCACATTGAGGGCCATGTGTGTGTACGGGAATGGATAAAAGGGAGTGGAATCAAGATTATTAATGTTATTGATTTATGTAAGAACATCTTATTTCATATAGGCTCATTCTTTTATTTCCTCTTCAATTCACCAAAATCTGGCTAAAATGCTATTAGCAAAGGAAGAGTGAAAGTCCACCCTTACCTCAAGAGCAAATGGTAACAACTCAACTTTGTTGAGCCATTCAGAGCAGACCTTTCTTGCAACAAAAACGAGAATAGCAGGTATGTCAGTTAAGACCCCGCGTCTTATTCTAAAACCTATGGCTGTACCAAGGCTACATCGGCGAAGATTCTTGCTGTGGAAAGCCCTGATGGTCATTAACTCAAGTACAGTTGTTGCCCGCTGCCCTGAAGGCAACCGTGCAGTGTATTCAGGCAGGACGCCCTTTTGTAGGTTCTTAAAGTAGTTTTCCCTATCTTCAGCTGCATCATAAGATGTTGGCCATGAAAAGTAGATGGCATTGCCCTCGGAATGTTGACCAGTTAATGTAAGGCCTAGAAGTGGCACTGAACTTGGTGAAGTATTGAAGTTATTTGTTTCGAAATAATACAATGCTGATTCTTCCGATTGTGCAGGACCAAGGTTGAATCTTAAATCCAACACACCTTTCTCCATACTTGAGCACCAAGTGATGTATATCAGCTGTTATCCATCATATACTTAGCACCATTCAAAGCATTATGCGGTACCAAAGAGTTATTCCATCATATACTTAGCACATTCAAAGCATTATGCGGTACCAAGAGTTATCAAGAAGAACTATTACTCGATTTTTGGGTCTCCTGTGGCTCAAGCAAATAAAATAGTCACAAAAACAAATTAAAACCAAGTTATAAGAGAACTGTGAGGAAAATGCTAGGGCAATAATCAACAAGTATGCACTGAAGGATGAAACAATAGAAACATTTCCTATGGTGAATCTTCGATAACTTAAGAAGCCGTTACGGTTCACTACAGAAGAAAGGGCAAATTTTCAACTTATGAGAATCATCCTTCCCCACAGTCACTGAAAAGGGTGATTGTTTGTCATTATACACCATTGCTCATTGGCCTAAACACCAAAAAAAATAATGATACCAATACTAGGCTAGGAAGCAAAGTCAGATCTTTTCATCATTTTCTAAAGAAAACACAACATCAAACCTTGAACAGTACAGACCTCAAATCCTTCTGCATACTTAAGTATGCCCTTGTAGAGCCTAAGATAATAAAATCAGACAGAAGGGAACATTAAATAGCCATATATACTATTGCAAGCAGTCGCTAAATTGGGCATTTTAGTATCAGATCAAAAGTCATATGCAACCACACAAAAAAGAGATTACAAAATAACCACACTCAAGGAAATATGAATAATAGCAGACTAAACCCAGTTGCCCTTTCAAAGGCCGATAGCAACAGTCATTCAAACACAAGCACTTACAAGTTACAACAAATATATCTGAAGTGGGTTCAGATAGGAGGGGAAGGGAAGATGAACAGAGAGGGAAATCTAATCGATAATATAAGAACTACCGATAAATAACCCAATTTTCATGATTTAGCACAGTACTGTATAGAAAACAAAAGAGGGAAAGAAACAAAGGGGAAAAAAAAAAAAGAAGTACAAAAATCACCAGCGGGTGTAGGATTCCATAAAGAGCAGATAATTTGTACCAATGTGCAAAATAGTACTACCCGGAAAGCAAATTCAAAAGAAAATAATTACCACCCAGAAATACCCATTTCAGTATTTCCCATTGAGCACAGTACAGTCCGGAAACACAAAAGGGGAAAAAAGAAAGAAAAGAGTACCCATATCACAACGGTGCAAAAATTGCCCATCAAGATGAGAATCATCCGATAAATTGTACTCATAGTGCAGAACAGTAGCCAAATAGATTGGTCTCTAATCTGAAGAAAAAGGAAAGAAAAGGTAAGGAAAGACAGAGAAGAAAATATCTTGCAGTATTTGGCAAAGAAGGCCGAGAGTGGAGGTAGTACTAGTAGTAGGCGCGCGATACGAACATGACTTTGACACCATTGAAATCTACAGCCCTTTCTCTGTCAATACACTGTAATAGGGGGCGCAGGAGAAAATGGAATCAGAGAGAGTAATTGGATTTTTCTTCGTCTTCTTGGATGCCATTGATTTGAGGTGAAGGGTGAGGTGGGGTGGAGCTGTGGCCCGAGGGAGGTGGTTGATTAGGGGAGAGGAGGAAGGGCCCCATTGAAATCTGCTCCCCAAAAGTAACGCACTTGGTTCACACACATATATTATACCCATATTGTAATATTATTGGGGGCGTTCAACAGTTGAAGTATATGGCATACATGATTGGTAAGATGAGTGAATACAATAATCAACATTTGCCATGTCCCTCACTTTATTATCTACATACTATTTCCATCCCATCAGTATACCATCATACTTTCTGCGATAACATTTCGCAATCATCCATTATTTGAGACTTTTTATTGCTTCTCATACTTACGGTGCGGTATAATAATATTCTAATTTTAGATTTTTATATGGGTGAAAAACATTATTGTAGGCAAGATTTCATATCGGATGGGCTCACGGGATTTGTTTCTTCCCTTTTCCTTTTTTTTAGAAAAAATATATTTATGGTTATAATAAATAAAAAATTTCTATGGACGTTAGAAATATTTTATAAACGCATGTATATTAAAGTCAAACTAGTATATTGCACGGAGTGTAATTTAATATTTATTCTAAATATTTGAATAAAAATGATTTTTTAAAGCATAATATTACTTATTCATTATAAATTTAATTATCTTTTATTATACATATAATACGGTAATAAATTCAAGTTATATTTATATAATATAAAAAAAATTTTTGCCAAAATTATAATTATAATTTAAATAGTGACGAAAAAATTATCAGATTTTATTTACGGGTTAACAAACTATTAAAATTTGAATATCAAAATTATTGATCTTTAAAATATCATATTGTACTTACTGATTAACAAATTATTAAGATTTGAATTTATAAATATCAAAATTATTATTTTTTAAAAATAACTTTTTAAAATATTTTTGAGAGCTGCGTGAATTGTGCAAGAAAGGTCTCTCCTTTAATACATATAAGATTGTAAAAGTAACCACCAAGTTTTACAATTTTTAAAATAATCGGTATAAATTAGGGCCGTGTAAAATTGACTCGGCCCAAAAAATTGTTTTTTGAAAATTCTGGTCCCAGTCAGGACCGGAAAAGACCGAAATTTTCTTTTTATATATTTTATAGATTTAATTTTATACATTTATATATATATATATATATATATATATATATATATATATATATATATTAATATATATATTGTGAATATTTAAAAATATATTTTTATTTTAGTTTTAGTTTTCGCAAAAAAAAAAACATATATGTTTATTTTATTTTGGTCCTATCCGAATCCGGTGCGGATCAGAATGGACCAAACCGTTCCCGGTCCGATCTCCGGTCCCAGTTATTGAAAATTCCGGACCAGATGCACAGTCCTAGCATAAATAAATAACATAAATTAAAGAAAATTTTCTCTTCTCACCAAAAAAAAAAATCACTATCTTTTTTGAAACCGATCCCTTCGAACTTGTTCAACTTCTTTCAAGATTTCTTCCAATTTGAAGTTCATCATTCTATCGCATTCAAGAAAAACAGTTATTTAATCAAACAGGTGTGGATTTATAAACCCAATATACAAATTCTCATTTATAACCCTCAAACAAACAACATCCTTAAGTTCTTGTTTGGATCCAAACAAACACCCCTCTACTCTAACAACATTATCATTGTCTCCACTAGAGAATTTCACTAGATACTCCATTTGAAGTTGTTAGAACAACCTGTAAATCCATGAGTACAATCTTATATAATATTATGAAAAATGTTAAACAATAAACAAAAATAAACAGTTGGTAGACAAAAACAAACATTGTCAACGGTGCATAACTAGTATTATATAAGGTCTAAAGATCAATCATAAGACAAAAAAAACTAAATAATTAAAATTTTAAAATATTGTTCAGAGAAAGAAAAAAAGACACTTAATTGATGATTTATGTGTTGTTGACATCACAAATTAAAAGATGAAGGGTTTGATGAGAAAAAAATATATTTTTTGATGTTTAATTTGTGATGACAACAAGAATAAACACAATTTGTAATAAGTTGTTGACAAGAAACAAAAACTATTGTTGATTAAAACAATATTTATTGAATATAGAAATTGTATAAACAAACTCACATTGTTCGGTTCCAGCACAACGAGGTGAACCTTCAAGCGAGAAATTGAAATCTACGCTATAACTACTTGACAGCTACGGGATGAGACGACGGCGGATCGGTGGTAGCAACGTACAAAACTAGGGTTGATACATGTGTTTATATTGGTTCTAAAACGGATCCTAAAAAGATATAATATAATAATTTTCCAAAGGGAAGATCAAAATATATGATTTGGATCAATGTAGGCGAAACGGCCTAGAAGCTGTTTGGCATCCAGTGTGAGAATTAAATTATCAAAAGTCGTAGCTCACTGAAACTTCAGACAACTATCAAACAACCTCTAGACAAGCTAAGAAGTGTTTTGGCATGCCGTTTGCATATCATTTGGCAACACTGTTTGACAGCTTTTTTGGCAGCTCGGTGAAACTGACTTTTCCGCTGCTCTAGGGAACTATGTGACCCATGAGTACTAATTTTAGAAGATCTACAATTTTTCAGTCGGCATGATTGCCCAAATCAAAGGAAAGATGATCAAAATTGGGAATCTCTAAAAGGTCGTCATACAATGGCATCCAACTCCAATGGTTTCCACTTGACTTCTTCAATCTTCAGTCGATGATGTTTCAGGAAAGATTGAATCCTCGTTTTTTTGTATTTTCATACCATTATGCTCCATAAATGACCTTGAATGCATGAAATGTGAAATAAACCAAATTAGACACCGAAATATGGAAAAGGGAGCTTTCTACACTAAAACGTAGCATATACAAGCAATATGGATATGAATATGCATGGTTCTAAGAGCTAATGATGTTACATGTGACACTCACGAGAGATAGATAAAGCACGGTTAGATATGCAAGCAATAATTCGGGTCTTCAAGGATGAGATAGCCAAGTCAGAGGCAAGAGAGAAGAAAGCCTATGAGATTGTTGTTACTTCTCAAAGGAACATGTTAGAAACTCTCACAGGGGACACCACTATCTTTGATACCATATAGTCCTTGACAAAGTAAAGATTAGAGAGAACACCAACCCCACCAAGATGAGAGAATTAGGTCCAACAAAAAGACCTAAAAGAAGCGTTGAGATGAAGGCAATCCTATAAAAATATCCAGCTAAAAGACCTAAAAGAAGCATTGATACCATAAAGTCCTTCAAAGGAGACATCATTATCTCGATTTTAAACTTATGAATATGATTGAGGCATTCTTTGTTAAGATTATTATTCTCTTACTACCCTATGCATAACTTTCCATCTTATTAGCCCCTTTGGCTTGTATTGACCTTTCTTTGTTGCTCCCTAAAAATATCACTAGCTATGTTTAGCCTCATTTGACCCATTTAAGAATTAGGAGGTGATAACATGCATTGTAGAAGAAAGAAAAATGCAAGTATGAGGTTGCGTGTTGTAAAAAGCATCAATGTCTAAAAGTCCTTGTGGTGTAAGTGCATAAAGTGAAGAAGAATAAAGCCAAATGAAGAAATATAATTGTGCATCACTTGAATCCAGCTGAAAAAGAGAAGAAAGAGGGAATGCCGTTTTCCAAAGTATAAAGTGTTGAAAAGAAGAAGGTAACGCGTATTGAATAAGAGTGAAAGAATTTGGCTAGTAAGAAGACAATCCATCATGAGCTTCGAGACGTCTTAGTTCCCGAATGTTTTTTGTACCAAATAGCCAAATAAAACTCCTTACCCTTATTCATTGCCTGGTCAAGTTACAACCATTAAAAGTCCTCTTGGTTCATAATTGTAATTGCAAGAAAAGCTACACGATGGAGGCTTTGAGTGGTCATCAAATTTATGAGCTTTGTTTTATTCCTTATATGTTGATTTGTGTTATGATGATGAGGTTTTGAGTACTTTATCTTGTTGCATCTAAGATGTAACACCCCAAATCCGCGGGACTCGGGGCGGCTACGGGCGAGACCTCACAATGGGTCCCGACCCTTAGCTTGACAACAATTTCACCGGACCTTCCAACATGGCACAAATAAAGGTCGAAAACTCAAATATGTTTTTAATGTATGCGGAAACGAAAAGTACGAAACTACAACTTGGAAACTCAGCCGAGTCCTCAAAACAACGTAAATAAATCCGAATTTTAACATGCGACAATATCCATAAATGACGACATGAAATGACTCAAAACATCCCCGTCCTATAATGTACGAAGACCCCGGTTGTCCACTCCTCCACCTCACTCGGCGGCATCCCTAACCTGCAAGTCAACTACATAACGGTTTTAAAACCGTTAGCTCATATTCTAGATATTAGGAAAGCGGTGAAGGCACAAACACATCCATAACACAAAACATAAATCATACAAGTCTGATTTCTTATCTTTTATTATTAAGTCGTATTTCATTCTAGTTCAACTTCTTTTGTGACACGAGACCCCAATGGTCTCGCCTCGGTCCCTACTTACCGGCAAGGAATGGTGCGAATGCATCCGCCCATCTAACCCGCCGGGCTAGTCGCCGAGAATCCCTAGACCTCACTATGGCTAGGCAGTATTGTCACCGCCCGTTCTCATACATTTGGGCCAATATAAACATATATATAAAGTCGGTGGTCCTAATTACCGGTTTCATTGTTATAACATAAAATAACACACACCACCAAACACACGGCAATAGTAATACATAAATACGAGCTAAGTAAGTCCGAAGACTTACCTCGTCCAAATGCTATCTCACAAAAACGCTCACGCTTCCCTTGGGAAGAAGTACTCAACCTAAAGTGAGGGGCCCGATTTAATTAGCCCAAAAGGCTGTGCACCAGCCCGCGGCGGCGGCGGAAACAGGGCGCAGGCGCGGGAGGGGAAGGCTCCGTGGGCTCCTTGCGCGGCTGCAGACGGTGGCGGTCCTTCCCGTGGGCAGCGGCTCCCCGGTGGCGGCCTTTCTCCGGCGAAAGAGAAGGAGATGAGGGAAGGCTGCAGGAGAAGAGGGAGCAGGTGGTGAGTGGCTCCCCGGTGGCGTCCGTGGGGCTCGTGCAGGCAGGCGCGACGAGGGCGGAGCAAGGCTTCTCCGGGGCGGAGACGGCTTTGTTGCGGCTCTCCTTGCCCGAGCAACCTCGACGTAGAGAGAGGGAGAAGGGTCTCGGTTGGTGGCTCTCCGGCGTGCTCCAAGGGCTCGGGACGTAGAGGTGGCGAAGTGACGACGGCGAGCTTAGCGGCCGGGACGCGGTGGAGGGAAGCTGTTGTGGTGTTCCTCTTGTTCCAGAGTGAAGAGAGGGCAAGGGGATGGAGTGCGGTGGTGAGAGAGAAGGGAGAGGGGGAGTGTGGTTTGCAGCTCGGGTGTAGGCTGAGTATGGGGCGAGACCGAGGGGTCGGCTGCAGGCGCCAGAGGCGGGGAGTGGTGCAGAGGGAAGCTGGGCGTGGAGTGCTACAGAGGGGAGCTGCAGGCTAGGCGGGCGGGCGTTGGGATTGGCGCAAGCAGGCGTGCCCCTGCAGGCTAGACGGGGAGGTAGGCGGGCAGCATGTCAGGCTGGTCCAAACAAAGCCGCGGGAAAAGGAAAAGAAAGAGAAGAAAAGAAGGGCATGCCAGCGTGGCGGTGGGCCCCGGCCGACGTGGCGCAAACATGGCGTGGGGCCCATGCTGAGATGGAAAGGAGGGGAAAAAAAAGGGACGGGTTCCAAACTCATAAAATAATTCCGTAACGGGTGTTACGGGTCGGAATATTCCCGACATTCCCGTAAAAATAATTTAAGGTTTCGGAATATTTATCGAACCTTTCCGTAGAATAATATACGGCAAGTGAAACAACACGATATAATTATTTTCTAAAATTTTCCGGGTGTTACATCTAACCCCCTAAAAACAAGTTTCGTCCCGAAACTTGCTAAAACCCACACTCTCCAATATACCCGCCTCGTAACCCCGTAACTCATAAAAGGTATATTGTCATCTCTAAATCAAGCTCATGTATAGAAACATATCACAACCTCGTAAGGTCCACATAACTTAACCAAACACATCTCATAAAAAGCAAACAAGAAAGATCTCGGGACTAACCCGACGCTCCTATCGATGTCGCTAGGTCTGCATAAAACTCGGGATAGTTCCTCCGAATACTATCCTTCGTCTCCCATGTAGCCTCGTCGGCTCCTCGCCTCGACCACTGGATCCTAAGCATCGGTATCTCCTTCGATCGAAGGCGTCCCGTGCTCCCCTCTAAGACCGCTATCGGGTGCTCTGCGAAAGTGTGGTCCGGCTCGACCACTAGGTCCTCGTGACTAACGATGTGTCTCGGGTCATGGATGTACTCTCTCAGCTGAGAGACATGAAAGACCGGGTGTATACCCTCCAACCGTGGTGGCAATGCTAACCGGTATGCCACCTCACCAACTCTCTCCAAGATCTCAAATGGTCCGACATATCGAGGGCTTAACTTCCCCTTAATGTCGAATCGTCTAACGCCCCGTGTCGGTGACATCCTCAACCAGACCTGAGCTCCTACCCTGAACTCGAGAGGTCTACGCCTCCTATCCGCATACGACCTCTGACGGCTCTGCGCAGCCAACATCCTCTCCCGAATCAAAGCGACTCTCGCCATGTCGTCCTGTACCTGATCCGGTGCTACAATGCTAGAGCTCCCGGGCTCGTCCCAACACAAGGGAGTACGGCATCTCTGTCCATACAATGCCTCATACAGTGCCATCCCAATCGAAGCGTGCTAGCTGTTATTATACGAAAACTCGACTAACGGAGATGATCTGGCCATACCTGACCCAGTCTAGTAGCTCGAAGAATATCCTCTAAAGTCTGAATAGTCCGCTCAGACTGGCCGTCGGTCTGGGATGGTATGTGGTGGTGAAATGGAGACTCGAACCTAGGGCGGAGTGTACTTGCTGCCAGAACCTCGAGGTAAAACGCCTGTCCCTGTCCGAGATGATGGTCCTCGGACTCCATGTAGTCTCACAATCTGACGGGTAAACTCCTCGGCTGAAACGACTCACCGGCATCCACCCCGTATGGGATGTCACGTCTTCGTCAACCCTACTACCACCCATATCGCGTCAAAGCTCCTACCTAGGTCTCAGGCCGGGTCACGAAGTCCATAGATATGTCCTCCCACTTCCCCTGCGGCACGGGCAGTGGGTGGGTCTCCTCCTCCGGGTCTATGGTGTTCGATCTTGACCTGCTGGCAGGTCGCGCACCGGGCCACATATCTAGCTACATCGGGGCTTGAGCCCGCCCCACCAATAGGATCTCCTAAGGTCCTGGTACTTCTTACTCGCGCCCGGATGCACGGAGAAGGTGTGGAATGGGCTCGTGCAAAATCGCGCTCTTCTAAGCTACTGATCCGACGGTACACAAATACGTCCCTGACGTCTCAATAGCCCATCTGCCCCCGTGACAAACTGTGGTGCCTCTCCTCGGGACATCCTGTCCTGGATCCTCATCAAAAGGGGGACACTCTTCCTGCTTCTGCAGGATCTCGCCGGACAGGTCAGGTAACGCCTCTAACTCGGACAAACGACCGTCCGTACCCGGAAATCGATATCCAACTCTAAGCCTATCAAATCCCTCTACAGCTGAGGCTGAACTGTAAGCCGAGCTATCACCTCCTCCCGAGGTGTCCTCCTACTCAAATCATCGCGCGACTACGTTCGCCTTCCCGGATGGTATAAAATCTCCAAGTCAAAGTCCTTGATGAGCTCTAACCATCTCCTCTGGCGGTTATTCAACTCCCGCTGAGTGAATATATACTTCAGACTCTTATGGTCTGTGAAGATCTGGCACGTAGCCCCGTACAAGTAGTGTCGCCAGATCTTCAGGGCGTGAATCACTGCCGCTAGCTCGAGATCATGGTAGGGTAGTTCTCCTCGTACGGCTTCAGCTGCCGAGAAGCGTACGCAATAACCCTACCCCTCTGCATCAAGACGCACCCCAAGCCTAGCTTGGAGGCATCACTATATACTACAAAGTCCTCTATGCCCTCAGGCTGGGCTAATAGAGGAGCGGAGGTCAACCTCCTTTTCAGCTCCTCAAAGCTGCGCTGGCAAGGCTCGGACCAGACGTACCTGGTAGACTTCCTCAGCAAGGAAGTGAGCGGTCGTGCAATCACGGAGAAAACCCTCAACAAAACGGCGGTAGTATCCCGCTAAGCCCAAGAAACTGCGCACCTCCTTGACCGTCCTAGGAGGCGGCCATGAGGAAACAGACTCTATCTTCGCCGGGTCGACCATGACACCCTCGGCGGAAACTATATGTCCCAAAAATGCCACCTCGGACATCCAAAACTCACACTTAGAGAGCTTAGCGTAAAGCTCTCTATCCTGGAGGACTCGAAGTACTGTCCTCAGGTGTCCCTCATGCTCCTCTCTACTCCGAGAGTAGACTAAGATGTCGTCTATAAACACTACCACGAACTGGTCCAAGAAGTCGATGAAAATGTCGTTCATCAACTTCGTGAAGACGGTAGGTGCATTCGTGAGCCCAAATGGCATCACGACAAACTCATAATGGCCGTATCTTGTCCTGAATGCTGTCTTCGGCACATCCTCCTCTCTCGATTGATACACTTGAAACGCCGGGTGAACACCCTTTACTCTCGCGGCCATGCCAGCCGGTAAAACACTTTCCCAACTTGCGCTAAGATCTCTCCATCAAAAAGGTCCGATGTATCGGAAACTCAACTTCCTTCTCGGGTCTTCCTCACTACAACATTTCCATTATGTTTCTTCTTTGCTTGTCTCTAACAAAGAAGATCGAACTTCCAATTACACCGTTGGCTTTGGTTCTTGTCAAACCAAACTTCGATGTTACTTTTCCTCAATTCTTATTGCAAGTTCTAAGCAATGAAGGAAGTACTTTGCTCCTCACTGCTTCTACTAACGAGACATGTATGCTATAACTTTTACATCGTCTCTCGATACTCAGTCAAGACCATGTCTTGAAGAATCGCTTGTACACTTCAAACCGATCGTACCTCGAGGCATTTTCAAAACCGTTGCACCAATGAATCTCCTCTTAACCCTCACAACTTCATTGACCATTTTCGCCCCACTCGATACTTCATCGTCATCCGTAGTGGGTTAGCCATGGCTGGTGTTACTTGGAGAATCTCTCCACAATCCGGTAATGATCGGCCCCTCCAAGAAACTTGCAACGTCTTTCACATCCTTCGGGGGTTGTCATCCCGAGACAACTGGTCATACAACTTCTCTCTTCTTCGAGAGTAGACCAGAATGTCCTATTCGGGCATTAGTAAGCCCATATGGAAGCACTGCAACTCGTAGTTACCATGGTTCGTCCAGAAAGCCATGTTTGCACTATCCCAGTCTCGACTTCTCCATTGGTGACAAACAAACCTCAACTCGATTTTAGAAGAGACCACCGACCTTTGCAACCGGTCGAGTAGATCATCTACACGTGGTAAGGGGGTATTTGTTCCTCATTGTAATCTTGTTCGGCTCAGTGTAGTCGATGTACCAATGGAGGTACCCGTCTCTCTTCCCGCAAACTGGTGTTCTCCATAACAACTTCAAAACAAGAGTTTAAGATATAATCTAAGCTCTTGTTACTGTTCTTTTAGGATTCCACAGCCTGGTTACTCTCCCCCACACTCATCTATAAACCACCCGCACATGCACGTTCTCGGTTGTCACCAATTAGCTAATAACTGACCTTCTCTGCATGTCAAAGACTTACCATTTTTCTGTGCTTCCATGTTACCATTCTCATGAAGGCTACTCTCTCAGGGTACCTTAAACTCCATTAGCTCATTCTTCATTCCACGCTTCCTTTTTCTTATGCGAGATAAATATAATCTTCTCGGCGTTGTTGAGTCACATGACTCGCCTTCATAGGCTTAACCGCGCTTCATGATGTCTTGTAAGCGCGTCTTCTCAAAATCTCTAACGTTAGTTAGCATCACGTGTTGCTCTCATCTTCTTGGGATCATCAATTATACATACTTCCTCCTTTTTGGCGTTTCTTCGCCTTATCGTCATAACGGAAATCGGTCAACTCCGCGTAGATCCCCATCTTGCCATTCTTCTCATAACTCTCGTAATGTTGACTCTTCACTTAATGGTACCTTGTAAGCTTAACTTACGGTATCTTACATCTTTCACACTTGGTTCAATCACGTTTCTCATCTTGACTAACACTTGGTTCAATCACGTTTCTCATCTTGACTCCAAAGCTTAGGAGCGTCTAAGGAAAGCTTCACTTCTCGTGATGGAACAGCGCCTTTAACCTTGTTAGAATGCACCCATCTCCTCCACGATTCTCATCTTAGTTGTCCACGCGTCTTCTCGAAGAACTTAATTTTGTTTTCTCCATTGATCTTGTCGTACGTAGTCCTCAAACACGGTAGCTCCAACAGACGCTCCTCGTCCTGGCAGATGGAGAACTCTGTGCCCCGGACCTCACAACAGTCCTATCTCAGCCTCGGAAACGATGCTCTCGGCGATATCATCTACGGGAACCTTATCTACTGGTGGATCCACAACTGGCGGGTCCGCAATGAGGATACGTCCCCGACCTCTCGGACCTGGAGGTCTTCCTACCCGTCCCCGTCCTCTTGGGGCGGTAGGGGGAAGTGGTGGTCTACCCCGATCGGGTCCTACATATGTTGTCGCTCTCGTACGTGCCATCTGATTTCGTATTGCGTTTACTTAAATATAAATACGTGGAACTATTTATAATCCGGTATAATAACTTAAAAGCATAAATATAACATGTTCATAATACATATCCAAGGCATGCAAGTCCAAACATCCTAAGGTCACATAGTATCTAGATACATACAATTTCCACAATCACCCTAAGGTCATATATTATATATAACTATATAATAATTTATACCTGCTTCTAATCTAGAGATCTATGTCGCCGAGGTTTGCGGAAGGAGCAGTGGTCCCGTACATTCTAACCCAATCCCGACTCATGCATATGATTTTGAAAACGAAAAGTCAGAACCCGTGTGGGTTCTGTTTTATACCTCATTCGGCCTTTAAAAAGGTTATGAGTGCCATTGTTGTCAACCTGACTCTGATACCACTTTTGTAACACCACAAATCCGCGGGACTCGGGGCGCTACGGGCGAGACCTCAATATGGGTCCCGACCCTTAGCTTGACAACAATTTCACCGGACCTTCCAACATGGCACAAATAAAGGTCGAAAACTCAAATATGTTTTTAATGTATGCGGAAACGAAAAGTACGAAACTACAACTTGGAAACTCAGCCGAGTCCTCAAAACAACGTAAATAAATCCGAATTCTAACATGCGGCAATATCCATAAATGACGACATGAAATGACTCAAAACATCCCCGTCCTATAATGTACGGAGACCCCGGCTGTCCACTCCTCCACCTCACTCGGCAGCATCCCTAACCTGCAAGTCAACTACATAACGGTTTTAAACCGTTAGCTCATATTCTAGATATTAGGAAAGCGGTGAAGGCACAAACACATCGATAACACAAAACATAAATCATACAAGTCCGATTTCTTATCTTTTATTATTAAGTCGTATTTCATTCTAGTTCAACTTCTTTTGTGACACGAGACCCCAATGGTATCGCCTCAGTCCCTACTTACCGGCAAGGAATGGCGCGAATGCATCCACCCATCTAACCCGCCGGGCTAGTCGCCGAGAATCCCCTACACCTCACTATGGGCTAGGCAGTATTGTCACCGCCCATTCTCATACATTTGGGCCAATATAAACATATATATAAAGTCGGTGGTCCTAATTACCGGTTTCATTGTTATAACATAAAATAACACACACCACCAAACACACGGCAATAGTAATACATAAATACGAGCTAAGTAAGTCCGAAGACTTACCTCGTCCCAAATGCTATCTCACAAAAACGCTCACGCTTCCCTTGGGAAGAAGTACTCAACCTAAAGTGAGGGGCATCCCTAACCTGCAAGTCAACTACATAACGGTTTTAAACCGTTAGCTCATATTCTAGATATTAGGAAAGCGGTGAAGGCACAAACACATCCATAACACAAAACATAAATCATACAAGTCTGATTTCTTATCTTTTATTATTAAGTCGTATTTCATTCTAGTTCAACTTCTTTTGTGACACGAGACCCCAATGGTCTCGCCTCGGTCCCTACTTACCGGCAAGGAATGGTGCGAATGCATCCGCCCATCTAACCCGCCGGGCTAGTCGCCGAGAATCCCCTAGACCTCACTATGGGCTAGGCAGTATTGTCACCGCCCGTTCTCATACATTTGGGCCAATATAAACATATATATAAAGTCGGTGGTCCTAATTACCGGTTTCATTGTTATAACATAAAATAACACACACCACCAAACACACGGCAATAGTAATACATAAATACGAGCTAAGTAAGTCCGAAGACTTACCTCGTCCCAAATGCTATCTCACAAAAACGCTCACGCTTCCCTTGGGAAGAAGTACTCAACCTAAAGTGAGGGGCCCGATTTAATTAGCCCAAAAGGCTGTGCACCAGCCCGCGGCGGCGGCGGCAACAGGGCGCAGGCGCGGGAGGGGAAGGCTCCGTGGGCTCCTTGCGCGGCTGCATACGGTGGCGGTCCTTCTCGTGGGCGGCGACGGCTTTGCTGCGGCTCTCCTTGCCCGAGCAGCCTCGACGCAGAGAGAGGGAGAAGGGTCTCGGTTGGTGGCTCTCCGGCGTGCTCCAAGGGCTCGGGACATAGAGGTGGCGAAGTGACGACGGCTGGGTGGCGAGCTTAGCGGCCGGGACGCGGTGGAGGGAAGCTATTGTGGTGTTCCTCTTGTTCCAGAGTGAAGAGAGGGCAAGGGGATGGAGTGCGGTGGTGAGAGAGAAGGGAGAGGGGGAGTGTGGTGTGCAGCTCGGGTGTAGGCTGAGTATGGGGCGAGACCGAGGGGTCGGCTGCAGGCGCCAGAGGCGGGGAGTGGTGCAGAGGGAAGCTGGGTGTGGAGTGCTGCAGAGGGGAACTGCAGGCTAGGCGGGCGGGCGCTGGGATCGGCGCAAGTAGGCGTGCCCCTGCAGGCTAGACGGGGAGGTAGGCGGGCGGCATGCTAGGCTGGTCCAAACCAAGCCGCGGGAAAAGGAAAAGAAAGAGAAGAAAAGAAGGGCAGGCCAACGTGGCGTTGGGCCCCGAGCGACGTGGCGCCAACATGGTGTGGGGCCCATGCTGAGGTGGAAAGGAGGGAAAAAGAAGGAAAAAAAATAAAGGGACGGGTTCCAAACTCGTAAAATAATTCCGTAATGGGTGTTACAGGTCGGAATATTCCCGACATTCCCGTAAAAATAATTTACGGTTTACGGTTTCGGAATATTTATTGAACCTTTCCGTAGAATAATATACGGCAAGTGAAACAACACGATATAATTATTTTCTAAAATTTTCCGGGTGTTACATAAAACATAAATCCGAATCTAATTGAGATATATCAACAGAACTTACTTGAGGAAAAGTATTGTTCAAGTATGGGTATATGATAGCACTTTATTTAGCATCTTTTATCATTATCATTCTATTCCATTCCATATCCTTTTGGTCTAAATGACATATCTTATCGGTCTATTTCATTCCCATTCATATTTTGGAGATCTATTGGTTGATGTATGTAATTGTAAGGACTCTAGGCATTTTGCGGAGAACAATTGATACACATGTAGCGGAATGACATCATACACACTCACGATCTCCCTACAATCAAATAATTCAAGGTCAATATGGAAATGAAAGAGGTCCGCGAGTGAAGTGAAGAAAATCGGAAAACGTGCAAAAGTGCTCGAGCACACATCATGTCGCTTGACCTCCCTTCCTTTTGCGCGTGACTTTGAAATGAACTTCTATTGAAGCAATGAAGTCATGGGGCAAATTTTGGACCAAACCCAACACCTTGGCCCAACCGGCCACTCGACTAGCCCGTTTGACTGACACACTTTGACATTTTTTATTATTACCCTTATCATTTTTGTTTTCGATGAAATTTTGGCTTGTCTAGTTAGACGTTTTATCTTCTAGTTTCGATCTTATCTTATTAGAAGATAATATCACGGTTGATCTATGCTTTCAACTTATACCTTGACCCTATAAATAAGGCATTTTAACTATTAGGTTATATTTCTCTTCCTTTTGTTTTTTCACAAGTTTTTGCCGCCTTTCCTCTACACAAGTCGCTCGACTAACCCCTTCCAAGTCACTCGACTAGTTTCTTATTTGATCATCAATAAAGATTTATAAATTTTGTTTAGGCATGTCTAGCTAATTCTATATTTTCTAGGGTTTGGTGAGTTTGACTACATTGATCTATGATGTTGGATTGATTCAATGCATTGAGTGTTTGCCTTTATGAGTTATGGTATCATTTAAATTCTTCCCTTTTTTTTAATACGTTCTTCAAGGTGATATTGTCTTAAGATGATAGACTAGCCCTCTTGTGTTCATACTGAGTTCGATATGTGAAGAAAATGTGCCATCTTTGGGTACACGACAATCAATGTGTGACAGCATTGATGTATGTCAAGCAATGTTGTGACCACATGACAATCAAGTGAAGGTGTCTCCCGCGTAATTATGACTTATATTCGATATTGTGGAATTGTCAATTGAGATCTATATTATATGCTTGTTGTCGTGACCTGAGTTTTGAAATTGCTTGGTCCAATTGATACCTATTGTTTGCTTTCTTCATCTCTACTCATTTTATTTTGAACCACCCAAATATCCAAACTTTTATATTTCTTTCTCCGCTATCTTCTAAACTGCTTTACGAAGTAGTTGAGCAAAATTTCTCAAGGAGATCGGTCAACTGATCCTGAGGAAGCTTGAACTTTCGCTCCTATTTAGTCTTTGGTTGCTTGTATATTAGTTTATGGTTTAAAAACCCGCGTTTTAACCCGGTCGACCAAGGCATTAGTTCTTATGTTTCTTCGTCCTTTCCCTTTTGTGTATATTTAGTTTATTTATTTTTGGTTTCTTAATTAATTTATCAAAGTGAGACATCGTATTTCCTGTGTTCGATCATAACTCCCTATATTATAGCAGGTCCTGTAAGTATTTGCGATATTTGAGGCTCATAGTTCAACCCTCATCAAATACATAAACAATATGTGCACACAAACAACAAGAACTCTAAACCATTTCCCCTAATTTCAATCTTTCAATCTCCCCAAATTATTTTCAAACAGTTATATTAAAAAGGAAGACGATTTCCAAACTTTGTAGTTGTTTGTGATGCACTTGATGTCAACGAATTTGGAAGATAAGCCAATGTGTTGATACATATTTGGAGGAGTGACGAAGATTTATGCGTGTATATTTGATATCTTCAAGAAATGCATGATCCACTTTCACATTGTTCAGTGGAGTTGTATGATATCTGTTTAACAAGTCGTTGATGATTGCGCATGCAATTTTTCTTGGTATTTGGACTTGTTTATGAACAATTTTTTCTCACTATTGGATGTGTAATCTAGCTACAAGCTTGTGTGAACATGATCGCCTTTAACAACAAGGACTACGTGAGACAAAATTTTGAGCAAGACTGAGCTAAATTACAAAAAGTTATTGAGGGTATGATTTGAGGGAGATTAAAATTGGGAAAACTGATTTATAATTCTTAATTTTTTTGTATTTAGATTTCACGTTTAATACTTTTTAAATAATCTCAAATAAACTATAAAGACCGGAGTGTGAGACCCTCAAATGTAATTTGAACGATAAGTGAAAAGTAAGAGGAGGTTTGGTGCAAAATAGGGTATATAACTTGTGATTTTGTGTAATTTCCTCTAAGTAATAATACAATATTAGGATACGATTTCCTTCACCATCATTGCATAACATCTATCATCACTGAAATCCATGGGGTCGACACCACATCATCATATCTCATATCTCTTGGACACGTTAAAGAGTGTAAGCTACACATTCAATCAAATTCGACCTACGAGAATGCCGGAAGATGAACATAGAAGGTTGCACCATCCAAATGAAGCTAAATTTGGAGGCAAATGAGTAACAACTTATATTTTATATATCATAGTTATTGTACATGAATATATAATGAAAATTTTTTATACAGGAATGACAATTCTATACGTTACGGCATATTTTGGAGGCAATTGGGTAGTTGAGGATGGAGAATGGAATTTGTTGGAAATATCTCAAGTAAGCCATTGATTGTTGAAGAAGAAATTTCATTTGATAATCTAAAAGACTTTGTTTGTCTCAAGTTCAAAATATGTACGTCAACGTTTGAAGTTGAGTTATCGTACAAGAATCCTTTCAATTGCTCACTCTGCCCATTTGATGTTAATACATTAGAGGATTTTACATCTTTTGTGGAAATTAATAAAATGGACTAGTTTTCTTGGAGTATTCCGTTGTGTATCAAAACAGTTGAAGTTGGATATTATTTGGGTAATGAAATTGTGGAAGAGCCAATTAAGGAAGTTTTGGCACTTGTATCACAAACAATGGATGTAGAGCCTCAAACAGAAGATTGGGTTACAGAAGATCAGGTAACAGAAGATTGGATAACAGAAGATCGGGTAACAGAAGATTGGTTAACAGAAGATTGGGAAATTATGAAAGGCAAAACTTACAAGAACAAGACATAAGTGAAGAACTCATTGTGTTTAAATGCAATAGTGGAATGTTCTCAATACAGAATAGTGAAGAGGTCGGTAACAACAAGGTGTATTGACAAAGAGTGCAAATGGAGGGTGTGTTTCACAATGCAAGACAAATCATCAACCTTTATCACAACAGTGTTTGAAAAAACACACACTTGTTCAATGCACTTGAGGAGGAAAAACAAGAGGAATCCTTCATTTTATGTCATAGCTAAAAAGGTGAAAGCAATGTAAGTAATACCCAACCTTCATTTTATGTCAATACTTAATTTTGTAACCATATGTTTGAATACCAAATTATGTTATATGCAAGACTATTATCAAAGACATTGATATATTAATACCAAAACTTGTTACCAAATAGGTTAATACTCAAGTAGTTTGTATTCAATAATGTTACCCAATAGGTTAATAACCAAGATTATTACACAGTAGGTTAATACACAAGATTGTTACCCAATACAACATACAATATTGTGACCCAATAGTTTAATACACAAGAATGTTACCCAATAGGTTAATACCCAAGCAGATTACAGAATGTTAGATTTAAATTTATCTTTTCATACCCAATAATGTTACCTAATAGTTTAATTACCCAATAGTTTAATACACAAGAATGTTACCCAATAGGTTAATACCCAAGCAGATTACAGAATGTTAGATTTGATTTTATCTTTTCATACTCAATAATGTTACCCAATAGTTTAATTACTCAATAGTTTAATACACAAGAATGTTACCCAATATGTTATTACCCAAGTAGATTACAGAATGTTAGATTTAAATTTATCTTTGCATACCCAATAATGTTACCCAACATTAATACTGATACGTATGAATGTTAACCTTAATACACAATATATTTAAATGCAATTGTGTTACCAAATATTTATTGTTTGATATGTTGATATAAATCCACGTTACATATTCCTGTCACCAAACTTGTTATAGTATGTTATGTTATGTTAATGTGTATGTATTGTATAGGTATGGTGATACAAACACATTACCTTCGGTCAATCAAATTATCACTATTATGAAAAGTCTACACCATGTTGATGCTAGCTACTGGAAGTGTTGAAAATCACAAGAAGCTGTGAAAGACATGATAAGAGGAACGTCGGAGGATAATTACAATGGAATGCCGTCTTACTTATACATGTTGATGTATTCCAACCCAGGACCGTTGTTCATTTGGAACGTGATGATAATAATCGATTCAAATATTTATTTCTAGCCTTTAGGCAATCTGTTAGAGGATATCAAACAATGCGAAAGGTAAGAAATGTCCTTCAATTATTCGTTCATATAATATGTTGGGTATCTTATATTTAGCTATGTTGTTAAAAATATAACAAATGACAAATTAAATATAGGTGATTACATTAGACGGTACTCATTTGAAAGGAAAGTATGGAGGAGTGTTGTTACTTGCATGTGCACAAGATGCAAATCAACAAAAATACTCGATTGCATTTGCGATCGTTGATGGGGAAAATGATGCCTCGTGGGAATAATTTTTCAGAAACATGAAGCAGATCATACCGGACGACATTGAACAAGTGTTTATTTCTGATAGACATAATTCTATAAAATAAAATAAAAGGCATTGCAACCCACTATGAAAGAACATTCCATGGATTTTATATTTGGCATATTAAAGGGAATCTTAGAAAGAGGACAACATCAAACAAAGTCTTGAGAATGTTCATAGATGCTGCTGTTTGGGGGTAAAATTTCATGAATTTTCATAAAAATGTTCATAGATGCTGATGTTTGGGGGTAAAATTTCATGAATTTTCATAAAAAAACAATTAAAATTTAATTACATGTTATACATGTGATTAATTTATTAAAATTTAGCACCAAGCTAATTTGACATTGGGTTTTCAAAAAAATGAAAGTCATGTATGTTAATATGATTCTCATTTATCTAATAAATATTAGATAAACCTAAGATTGTTTGGGCTTATATCCACAAGTTATTTAGTATAAATGCTAATTATTTGTATAAATTAGTTAAAAAGACTAAATTTAAATAAAGAGAAATAAAAATAAATAGGAATGAGCTGAGAGGGAGATTTATCCGTTATTTTAAGAAAAATAGATTGAAGAAAAAAAGAAAGAGATTAAAAATTGTAGAAAGTGGGGTAAGTGGGCTAATAAAAAGCTAACCCCTTTTAACCTCTTTCAACCTTTTTCAATCTTTGGTTTAAAACCAAAAAGACTCTCTTCTTCATGCAGGATGTGAACGGCAAAAAAAAATACAGAAGAAGAAACAAGGAAGAGAGGAAAACAGAAGAAAGCAAATGGAGAACAAAACTACTCTTTTCTTCTTTGCTTTTGATCAAATTGCCCAAATGCATATAGAAGATTAGTTTGAAACCAAATGGTTTCACGATCGCGTCTAATCGTAGTGGGATCGAAAGAGAATTCTTTTACCCCTTCAAATATACAGCGGAATCCACATTCTTCTTCTACAAAGCACAAAGCACAAGTAATCTTCTCTTTCTACACCAAGACAAGATCAATGAGAAAGAGTGGTTCGGTTTTGCACAAAGTTAAAACCAAACACATGTATATTAAATCGTTCTACCCAAATTCTAGATCATTGGTGGGTTGAAATCAAACAGTTTCACCACTACACCAAATAAATCTCTCCAATACTCTGTAAAAAATGAAAAGAGTTATCTCCTCATTTGAATCTCCAAATTCAAAGGGCAAATTCGTTTGAAACCAAATGGCTTCACGATTGTCACTGGGATCGTAGTGTGTATGAAAGAGAACTCTTTCATCCCTACAAAAAAACTCATAAATCAAGACCAATTTCGGTTCGATTGCAATTTCACGATGTGTAGCAAAATTGGTGTTCTCCTCGTCTTCGATTTTGCTTCTACACTTCAAAAGGCCAAAATAAATCTGAGAGAAAGAGATAACTGCAGATCAAGTGATAAGATATTCCAAATTTTGAGCCTGCAATGAAAGTTTGAGAAATAAAGTTTTGTGAGCAAGGTTTATGGAGGACAACGATAAGAACACAAAATTGAAAGTCAAATTTAAGAGGAATGTTCCTGTCCTTTTTGACTTCTTTGATTCTTACCTTTGAAAGCTTTAATCGAGCTATAATCAAAACCCCAAATTTGTCTCGGTGTCCATCTTTCCAAAATCTTGGTTCATCCCAGAATTGTCGGTTTTGTTTCCG
The DNA here is from genome assembly GCA_002319775.1 of Fagopyrum tataricum. Lineage (NCBI taxonomy): Eukaryota > Viridiplantae > Streptophyta > Magnoliopsida > Caryophyllales > Polygonaceae > Fagopyrum > Fagopyrum tataricum. The sequence continues at coordinate 38,357,621 of CM008282.1, read as the reverse complement.
ATTTTGCCTAATTAGGATTTTTACATCCTGTTTTTGATTTCATCGGAGCCGAGAGCATACCTTCACCGCTAATCTCCATGGCTACTCCGCGGGTCTTCACCGCTGATCTCCATGGCTGCTCCGTATTCCCTTCTATTATTGATGAACAACATGAAAGATTAAGGAAATAGGAAAGTAGGAGAGAGGAATTAAAAAGAAAAGGCAAATTTTAACATAAACTTTTTTAGCTGTGGGACCACTTCTTCTTTTCAAATAAGTAAATGAAGTGCACAATGTATCCACGTGAATTCCTCAACTTTCAAATCAAAAAGTGACCTCATTAAGCCAAAGTCTTACAAATATGGTCATAAATTTACGGTACAAAATCGTAATTGAATATTTCATGAAAAATAAATCTTGATGGGATTATTTTCACCAATACACTAAGTTCGTATGTGGTCCGAAAGTAAATATTTTTGGATCACTACATCGAGCCCGTGGTTGAACCGAAAGTAAATACTTTTGGTCACTACATCAACGGTTCACATAAAATGGTTTTTTAACGAACTACGAGTGATTTGATGTCTTCAAATAAAGACTACGTAGGAAACTCGATTTCTAAATTGTCGAGTTCAATCACACATTTAAAATTGGCTTATAAACTAAACAAAGTTAATATTAAATCAAATTAAATAGTTTTAAACGAACTACGAGTGATTTGATGTCTTAAAAAAAAGACTACGTAGGAAACTCGACTTATCGAGTCCAATCGCACAAATTAAAAAATGACTTTTTAAAATATAAAGTCGAACAAATATCCAAACCAAATTTGAAACTCTTTTCAAATAAATGAACTTTTCTCATTACTCATCGAGCCGGTGGTTGAATCGAAAGTAAATACTTTTGGTCACTACATCAGCGGCTCAAACAGTTCTTTTTAGAACTACGAGTGATTTGATGTCTAAATATAAAAGACTACGTAGGAAACTTGACTTTATAAATTGTCGAGCTCAATCGCACATGTTAAATAACATTTTAAAATATATATAAAGTCAAACCAACTTTAACATGGTTTGTAAAACTACGTATGATTTGATTCCGTTTTTACGGATACGTAGGAAATTTAATACAAATATATATTAAATTCAATCACAAATATATATTTTGACTTTTATAAAATCAAAGTTATAAAATATTAAGTCAAATAAAATAGTTCTTTAAAGAACTACGTTATGACTTGATGCTTTTTCCGAGCTACGTAGGAAATCTGATATTAAATCGGATTCAGTCGTCTCGTCCAAGAAAAATATCTTTTAAGTCAAACTTGGACATAGAAACCAAAAATTCTCAAATACTTCTAAACTCGATATAAAGCATCCGCTCGTCGAGTTTAACCACAAAAAAATCCAAACCAATTATCTTTTAATCTAGAACTACATCATGACTTGATGCTCTTTTATGAGCTACGTAGGAAATCCAATATCGGATTCAGTCGCATTCTCCGAATTAAATTAACTTCAAAACGAATCTTGGAGTTAAACCTAAAATTCCCAAATATTCCTAAACTCGATATAAAGCTTCCGCTCGTCGAGTTTGACCACAAAATAAAAATCAATCAAGAACTACGTACGACTTGATTCCTAAAAAGGGATACGTAGGAAATTTGGTACGAATAAACCAAGGACCAAATTCAGTCACGAAAATAAAATAAAATAAAATAAAACAACCTAACACTATTCTTGATCATGCGTGTGATAGCGGGATAAATTAAGCAACCCTTCCTAGAAGGTGGGTTTAATTTAATCCTTTGATGCATGATCGAGATATAAGCGCCATGTAGATGATAGTTGGATCATCGTCTAGGCAACCCTTCCTAGAAGGTGGGTTTGGACTTTGATTCTCTGATGCATGAAAACACCGCACTGAACTACGTAAGGCTTGATCCTCTTTAAAGAGGTACGTAGGCAACCCATCAAATACCGGGTGCAGCCCAAATCACCAAAACCAACCAAATATCGGTATTTGTATAACTTAAAATCAAAAGGTCAAAAAGAGAGGGTCGAACTCAAATAAAAAAATAAATAAAATGTGTTTTGTGAATTTGTGCTCAATAAAATAAAAATAAATATTTTTATAAGTTTGTGTACATTTTTACTCAACAGTTGCAAAGAGTTATAAAAAGGTGAAGGGCATGGAACTACTTAATAATATAACAATGGTAAGTTTCATTTATCTTAACAATCAATTTCTATATGTATTTTAATTTAAGTTATATTTCTTGATTCACCTAGTTCATTGGGTATTTGACAGGAGAAACCGAGGGTTGGAGAGTTACTTCAAGAGATTGACATTTCAACATGGGTGCTTGCATTCTCTCCGGCTAAAAGGTACAACATTATGACCAGTAACAATGCTGAAAGTGTGAATAAAGTTTTGAAGGATGGAAGGGAGTATCCAGTTTTAGCATTGTTGGATGAGATTAGACAGTTCATGTGTAGATGGTTTGCAGAGCGTCGTAAGAAATCTAATGCTTGGGTAGATTTAGCTCCTCCAAATATTGAAGAAAAAATCCAAAAGAGGTTTGTAGAGTGTTCAGACTACTTTGTTTACGTGATGGATGCGAATATATTGTAGTTTGAAGTACGAAAGGGAGAAGAACGTGAAATAGTTTGTTTGGAATTACGATGTTGTACATGCCACGAGTTCGACATTGAAGAAATTCCGTGTATTCATGCCATAGCTGCAGCCAAACGTGTGAATCAAAACCCATCTTCCCTCATTGGAAAATATTACACTTGTGAAAATTGGAAGGTTGGGTATGTGGAAACAATATATCATGTACCTAACAAATCGGAATAGAATGTTCCTTTGAAAACTGCAATGTTGGCATGTGAGCCTCCTAAAAGACGTAAAAGGACTGGAAGAATGCCAAAAGCTAGGATTAAAGCTTCATGGGAAAAGGATCGCAAGAGGAAATGTAGTTGTTGTGGTATAGTTGGACATAACAAAAAGACTTGTACAAATCAACCAAAGTAAGATGTTTGGATGAGTAGGAAGTGGATTATGGACTCGTTTTTACAGATTTTTTGAGGAAGTTTCGGAGTATGTTTTACAGATTTGTAATGAAAATTATTGTTACACAAGTGAAATTGTTTCTTTGATAATATTTTTAATACTTAAGCATGTAACTACTAGTTCAAACTTGTTAATAGTTAAAAGCACAAGTTGTTGTCACCCAATGATTTAAAAGTTAAAAACAGTACCAAACTTTTACATAAACTTAGTATACAAACTTCATGAATGGTAACCTTATGAACTTTTACACAACTTTGATACCATACTTTGTTACCCAACGTCAAAAATAGTAACCCACTTTATTACCCAACGTAAATAACTGTTAACAGAATTTGTTACCCAAACGTTATTACCCAACGTTGTTACCCAAACTTATGAACTTTTAGCAACTGTGATACCATACTTTGTTACCCAACGTTGTTACCCAACCTTATGAACTTTGTTACCCAACTTTGTTACCCAACTACATTACACAACCTTAAGAACTTTGTTACCCAACTTTATTACCCAACCTTAAGAACTTTGATACCCAACTATATTACCCAACCTTAAGAACTTTGATACCCAACTACATTACCCAACTTTGTTACCCAACTATATTACCCAACTTTATTACACAACCTTAAGAACTTTGTTACCCAACTATATTACCCAACTATATTACCCACCTTTATTTCCCAACCTTAAGAACTTTGATACCCAACTTTATTACCCAATCTTAAAAAATGTTAATCAAGTTTGATAACAAACGTAGATGTTCAAAAATTAAGACATAACTAGTTCTAAAAGCAAAACATAACTAGTTCACTACATTTATAAGCAAGACATAACTAGTTCATAAGTAAATATTCAGAAATCATTCAAATGTCGAGAAATCAGAATGTGACTACATCAAAATATACACCAAAACCCAACAGATTCAGAATGTGACTACATCAATCATCAAAATATACAACAAAGCACAACAGATTCAGAATGTGGCAGCATCAATCCAAGTTACTGCATCTCATAAGGCTTATGCCAATCCCTTACAAAAAGTACATTGGCAAGCTGTTCTTTGTAGGCAGCAACATAATCGTCATTGATCATCAATAAATCATCACGGCCAGATGACAAGTACTGGATGTACTTGACTGTGCAAATTCCACAACTTCCCCTAAAATATAACAATAGTTTAATTTGAAACCATAATGAATTTATAAATAAATTTATATAGGTAAATTGATAGAAAATGTATACATACCCGTCTATATTTATTGGACAGTTTGCCTTCCTTGCAACCTTGAACTGCTTTGTCAAATTATCACCGAGCCTTGAATGCTTCCCATGAAGCCTCAACATATGAGGCAACATACAAGAAAAAGGCTTTAACAAATCAAGCAGTTTGGCATCGGTGATCAGACCGGGCTGACAATCACATACATAAATGCACCAATGAAGGAGGTTGATCTCCAATGCAACCCAGTGGTTGCCAAGAATGTGATATGGAGAATAGATGACATCAACATCGTATAAATTCTTCCGGAAAAATGCCGGTTGATCTCCTGTTAATATATCATACAGCTTCCCACCAAAATCTTCGTAGGCATCAGCACCTACCTCAGAAAATTCCTTGAAACGTATTTCGTTGTATGCATCTGCCCAGTTACAGCCTAAAATGGCAACGCGGCCATAGATTTCGGGATACTCGATCACAGCTTTGCGTAAAAGCATAATAAGCTCATCTATTTGCTGAAAAAGGATAACACCAAAAGACAAAATTCAAGTATAAATAAAACCATAAAACTGTGCATTGGGTAACAAAAAAAATGTGTTACCTTATCCCAAATCCAACCGCCCTTTTTTAATACGGCTTCCAAAGTCTTTGCTGACAAAGGATGAATATACCCTTGAATGCGAGCTTTGTCATCCGGAGCTTTAATGAACTTGTACAACGATTCATGTTCTGTCGTGGAGAGAAAGCTGTGTTTGGGAACCTTAGGCAACTTAACTTGCTCCTAAAAGGGGTCTTTTGAACTGGATTTCTTTGCGTAAACGCAAACTAACCCTCAGTTTTGGTTGTTCATCTGGAGCAATATCCTGCAAATTGAAAAAGATACAAAAAACAGATTTATAACACAAGTACATAAATTATAGTGTTACCCAAGTATATGTATATGTAACGTCCGGAATTTTATTAATTTTATTCCGGACGTAGATCACTTTGTAGTTTTCCGTAATCCCGAGATGTCGAGAGCCGGGATTTATTCCTAAGAAAATCCCGAGCCGACACGTCGTTTTTCCTCTTTTTCCGCGTTCCGACCCTTCGTTCCGGGTTGAAAATGACAAGGGGTCATTTCCGACCCCTCGGTCCGTGTGAGGGACAAGAGGTCAGCTGACCCCTTGGTCCCCACACCTCCTTTTCACCCTTTGACTCTCTCTCTCTCCTACCTTAACTCTTTCCTCACGTTACTCCACTCTTTCACTCAAATCCTCTCCTCTCTTTTCCTCTCTTTGTTCTTCTCTTCTCCATGGTTGCTGAAGATCAAAGTTGTGGAATGTAGAAGGTATTCTCAGCTGTTGGTAAGCTCTCCCTCTTCCTTTCCCCTCTTCCTTGCTGCTCTCTCCCTTCTTCTTCCTTCCTCCTTCATCCATGGTCATGGATGAAGCTTGGAGAGGTTTTCACTCAAACCTTGTGCATGTCTAGTTTCTTAGCTCGTTTAGGTCCAGTAGAGGTGCCTAAGAACCGTGGTGGGTGTTTGGAGAAGATCCAGCAAGAGAAGAAGGACTTTGGAACCAAAGATCCAAAGTCGAAGACGAAGAAGACGACGTTCTGCGCAGAACCCGCGGGCGCGGCCAGCCGCAGGGGCGGACCAGCAGGCCGCGGGTGCGGCTCAGCAGGCCGCGGGTGCGGCTCAGCACGCCGTGGGTGCGGCTCAACACGCCGTGGGAGCGGCTCGGCATGGCTGCAGGGGCGGCGGCAGACACTCGGCTCGGACGGCAGCGGACGGCCGCGGGTGCGGCGTGACTCGGGCGCGGGGGCGGCAGCAGACGGCCGCGGGTGCGGCGTGGCTCGGGCGCGTGGGCGGTTCCTAGCAGGCGACGCGGTCCTCCGCGGGTGCGGCTCCTTGTTCCGCGGGGGCGGCTCCTGTGTCCGCAGGGGCGCCGGCTTGACTCCGCAGTTGTGGAGGTTGCTCGGCCGAGAGACGGGTTGAGGTCTCCGAGACCTGATTCTTGGTTGAAGGCTTTCAACCAGCTGCATGTACCCTACTTCGACGGGAAGGTAGGGTTAGAAGTGGAGCACTGGATTGGACACGTAGAGTCAGCCTTAGAGGCGATCCGTTGCCTAGAGGAGAGACAGGTTGAGATAGTTCAGACCTTGTTCCGAGAGCAGACCCAGTACTGGTGGAGGACAGTTAGAGGCGGTGTGACCAGGATGGATCAGCTACTGAGCCTCGTTAGGGAGACCTTTTGCCCAGCTTCACTGAGGAGTGACAGAGTCCAGGAGAACTATCCTACCCATGATCTCGAGGAGCCTCGTTAGGGTAGTCCAAGAGAACTACCCTACCCATGATCAGCTATTGAGCCTCGTTAGGGTAGTCCAAGAGAACTACCCTACCCATGATCAGCTACTGAGCCTCGTTAGTGATGCCTCCAAGCTAGGATTGGGATGCGTCTTGATGCAGAGGGGTAGGGTTATTGCGTACGCTTCACGGCAGCTGAGCCGTACGAGGAGAACTACCCTACCCATGATCTCGAGCTAGCGGCAGTGATTCACGCCCTGAAGATCTGGCGACACTACTTGTACGAGGCTACGTGCCAGATCTTCACAGACCATAAGAGTCTGAAGTATATATTTTTCACTCAGCGGGAGTTAAATAACCGCCAGAGGAGATGGTTAGAGCTCATCAAGGACTTTGACTTGGAGATTTTATACCATCCCGGGAAGGCGAACGTAGTCGCCGATGCTTTGAGTAGGAGGACACCTCGGGAGGAGGTGATAGCTCCGCTTACGGTTCAACCACAACTACAGAGGGATTTGATGGGCTTAGAGTTGGATATCCAATTTCCGGGTACGGACGGTCGTTTGTCCGAGTTAGAGGCGTTACCTGAACTGTCCGGAGAGATCTTGCAAAAGCAAGAGAGTTGTCCTATTTTGATGAGGATCCGGGCCAGGATGTCCCGAGGAGAGGCACCACAGTTTGTCACGGGAGCAGATGGGCTGTTGAGACGTCAAAGACGTATTTGTGTACCGTCGGATCAGGAGCTGAGAGAGCGGATATTGCAGGAGGCCCATTCCACACCTTACTCAGTGCACCCAGGTGCGAGTAAGATGTACCAAGACCTTAGGAGATCCTACTGGTGGGGCGGGCTCAAGCCCGATGTAGCTAGATATGTGGCCCGATGCGCGACCTGCCAGCAGGTCAAGATTGACCACCATCGACCCGGAGGAGAGCTACACCCACTGCCCGTGCCGTAGTGGAAGTGGCAGGACATATCTATGGACTTCGTGATCGGCCTGAGACCCAGTAGGAGCTTCGACGCGATATGGGTGGTAGTAGACCGGCTGACGAAGACTGCACGTTTCATTCCTATACGGGAAACGTGGCCGGTGAGTCGTTTAGCCGAGGAGTTTACCCGTCAGATTGTGAGACTACATGGAGTCCCGAGGACCATCATCTCGGACAGGGACGGGCGTTTTACCTCGAGGTTCTGGCAGCAGGTACACGCCGCCCTAGGTTCGAGTCTCCATTTCACCGCCGCATATCATCCCCAGACCGACGGCCAGTCTGAGCGGACTATTCAGTCTTTAGAGGATATGCTTCGAGCGTGTGTACTAGACTGGGGTCAGGTATGGTCAGATCATCTCCCGTTGGTCGAGTTTTCGTATAATAACAGCTGGCACGCTTCGATTGGGATGGCACCGTATGAGGCATTGTATGGACGGAGATGCCGTACTCCCTTATGTTGGGACGAGCCCGGGAGCTCTAGCATCGTAGCACCGGATCAGGTACAGGATGACATGGCGAGAGTCGCTTTGATTCGGGAGAGGATGTTGGCTGCGCAGAGCCGTCAGAGGTCGTATGCGGATAAGAGGCGTAGACCTCTCGAGTTCAGGGTAGGAGCTCAGGTATGGTTGAGGGTATCACCGACGCGGGGCGTTAGACGATTCGGCATTAAGGGGAAGTTAACCCCCCGATATGTCGGAGCATTCGAGATCTTGGAGAGAGTTGGTGAGGTGGCATACCGGTTAGCATTGCCACCGCGGTTGGAGGGTATACACCCAGTCTTTCATGTCTCTCAGCTGAGAGAGTACATACATGACCCGAGACACGTCATAAGTCAAGAGGACGTAGTGGTCGAGCCGGACCACACTTTCGCAGAGCACCCGATAGCGGTCTTAGAGCGGAGTACAAGACGCCTTCGATCGAAGGAGATACCGATGCTGAGGATCCAGTGGTCGAGACGAGGAGCCGACGAGGCTACATGGGAGACGGAGGACTACATGGGAGACGGAGGATAGTATCCGGAGGAACTATCCGAGTTTTAATGCAGACCTAGCGACATCGATAGGACCGTCGGGTTAGTCCGAGATTTTACTTGGTTGCTTTATACGTTATATGATTTTTGTATGATTTATAAGTACCTTGCGAGGTCTTTATGTGATGCTTTACGTAGGCTTGGATTAGAGTCGATAGTGTACGTTTTTATGCGTTCCACGAGGTTACGGGACGGGTTGATTGGAGAGTGTTGGTTTAGCAAGTTTCGGACGAAATTTGTTTTTAGGGGGGTTAGTTGTAACGTCCGGAATTTTATTAATTTTATTCCGGACTTAGATCACTTTTTTAGTTTTTCGTAATCCTGAGATGGCGAGAGCCGGGATTTATTCCTAAGAAAATCCCGAGCCGACACGTCGTTTTTTTTCCTCTTTTTCCGCGTTCCGACCCTTCGTTCCGGGTTGAAAATGACAAGGGGTCATTTCCGACCCCTCGGTCCGTGTGAGGGACAAGAGGTCAGCTGACGCCCTTGATCCGCCACACCTCCTTTTCAGCCTTTGACTCTCTCTCTCTCCTACCCTTAACTCTTTCCTCACGTTACTCCACTCTTTCACTCAACTCCTCTCTCTCACTTTTTCTCTCTTTGTTCTTCTCTTCTCCATGGTTGCTGAAGATCAAAGTTGTAGAAGGTATTCTGCAGCTGTTGGTAAGATTCCCTCTTCCTTTCCCCTCTTTCTTGCTGCTCTCTTCCCTTCTTCTTCCTTCCTCCTTCATCCATGGCCATGGATGAAGCTTGGAGAGGTTTTCACTCAAACCTTGTGCATGTCTAGTTTCTTAGCTCGTTTAGGTCCAGTAGAGGTGCCTAAGAACCGTGGTGGGTGTTTGGAGAAGATCCAGCAAGAGAAGAAGGACTTTGGAGCCAAAGATCCAAAGTCGAAGACGAAGAAGACGACGTTCTGCGCAGAACCCGCGGGGCGGATTAACAGGACCGCGGCGCCAGCCGCAGGGTCGGACCAGCAGGCCGCGGGTGCGGCTTAGCACGCCGCGGGAGCGGCTCGGCACGGCCGCAGGGGCGGCGGCAGACACTCGGCTCGGACGGCAGCGGACGGCCGCGGTGCGGCGTGACTCGGGCGCAGGCGGCAGCAGACGGCCGCGGCGGTGTGGCTCGGGCGCGGGGCGGTTCCTGCAGGCGACGCAGTCCTCCGCGGGTGCGGCTCCTTGTTCCGTGGGGCGGCTCCTGTGTCCGCAGGGGCGCCGGCTTGACTCTGCAGCTTCGGTTTCGGCAACAGATGGTTCCATTTCCTTTCCTCTTCGTTCCTTCCTTAGTATTGATGTTGGATCTTGTTAGTAGCATGCCTAGGATGGATCTAGAGTATCTTGGAATGCCACTTAGTGATTGTGAACCTAGGAGCCCTTAAGGCTCGATGTAAGTATGGATATGAGCATGTGAGCATAATGGACTTCTAGGCTAGCTTGTGCCTCTTTGGTTGAGGATTTCTCTTGTGGAATTATGGACTGTTGTGGGAAGTTGCATGTTTGTGAGAGTGTGATGAGTATTTGGGGCCTAGGATGTGTTTCCTAGTTTGAGGGTTAGGTGGTCTTGCGTAGATCACTAGAGTGAAGTCTAGGACTTCTTAAGTGTGAGTATGTATTGATATGCATATCTCTTGTGAGCAGGTTGTGGGCTTCCTCCTTAAGGAAAAAGAGTGTGGTTAACTTGAGTTTGGTGACGAGTAAGTCTCCGGACTTACTTAGCTCGTATTTTACGTATTAGCATGATGTGTGTTGGTGGTGTGTGTTTACGTACTTGTTATAATTATTAAACCGGTAAATAGGACCACCGACCTTATATGTAATTTTGGCCCAAGTGTATGATAACGGGCGGGTGACATCATTTGCCTAGCTCTCGCGAGAGTCTAGGAGGTTCTCGGCGACTAGCCGTGCGGGTGAGACGGACGGATGCATCCGTACCGTGCCTTGCCGGAAATAGAGACCGGGGCGAGACCATTGGGGTCTCGTGTCACAACCGAAGTTGAAATAGAACGGGATACGAGTTAAGAATATAAAGATAATAAACCGGACTTGGTGATTTATGTTTTGTGATTTATATTTGTTTGTGGCCTTCCCGTTATTCTAATGCCTAGAATATTAGCTAACGGTTTTAAACCGTATATGTAGATGACTTGCAGGTTAGGGACGCCATCGAGTGAGGTGGAGAAGTGGACAGCCGGGGTCCCCGTACATTATAGGACGGGGATGTTTTGAGTCGTGTTTTCATGTTATTGTTTATGGATATTGTTGTACGTTTAGACTTGTATCAGATTATGTTGTTTTGAGGACTCGGCTGAGTTTCCAAGTTGTAGTTTCGTACTTTTCGTTTCCGCATACATTAAAAACACATTTGAGTTTTCGCCTTTATTTTGTGCCATGTTGGAAGGTCCGGTGAAATTGTTGTCAGGCAAAGGGTCGAGACCCGTTGTGAAGTCTCGCCCAGTAGCACCCCGAGTCCCACGGATTTGGGGTGTTACAGTATATACCTTAGATTTTCCAACATCAACAATATTGACATTGGCATTGCCTTCACTGCTTCTACATTGCAAAGTTCAACTGCAACGGCTTGAGGTTCCTTGTCTTCCACGTCCTCAAGATTGGCAACTTCACCTGTTGCAGCTTGAGGTTCCTTGTCTTCCTCGTCCTCAAGATTTCCAACTTCAACTGCAGCATGCTCGGGTTGCTTAGACGAAGAAGCATCCCATGTAGAAGCTGTTTTAATTACATTTTTTGATTCAATCCAGGACTTAAGTTTGGTAACAGTACGATTACTAGACAAAAATATTTCAGTATCAATTTTCTCATAGAGAACACCTAAATCTCTAGAGTAAGAAACTAAATCTTCAATTGTATTCCCTTGAAGTTGAAGTTGTTCAGCCAACTGAAGCTGCACATTCTTCACTTCATTCAGTTGATCAAGAATTAATGTTACCAAGATGGTGTAGTCCCAACACTGCAGTGAAGAATAAAATTTTTTTATTACATTACACTTGTAAAAAATATATAAAATACTGAGTAAAATATATACTCACGTAGCGTCACCACCAATTGTGCCAATTGCGGGATCAACAGGCTCCTGATCATCAGCAACTGAGGCGATCTGGGGAGCCTAACCCTTAGACCTTTTGGGGTAACTACAAAATCAGAAAAAATACAACTCTGTTAGCAATCTGTATTACCCAACCTTTTGCCCAAACCTTATGAACTATTACCGTGAAGAAGGAGAAACAACCTTCCTTTTTTTTGATTCCTTCTTCGCAGCAGGCTCGGAAGGTTCCGAAGGCTCAACAAGTTCAACAGGTGAAATAACAAGAGCCTTGGTCTTAGACCTGATTGGGTAACTAAAAACATATTACAAAACATTTAATGTAATAACTATAACCAAAATCAACAAAATAACTAAGAATGTAAAATTTACCGTAAAATAGGAGATGCAGGAGCGGACATATCAGCCTCCTGGAATGCCGTCTTCTTCGTCTTCTTCTTCTTCTTCTTCTTCTTCTTGTCAGCTGGTTTTTGGGGAACATGTTTAGAAACAACAAGTTTCTTAGGGGATTAACAAAATCATCCCCATCAGATTCTTGTTCAACCGAAACTTTGATTTGTTTAGAACTGTCAAAAAATGAGAAAATTAAGTAAATTAAAACTAAGATAACTTAAATATATGAAATTGTACAAACCTTTGTTTCTGGACATCTTCACTGATTGCATTACCAATTTGAACAGAACAAGCATCCAAGCCCAACTCAAATAAATCTTTAAGTCTAGAATCTATACACTCATCTTCCCACCAATCCATGTCATCATTTTGTTCACTAAACTCAAAAGATTTATACTATCATCATCCAATGAAGAAACAACAGCCTTAATATCACCATACCCAAAAGCTTTCCTAGATTGAGTACGTGACTGATACTTTAAAGTAAGTATTTTAGCAATCGGATCAATGTGTGCAAACAAGGAAGCCAACGATGGAATGGCCTCAAAAACCATTATCTAGAAACATTAAAAATTATAAAAATTAGTATAAAGAAAATAAAAATGAGACTAATATAAAACAAAATGTAACAAAGAACAGAACCTGCAAAGCAAGAGGAAAGTCGCCTATGTTATAGTTCAAGGTGGCTCTTTCCTTTGCGGGATCACAAGATTGAAGAAAATGAAGAGTATGGGAAAAAGCATGATTCCCCCAGTTAAAAGTGTCAAACGCATCCATATCATTCACAAGATTAATAACAAACTGGGATATCATAGTCTTCTTATCCCTAGAAACTAATACTCCTTCAACAAACAAAATTAAAGTCATTTTCAACTTATTCGGATTTTGCAGGTTCAGTTTTATACAGCTCTTCAAGATGAGCAATTGTGCATCTATCATGACCAACTGCATTTTTCATATCACAATGCTCCACTACCATTTGGTCAAAGTAGTCTGATTTTGAACAATCAAGACGAGTAATGATAGCAAACTCAATAATTCCAAATCGTAAAAGTTTTTTACCAATTCTAAACCACATAGATTTTTTTTCTTCTGTTGGTAACAACTTGACGAAGAAGTAGAAAATGAATACGCTTGTTAGAAGTTCGAAGCTTATCTTCCATTTTGATTATGTCTTGAAAGATGCCATGTGAGAAAATGATTTTGTCACGAGGTGACAACCCCTTCTAAGAGAAATGGAATCAACGACATTCGAGAGAAGTTGTTGATTCGAGAATTCTGAATAGAGGGGGGTCTCGGTAAATCTATAATTAAACTTCAAAAATAAAAATAATATTAGTAATTAATTTGGGTAATAAATGAGAGATAGAGAGTACAGAAAGTACTCACTGGAAAAGATTTTGAACTGCTTGGTCTGGACTTGCTTAACTTCAACTGAAATTGTGAGAGCCTTTCTTTCGGACGAGATCGGACCATAGCCGAGATTGGATTTGGCCGAGATTGGCCTTGCCGCACCCGCGGGCACGTATGCCGCCCCTGCGGGTTCCCGCCCCTGCGGCCCTTGATCTGCCCTGCGGTTTACGGCGGTTGCAGCCGGTTTTGTTGACTCCTTGACCCGTGCTTTACCTTCCTCTTCGTTCTTCTCTTACCTTGCTGAGCAAGGGTTTCATTCCATTTCTCATTCCACTCCAGCCCTCATTACGTCCTTCTTGCTTCTTCATCCCTTCCCTTGATCTTGCTTGAGTTTCTCTTGAAGTTGTGCGTGAGTTTGGTGCTGTTGGTTGTGGTGTGTATGTTGCTGAGCTTCAGAGGCCAGCTGAGAGTTTTGTTCTGTACTTCCTTGGGTGATCACAACAGTGGAGGTGAGCTCCTTGCTTCTCCTTCCTTCCTTTCTTTCTTGTCTTTCTTCCCTTGAGCTTAGGTTTAGATGTATGTTGATCATAGGATGATGTTTGAATGTGTAGTTATGTGTATGTGTATGAATCTGGAGGAGTATAAACGTGGTTTGATCAAGTGAAGAACCGAAGAGAAGCCGCGAAGTTGCCTTCTGCACTGTCGCCGCCCCGCGGCCAAGAGCCACCGCCCCGCGGCTACCGTGCCACAGCGCCTGCGTCGTGCCAGCGGCGTGCCTGCGCTTGCCTGCGTTCCGTGTCACCGCCCCTGCGGCTTCTACCTTCCGCGCCTGCGGGTGACCTCTTCCGCCCCTGCGGTCTTAGTTCACGCAGGTGCGTCTTGTCCCGGACTACCTATAGTTAGGTAGTTCCTTTCCTTTCTAGTATGAGGGAACTAGTATCATGCTAGGATTCGGATGATGTTGAGTATGACATAGTTATGCCGGTTACGACTTTGAGGTTTACGAGTTGGACTTGAATCCTTATGGATCCCTTGGGTCTAGGTGTGACCCCTTTGTGTGATAGGATTGTGAATATATATGTATGTGTGCCTTGTATAGGCTGTGTTGTCCTCCAGTTTGGAGTGGACTAGTTGGAGAGTTGTTCGTAGCGAGATACTTCTGAGATCGAGGTAAGTCCATAGGACTTACTTAGCTACTATCCTTATATTGGATGTATGCTTGAGTGGTGTGTGTTATGTGCTTTATAGCATGTGTTATTATGGTCACCGACCTATGTTATATTGACCGCCCATTGTAGTGGCTGTGACAACTTACCTTTCATCCCGTAGTGGAGTCTGGGAAGTTCTCTGTAAGCTAGTTAGTTCTGTATATGGGAAGGGCGCTTACCACTCCATAAGGTATACGGGAAAGTGCGCTGATACCACTCCAGCTAGCTATTGCACGCAGAGGCGAGGGTTATATATACATTCCTCGTGCCACGTATATTCATATACATTTATTATACGATTGAGTGTTGGACTTTTTAAAGATTAACAAACCGGGTAAATGTGTGATATCATGATGATGTGTTAATATTATTGACGTGTGTTTGTGCTCTAGCATCTTCTTATATATGTGTATAGTTAGCTAACGGTTTTATACCGTGTTGTAGATCCTTTGCAGGTTAGGAGAGCCTGCAGAGTGATCCGGAGGGGTGATCTGCTGAGGGTTCCGTACATAGAGACGATATCGTGGTTGGGTTATTTATGTTGTACGGGTTTATGTTTTGACTTTTGTACTCAGGCAGTACCGTGTATCACCTTTTGATATGTATATATATATATATTATATCAGTTTTTTTGTTTTGTTTTAATCTATTGGTGCCTTGTTGTAATGGTGCCTTGTTGTAAGATTCAGTGAAGTTGTTGTCAGGCTAGGGTCAGGATCCATTGTGTGATCCTAGCCCAGTAGCACTCCGAGTCCTACGGATTTGGGGTGTTATAGAAATAAGTATAAGAAAATATATAAATTCATAAATAGCTATATATAAATTGCAAACTATCTATAAGCAGCTATTGTAAAAGAAGTATTCATTTGTATTGATGTTAGCCAGCTGCTCCACAACAAATATTCAACAGAAACAAGTACATAAAAGGACATACAGATTTTGAAGTCTCAGGTTCATCTTGAAGAGATGCTTGATCTGTAGTAGACATTATATTACCTGAGAACATATAAGAAAACATAAGCCTATTACACAACAGAGAAGAACCAATAATAATAAAAAAGACTATTACAAACAGAACAAAACAAAGAAAAAGACAATAATACACATTCAAATGTAAGTACATTAAAGAAAACACCATATAAGACACAATTATGTTATGGACAAACCTATTACCCAAGAATATTGTCTTCAGTTAGTGTTAGGAACCAAAAATGCACAGGACAGTGTGAAGAGAAATTCAAACCTATTACCCAAGACTATTGTCCTCAGTTAGTGTTAGGAACCAAAAATGCACGGGACAGTGTGAAGAGAAATTCAAACCTATTACCCAAGACTATTGTCCTCAGTTAGTGTTAGGAACCAAAAATGCACGGGACAGTGTGAAGAGAAATTCAAACCTATTACCCAAGACTATTGTCCTCAGTTAGTGTTAGGAACCAAAAATGCACAGGACAGTATGAAGAGAAATTCAAACCTATTACCCAAGACTATTGTCCTCAGTTAGTGTGAAGACGTAATAAAAGAAGTGAAGAGTCCTCAGTTAGTGTTAGGAACAAACCCTAAGTTGTGTGTTTAATTTATTCACAAGCAGGTCCAGCATAGTGTTAGGAAGAAAGACAACGACATGAAATTGATGACTTAGGATGAGGATAGGTCAAAACATGGAAGCACGGGACAGTGTGAAGAGAAATGACGACATAAAACAAAGCATAAACTTAGCATAAACAATAAAACCAAAAATCACGACAGAAACCATAATAAAAGAGTAAAACTAACCTTAATCGTTGACTGAATCGAAGATGAAGAAACTTAATCGTCAAAACGAAGATGAAGAAAGTAAATCGCCAAATAGAAGATGAAGAAACTGAAACAGGTAGAAGACAGTAGTGTGAATCACTTAATTAGAACGAAGAAGAAGAAGAAATCGGAGAAGAAGAAAGAAGAGGAGCGAAAGAGACGAACCTGGTGAGGAGAAATCGCCGCCGAAATTGCCACTAGGTTTGATCCGAGAGAGAGAAGAGTAAGGGAGCGGGGAGAGCGAGAAGAGTGGGGGAAAAAAAAAACCTATTTATACCTATACAATTAGTCCCACTAATTAATTAACCCTACATATTTTATACCAATATTAAAATAAGTGCATTTATAGTCCATTTAACTCATTACGTTTTGGGTCAAATTTTTTTATTTATTATTACGTCATCTATCCTACTTCAATATTAACCGAAAAATGGATTGAACTAAAAATTCAGTTCAACATATACTTCATGTATGAAATAGTGATTATAAAATTTGGATTCTTTCGCCTTAATGTTCAGTACTTTGTATAAATTTTAGTCATTTTGAGTAACGCATCACAATTCTCGGGCTTTGGGTTGATTTTCGGGATTTGATGGGTCGGTCGGGGTCGGTTCATTTTTTTACCGGGTCAAGTAAGATGCCAGCTGGAATGGACCCACCATTAACGGTTCTACTTCTTAGTGGAAAAGTGGGTTGATTTACTCACTAAATAAAGTGATTTTCCCCTCGAAAAAAATAAAGTGATTCTATTAATGAAGAGAGCCACCCAGGGACTCCAAACACCTTTCTCTTCCGACTTAACCGTCTGCCATCTCCGGTCATCTTTCTCTCCCCCGACGCATCATCCGATTGCCTGATCTCCGGTCCACATTGTTCCGTATAATTTATCTCATCTCGTTGCATGTGTACTTTCTCACTTGATTCAACCTTTCACTTTCGAAACCCTATGATTCGAGAAATTGATCAATGCAACTGTTATCTGCAATCACAGCTCGCATCATGACTCCACTAGCGCAAATTTTAGGATGGAATGCCTCTCAATGTCATTATTTTAAAGCCAAAATTTGACCCTTTGCCGGCATTTTTTTCCCTTTTGTTTATAATTTTTTATTTTTAGGATAATGGGATGGAATCTCACTTTCTTTGAATGTTGTAGGTTGATTTCATAGCATCAGGTCTCCAGTTTTTCAAGCGAAGTACAAGAATTGTCTTATAATTTTCCTCTTCCTTTAGTCTTGTTAAAGGAGAATTTCTTGAGCCGTTGGTTGTGTCACTATGGGAATGTTTGACGGTCTACCGATGCCTCCTGATAAACCGGTCAGTATAGCAGTTTATTGCATTATTTAGCTGAACTATAATGTTTAAGATCAACCAAGAACACGAGGCTATACATAAGTCGGATTACTGTGGTATTATAGTCTTTATGTGGGTGGCTTTTGGATCTTGATCGAGATTCTTCGGTTATCTAGTAATGTGAAGGTAGTATTTCTTATGAATGATTCATTTTGATTTCTGTTGGAATCAGGTGGTTCTTTTTTCACCAGTGTTCTCTTATGTTGCACAGAAGATTTTATGGAATTCTCTCTTGCACTGCTACATTTTGAAAATACTTTATAACGTTTGGTTGCTGGCTCTGTCCAATATTCTGAAAAAACTTTATACATTAGTGAATTATTAATCCCATGCACTTCCAAAGAAGTTTATTTACACTTATATTCTTTATTGTTCATTCCATTCTGATTGCAGGATCTAAAGGATGAATTATCAAGGATAGATGAGAGCTGGGCAGCTGCACGTTTTGACTCTTTACCTCATGTAGTTGAGATATTAACTGGAAAAGATCGTGAAACTGAACTGCAAGCCCTGAGGGAACACAGTGAATGTATTGAGGGTGTTGTGGATGAAGTTGTGGAGGAATATCATAATGGCTTTAACAGAGCAATTCAAAATTATTCTCAGGTACTTCTCTCATGTTGAGTTTGTTGCTAGTAGTTTATCCTTTTTTCCAATTATAAATGATGTAACCCTGGAAGTTGTATATTATCTCCCAAGAATTTGTATCTATATATATCCTTTAAAGTATTCTTCACCAATCACCACCCATGTATGATAAGATTGATAGCCCTGGCCCCTGGGATAAGCTATGATTTGTTTTTCTTCTCTCAGTTTGCTGTTTTAGTACTTGAAATATATTGTTTCTGATATAATGATATTTGACAGTAGCTTTTTCAGTTTGATTGAGTACTCGGAATTTCCTTTTTCTTTTATTTGTAAGGGTTTGTATATTCCCTAAAAAAGGGTTTGTATCTTCTAGTTTGTTGGTTCGGGTTATCTTTTCTGCCCTTGGTTATTTTATTGGGGTAAATAAGGCAATAAGTTGAGTCATTGTGACCTCTCTCTCCGCCCCTACTAAAAAACACTCCCACAGATGTAAAGGCGAATATTAATGCATTATACACATCAACTCGCTATTGTATCTTTCTGAGACTTTGTTTTATTCCACATCTTTTAGGGCCTATTTGGTATTCATATATGGATATGGGTATATTAGATATCAGTATGAATATCGGTATCAATATATGGGTATGAGATTGATATCCGGGATTTTTCTCCAGAAAAAGAGTTCCAGATAGAAAGAATGATAGATGAGGACAAATATAAGATATGTGATACCTCTAGGTTTTTTACTTATCAAAATAAGAGAAAGGTGTATTCGGAGTATATCATGATATCAGTCTCATATCCATATACTTTACACCAAACACTAGATATGATTTTTTTATGTGATACCCATATATCTAGATATGGATACCAAACAGGCACTTAGTTTTCTTTTGAAATAGTTTTTTTATCAATCCATTATACTATTGTCATTGTCCCACCAAAAAAAAAGCATTGCCATTGATCTTTTTTTCTCGTTTGACTTTTCTTCCTTAGATTTTAAGATTATTCAGTGAATCTGCTGAAATCGTTGATGCGTTAAGAATGTACTTACCTGAGGCAAAGAAGCGTCTTGCTGCACGCAACAAGCAGCTGCATCAATTCTGGTACAGATCAGTTACATTGCGCCATATAATATCCCTGTTGGACCAAATTGAGAGAATATCTAAGGTACGGTGCATTGTTTCGGAGGTCATCTAACTTAATATTATTATCACGGTGGTGTTCATTTTTGCCGTTTTCATAGTAAAATTTTAAGGTTTGACCAGAAGTTGATTTGTATAATGTATATATGTTCATGCTTTAATGCCTTGTGATTTCTTTGTTTTAACAAAGATAATTGAAACTTTAGCACTAGAACTACATAACTTAAATGAGTAGTATATGCACTTATACAAGTGCTTTTTGAGACCGTCATTTCCCTTGTAAGGACTATATTTCATGTCATTGCTAAGAACTAATAAGTCATCTAAGAATGCTAAAGACACTTCTCTTTGAATTTTTCCTGAGGATATTAATGTGGAATTTTCAGATGGAATATGTTGTTTCAATGTGATATTTCTGTGCCAATATACTGATTTTATTTAACCTCTTTGTTTCAGATTCCAGCACGCATTGAGAAACTTATGGCTGAAAAGCAGTTTTATGCTGTAATTCAACTCCATATTCAGTCAGCATTGATGCTTGAGAGAGAGGGTCTTCAGTCAGTTAGGTTCCTTCTCTCTGTGTAACTTTATTTATAGATTTTTATAGAGCATATATCTTTGTTTCTACTCAAGAGAGAGGGCCTTCATAAGTAAATTTTATTGTGAGTGATATATTCATGTTAGGTTGAAGCTCGCAGGAAAGTAAATGAAGGTCCAAACTGCCTAATTTAAAGACCATGAACGAATCTGTTCTGATGAAAGTCCAACTTGCACAGGGGGACTGGGTCGTGCAGGCATGCTTGCAGTGGTTTGTGAAAAAATAAGCTCTTTGAGACAACATAGTGTTTTTTTTAACAGAAGTACTTGTCTCATTTGCACAGAATACTTGAGATGATAATAATCCCTACTAGTGTTGCTTCTAGAGCCTTTTCAATTCGCCCCGATGTTTCCACACTTAATAATCTTCTTTAGCGTTAAGCAATAATCAGAAAGCAGTAATATAATTTTAGAGATCAGCACGTGATAAATTCTTGTTCACCTCTATTTAAACTAGTTTCTAAATGGTAGTTTTGATTAAAAATACAACTAGAAAATGTACATAATGAAAATTTTCAGTTTACTAGGTTACATGCTGATAATAAATGATGACTGGTTAATAACACCTGATGAAGTATAAGGTGATAATACTTATATGGAATGTGGTGGATTATACATGTAGTTTTTCTTAATTTTACTATTCAAGGTTCTCGTTTCAATTTTTTAAAATCCTCTTTATCTCCCTTTCTCTTCTGTTAGTCTTATGTAATTTATGTGATACATTCAGAATTTCTACAAAACCCCTTATGTCATGCATATTATTTAATACCCAGGTTGGTGCTCTACAAGATGTGCGGACTGCGTTAAAAAAGTTGCGAGCAGAACTCTTCCAAAAAGTTATGGAAGACTTGCATGCCCATCTGTATAATAAAGGAGAATACAGGTGCCTCCCCCACCCCCCCCCAGTTGAATAAACTGCTGTAGTTATTTCAGAATGGATTAGTAGATTGCCTTCTCACATGATGCATAAACAAGGCTGGAAAGTCATACAAATGTTCTAGCTTTGTTTGTTCATATCTGTAAGTGGCGATTACCGAAACCAAATGGAAAGATGTTTCAAAACCTGTCCATAAACTAAGATCTTAAGGAATTAATAGAGTAGATACTCCCTCGATTCCACAACAGATGTCTGTTTAACCTTCAATTATTAAAGAAGAATAAAATGTATATAAATTGTAATATTCCAGTTTAAATATTAATTCCCTCAAATCTGTGTCAGAATATGGGTAACTTTCAAGAATCCTATTTGTAGAATACCCAGTGGTTTCCAGTTAAATCCTTAAAAGAACTAATTACATTTTAATGTAGCCTTCTCCTTTCTGGTAATCTGCATCACCAACACGATCTCTTAATGGGAACTCTTGTTAATAAATTCCTCATGCCTGACCTGCCATATACATAGAATTCTGTAAGAAAGATGATTGTAGTTCAGGGTTTCTCTAGTGCCTTACAGTAAAATTGCTGATCAATCCTTTTTCGCGACCTGATTTATTGCTTGCTTGTTTTCTGCTTCCAAAGTCATAATTTTTTCCCCAAATGACACATTGTACTGGAAAATTTTCTATTCTGATCCAGGATCATCTCGTTCTTACATTTCTTGCGCTAATTTAGGTTATAAATTCCATACATGTTTAGACTCGTGCATGCATTCATATACATATACCATGACCTATGTAGTTTGCATATACACACTTTGCAAGTTCATCCTAAACTACTTTACTTGTTTTTTCAGTGCACTTGTACACTTGTTAAATCTTATCCAAGTAGAATGAAGTTCTTCTGTGATGTTCGCCAATTTACTGATGTCTTTCTTTCTCTACTTACAGTTCAAATGATGGGGAAACTGAGGATGGTGCTTTGGATCAAAGTGGAACTTTGGCTAATGGGTCCACTCAATCTAGTGTGCGTTATCATCCAACACCTCCATGGCTTACAGCAGCTGATCCTGATCAATTTCTTGTATGGTTAACTTCTTTTTTCTTCCTTTTTTTCCCCCTAGATGCTGGCTTTCATATATCTGCATGCATTTTGTGGTTTATTTTGTTGTAATTTGGTTGCAGGAAGTTGTAATAAAGAGTGATGCTGCTCATCATGTGAAGTATCTACAGACAATGGTTGAATGTTTGTGCAAACTTGGGAAAGTTGCCTCTGCTGGTGCAATGATATGGCAAGTTTTGTAGTCAAAATTTTTCTCTTGTGTTCGGACTATGGCATGCTCCTCCTCATCATAAATCATCTACCATCAATTTATGGAGTTTCCTCTATCTATTTATTGAATTTTCTGTCAATTGGCTTCTTCCGAAGCTGTTTTTGGTCTATACCAACTACCAAGATTAATATCTCACTGAACCTAAACTATTATGTATAAAATGTGCATCTCTGCTGAAGGGATGAAGAATGGAAAATATGGACAAAGTAACCATGATAAGAAGGATGAAAAAAACCAGTCACTGGAAACCAAAAGAACGGTTTCTTCCTTTAAACTAAATGCATTACTTGTGTATATAAATTAAAAGAGCTAGGAATGCTTTCTCCCTTTAAACCAAGTGCAATCTGTTGAAAGCCTTCTATTAATATGTGGCTTTTTTGCTTGATTATGAATGTAAGAGGTGATGAAGAATGGTTCAGTATTTGCCCTTCACTTGCGGGAAAAAGATGAGGGAAAATACTTGTCAGAAGAATGATTCTCATTATAGTTACACCTTGTTTTTCCTAATATTGGTAGTCTTTGCTATACAATCCTTGTTATTATGCAATGTGGTACCACTACTAATTTGTATAACTTGGTGTGTCAGCTGTATAAACTTCTAACTAGTGTGATTTACTTTTTCTTTGTGTCACAACAGCCAGCAGCTGAGGCCTACAGTTCATGAAATCTTGACTTCCAAGATTAAAAAGCAGGCAGAACTTGGTAAATCCTCGGGGACCGGCATTGCTCAAGTTACAAATTCTTCTTTGACCCTGCAATATCTGAAGGGTCAGATTGAGATTCACCACATACCTAAACCAAAGCATCAAAGTGGGATTTCAAATAGTGGAACCTTGTTAGCTCTCAGCCCTGTGACACCTGGTTTGGCACCAAACGGACCAATGCAGGCTGCTGCAAAAGAGTTGCTGAACTCAATTTTTAATACTTTGAGTAAGATATTGGGTGAGATACTGCCACTGGCATTTGCACATTCATTTTAGTGTGATACAGGAAGAAACAACTGATAGTGATACATGTTGATCTTGTTTAGAGAACCTTGTTATTGTTGGAGAGCTCCTTGAGTCAAAAGCCAGTCAACAAATTGAGTTGAATTCCGACAACCCAGCAAAGGAAAAGGCAAAATCAAAACGAAACCCTGATTCTGATGAATCTCAAGCTACTGGAGGATTCAATGTTGGCTTATCATTGACAGTTCTACAGGTATGCTGCTCTATGAGTTTACCAAGTTACAAATTGATTATGTCCTTTTTATCTCTTGCCTGATTACAGTCTATAACTAGAGTCTAGAAGTGTGGTATACTGTTCTACGGTTCTACTGTATTTGTCTGACCTCACCAATCCTTGATTGTGTATACCTTATTACCTTGTAATATTTGATTGATAAACTTAATGTTCTGCTGAGCTGCTTTCATATCTTATTTTGTACAAGAGTGAATGTCAACAACTGATTTGTGAGATTCTCCGTGCAACTCCTGAAGCTGCATCTGCAGATGCTGCTGTACAAACAGCAAGGCTGGCTAGCCAGGTTCCTTCTAAGGAGGAAAGGCAAGCTCTGTTACCTTCACATTCAGCAGAAGCATTTCATGTTACTGCATAAGATAGAGTCATAAGATAGAATCATGTCAATATCTTTGCAAACCTAAAATATGCTAACCTTTTCTAGTAACTCTCTGTTAATGCTTTAGCTTTGTCAGTAGATTTGTACAAACTTTTACTTTTCTGCAATAGTAATAGGGTGTTAGATTGACTTACCTTTCGCCTTTGGTGCATTTGATTATATATGTATTTTTATAGTTTTTGCACTTCTGCGTTATCCATGCCGTTATTTGTTCTGCATATCTATGAAGTTTTGTTTCATTGGTTATATTTTGTTGGAAAATTTTGATAAATTGAAATTATTAAGTGGCAGGGATGGGTCTGAAGATGGTCTGACCTTTGCATTCCGCTTTACAGATGCTACATTATCTATGGCAAATCAGGGTATGTCTGAAATTTCCTTTTGTCACAAACCTGATGTCCACTTTTGTCACAAACTAGAAACTACAGGACTATAGCTCTATGTCCAGTTTGAAAGTACTCCTGATTTTATTATGCATTGGTCTTGTAACTCCTTTTGACTTCTCTATTAGACTGTATGCTTGCAAAATTAGTTGTATTTTTTATGAACCTAGCAAGTCATATGATTCTTGTACAATATCTGTTTATATATAGAGAGAGAGATGTATAAAGAGGGAGCTAGACTCGGTAATTGGTCAAATTTTGATTATGGATGGGACTGTGGGATCCTTCATGATCATTGGGAAAATGAAATACCATAAAAGGTTTGTTTGCAAATTTTAGTGTGGCTCAAAGCTGCTCTAGGAATCAATCATGTTAGACCTTTGTCTTCAGTTCTATCTATGTTTTGAGTTTTGTTATGATATCCCTTTTGTGTGAGCCTTTTTGCAGTAATTATTTGTGTTACTTACCATTTGGGAAGGAAACACTTTAGATATACTAAGTGAACATTTTACTGGTGACAGTCACTGGATGTCATTCTTTTTTCGCCGAAAGGATCCCTACTCCCTTTAACTGTTTTTCTTGATTATTGTTGGCTTTATTTATCTTATAGGAGAGATAAAATTACTATCTGGCATGAAATTATATGCTTATTGCTGGTGTTATTTTCTTCTTGGTTCTCACTTCATCCGCTAAGGTTGGGGTAAGAAGAGCTCAAGTAAAACAGGAGAGAAATATGGATCTGTAGCGGTTCTACCTGAGCAAGGCATTTATCTAGCTGCTGCAGTATATCGTCCTGTTACTAAGGTTTCACTAAGATTGACTATTTTGTTTTGTCTATGCATGCTTTTACATTAATTGATGTCTAGAATTTTGAATTTCTGCAGTTCACAGATAAGCTTGCTTCATTTTTGCCACAAAGGTTTTCCCAACTAGGGTATGTTTGGCTTCCGTTCCTTTTAAGGAATCTCATCTAATATTTTTATATCTGCCTTGAGTTCTTAGTAAAAAAAAAAAGGAGGAAGTTAGCTTTGATCATAATGAATTAAGTCCCTAATTTTGGTGGCTTAGGTTATTTCATCTTTTTAAGTTTGAACCAATAGATTTGCTAACAATCCAGCAAATAAATGTTATCACTACTTCACTTATAGTGGTTGGTTCATAACAAAATAAAATTTGTAATGGACACAATATCAACAAACAAGCATTTACAAGCACATTCATGACATGGGTGCATGCAAGCAAGTGTAGTTTGCAGAGTTGTAGCTATGATCTCTATTGGATAAATTGGTCTAATTGTCTGATGTGAAGTTACATGTGTATTTTGATGTAAAGCTGCAACTGTATCTTTTTCTTGTAGATAGTATTAGCCACAACTTGAAAGGCAATGATGGAGGTTGTTAGAGCTTTCTAACAACCTCCATCATTGCCTTTCAAGTTGCAGCCTTCATTGCTGTGTTTTTTCCTTAGTTCACAGCCTTCATTGCAATACATTCCGTACTCCTTTAATTCCTTCTTCATCATGTCTGAATCTAAGATCTCCTCCCAAGTTTTGCACCTCCTCAAAAGGTTGGTCATATTAATGTTCAACCAACCTACAAATTAAACAACTACCTTGCTTAGTATCAGGTTGTAAAACCCTATCTCAAGGTCAAATTCAAACACCTAACTGACTCTCCTCCAATAGTAACATATCCTTAATTTTCTTTTGGGAGGCTTCTAACCATGATTATGTCATGGTTGTGGGAGTCAATGAATTCATCCATTAGGATCACTTGCTTGTTCCTTTGACACCGCCAAGAAAATTTGGGAGCTTCTGCAATTGTAAAGTTAAAAGCCCTAATAGTAAAAAGAGAGAAAGATAGTAAAATGACAAAAATTACTTCCATCTCATTACTTGTCTTACCTTTGTTTTTTTTTAATTATTATTTTTTTTTAATTTTTTAATTTTAGGTAATTTCATGTGGTGCCCTCGAGCTCTTTCATATCTCACCAAGTGGACCAAACTGTTCAAAATTGTTATCTTTATTCTATCTTTTAGGAAGACATTAGATTATATAAGGATCTCATACTAGGTTTTGGAGGGAATTATCAATAAAGTTATCAATCTTGGTAGTTGAATCTCTAATCAAAAGATTTATTTCGATCTCAAATCAAAAGGTCAAAGTCTCAATATTGAGTCTTGAAGGTTCAAGTCTCATCAGTTGTTCACTAGGAGAAAACAACACCCCTATAATACATCACTACCAACTGGCACATCAAAACTAACCTCTAATTGCACTAGAATGAAAAGAAAAAATGGGCCATATCATCATCACCAACGATCTAACCAAGCTTGAGTAACGTCGTTGTCAATTGCCAAACACCAACAAGCTGTACCAACATCAAAAACATGTACTCTTCCAACAAGTTTGGGGATTTCTTCTCTTATTCTTATCCCTTCTCTTCACCACTTTCCCATTAAATATAGGGCATTTATTTATTTGATTATTTCAAAACATAAAATAAAATAAATAAATAAAAAGGAGAGATTTAGCGTGTGAGGAATTTTACCGGTGTGGGCATGTGACTAAACAGAACAGGTCATCAGTACCACACAAATATTGCAAATTTTGGTTATGCAAGACCTCAGCAGTATACATGCAATTACTCTTTATTTTTCATACTGAGTGTTTAGTTGTTATTTGCTATGTGCAGGAACGACGGACTGCTTGCTTTCATAGAAAACTTTGTGAAGGATCATTTTTTGCCAGCAATGTTTGTGGATTATCGCAAAAGTGTACAACAAGCTATATCAAGCAAGTTCTGCTAATCAACTTATATTAGAACTTGATGAAAAATTTTATGTTAGATGATTTTGCACTATGATGTTTACATTATATGAAAGCTTATGCAACTGACATAAGAGAAGCAGATTAGCTGCAAAGATTTATGGAAGCTAGGTTATAAGCAACATCTAAGATGTAGGAAGCAAAGCTGCCCGACATGTTATGGAAAACATATACAAGCAATACAATTTTTGCTTTTTAGGAAACAGTCGTTAGAGGTTCAACCTCTTATTCATCATATAAATTGTCACTTGGAGGATAAAGTGTTTAGTCTTGCAGTAATGATTTGATTATGTCTTTAAGATGGATAGGGTTTAGCATATTAAGAATATTCAAGATTTGGTGTTATTAGAACTCAAGATGATATTTATTAGCTTTCCACTTAAAAATAACTTTCTGAACTGATTTTGAGCTAATGGATTTTTATATTACTGAATTATATAATCCTGGAAAATTTACCTCGCATCTTGTTGCAGGTCCATCTGCATTTCGCCCTCGTGCACATGCTTCTGCTTCCTATAGCCCATATGTTGAGAAGGGACGTCCTGTCCTACAAGGACTCTTAGCTATTGATCATTTAGCAAAGGAGGTAATATTAGCTTGATTCACCTCTGTGTCGCTTCTTTCAGCACTATCAGACAACTTGTTTATTAATCATTATCCTGGTCATTGGCATTTAGCTGCTGGGTTGGGCCCAAGGAATGCCTAGGTTTGCTGCCGAACTTATGAAGTTTGTCCAAGCGTTATTTGAACGAGCATATGAAAGATGTCGTACTTCATATATGGAGGTCTGCCTTCCCCCCCTTCGATTTCTGAATGGATTCTGTATAGAAGAAAAAAAAACTCCTGAAAGCTGCAGATGAGAAATTGTTAGTATGCCTTGATATGTTGTTGAGTAAGGAAATGAAAAGTTTGGAAAATAACATCCTACTTCAGTGTATGCTCAAAATAAACAGCTGCTGTAACAAGGGCTTGCATGCATTTATAGCGCAGATTACATTATGTCTAAAACATCATGCATGTCTTAGAAGTTGTGCATGTTCATTCTCCTCTATAGTTCATATACTTGTCACTGGCTCCATTATTTGATTTCATGTGCATATAAACATATGCATTCACTAAAGAATGATTAGGTTGGGGGTGGGGCTGTTGATAAAAGAATGGAAGATGAGGGAACATAATATAAATGATTGGAAGCTTACATGCATGTAGTTCAGGATTATGTGATAAGACTAGTAGGGGATATCATGGCGTATACATTTATGTGATTTACATTGCTTGTGTTGTATTGCCAATCAAGTGAATCAACTCTTTAACTGCAAATATAACATCCATGGGATTTCTAGTAATTAAGTCAGATCCTTGCTTTTGCTGTCTCAGGCAGTTCTTGAGAAGCAGTGTTACATGCTTGTTGGTAGGCACGATTTTGAAAGCTTGATGCGACTTGATCCTGCTAGTGTGTGTTTAACAAATGCTCCTCCAAGTGTGGAAAACAATGCTTCTGATGATGCCTATGGTGCAGAGGTTGAAATGGAAATGAGTGATCTGCTGTTGAGTCTACGTCCAGTCAAGCAGGTACTATTTGTTTGTAACTCACTGCGCCTTTTTTTATAATATTCGTGGTTGAACTGTTATGTTCCGCGGAAACTGTTTTTCAAG
The DNA here is from genome assembly GCA_002319775.1 of Fagopyrum tataricum. Taxonomy (NCBI): domain Eukaryota; kingdom Viridiplantae; phylum Streptophyta; class Magnoliopsida; order Caryophyllales; family Polygonaceae; genus Fagopyrum; species Fagopyrum tataricum. The sequence continues at coordinate 38,328,865 of CM008282.1, read as the reverse complement.
GCACCAACAAAGCAAGAAAGAGAGGTCCGAACAAACTGATAAGTGATGAGTGTAGAATTGAGCAGTGCTACCTTTATATGTTTATTACTAACAAAATCCTAGCTCACATTTTGTTTGAAACAAAAGAAAATACGTATTTAGAATATTTATGTGACACAATGCTTCCTCTCTGTTTTAGGAAAACCTGATACGTGATGACAACAAATTGATACTATTAGCATCATTAAGCGACTCCCTGGAGTATGTCGCAGATTCAATTGAAAGGTCAATTGCTTCTTTCTTGTCGAAGTTGACTCCTGCATGACTATGCTTCTGCAATGTCCTTATTTTAGAAAGAGATCTTAAGAAAATTGGTACTATTATCTGCTATTCATGCGAATAATATATTTTCTTTATTGAAGGAAAAAAATAAATTATTTTCCATGTGTATTTAGTATATACTAAAAAACTTAGACTAACACCGTGTCAAGTGAGTAAGTCACATCAGCTTTTTGTTAACATAATTACTAAAAGTGTATTATATTTTTTTATTAAATAATATAACAAATTAAGTATTTTTCATTTTAAAAGTTGAATTACAGGAAACAAAACATTTTAATAATATCAAGCAAATCTTAACAAACTTAAATTTTCAGTAGAGATGTCTATACCCTAAAATTACTTCAAAGTTAAAACGATAAATGCAAGGTATTCCGCAAAACTTTTTGCAAAAGCTGCCTAACATTTCTAAGAAACTTATAGAGAAGTCAAAACATATATAATGAGTTAAAATTTTATACTGAAAATTAAAATTATGACAAAACACTATTCACATCAAATAATCTTATTCGCTTCAACCTAAGAGGATTGACTGATACAATTTTCGGTTTTTGTTTATGATTTTTTTATCCTATAATAGGAGGTCATTTGTATCAAACAAATACAAAGCAAAGTATTTCAGAAATGTCTCTCATGCGAGTATGCGACTGATGCAAAAATATATTTTACGTATAATCAAATTATCTACTCTAGTTGCTTTTGTCTATTCTTTTTTCTACTTATTATTCAGTTCAGTTATTTACAATGAATGATTTTTTTAGGGAAACCGTTATGACAGAATTTCAGTTTTTGTTCAACTCGGTTAAATACTCTATCAAATGGAAGATTAAAGTTCATGTAATTCACATTGGGTGGTTCCTTTTATCAAAATAAATATATTATTTCGTGTCATCGAAGAAAACCATGATTTTACAGTACATTAGATGCAATTTACAGTTACTGTCTTAGAAAAAGCCCGCACAAGTGCGGGTATTAAACTAGTTAGTTTATAATTTTATAGAGTTTGATATTGTACGTTAATTCAACATTTTTATAAAATGTAATGCATAAACCTCATTTTGCTTATTTTTTAAAAACTAGAGCAGTTCTTTAAATGATACTGTAAACATTCTTCATATCCCGGATTATCTCCTCTTTGGTTTGCCCATATCTGATTACTGCAGCTTGTAGAGTTCCTTATTGTTAAGAATTCATGCCACATGTTGAATCATAGTGCTAGATAGTTGGATTATGTTGTGTGATTTTCAACAGCAATCATCTATAGTATGTTCTGTTCTACGTCTTGGTATATGCTAAGGCAAACTAATCATGTAATCGTATAAATGATAAACCTGTTATACTGTAATGGTTAAATTTTGTCATTTTAACAGTTTTCTTCTGCTATTTTTTCCTTACTGTGAGTTACCTTGTTTTGTTGTTGCCTGATGCCTAGATGAATTCTCATGAGCACACTTCTCTAATTTTGAAATTCAGGATTGCACCCATATTCACAAGCGTTTGTGACCAAGTGGATGACAAAATCATCCCCCCAAAAACGCCTGGCAGGAAGGATGCAGCTGAAAAGGATCTAGCACTGTTCGCTGATGACTACAGGAAACTCGCTGTTGATTGTCTGAAGATTTTACGTATAGAAATGCAGTTAGACACAGTATTTCATATGCAGGTACTTGAAAGATGTGATCATTTCTGTTCCTTTTCCATTCAATTCCCCTTGAAATTAAACATAAGCTTAGAGCAATTTTACAGACAATCGTGATGAGAAGCTCTGTACTTAAAGTGAATCATGTAAACAGGAAATGACGAGTAGAGAATACATGGATGATCAAGATGCAGAGGAACCAGATGATTTTATTATCTCGCTAACTACCCAGGTGGTTTCCTCAACTCGTAACACGGACTTAATTTTATAAACTTCTGATACAAGCATCTATAGTATGTTTAATAATTTATAGTGACTCTAATGTTTTGCAGTTTGATCCTTTATTTTGCTTTACAAAAAATGGATTGTCTTGATACAGATAACAAGAAGAGATGAAGAAATTGCTCCTTTTGTTGCGGGAATAAAAAGAAGCTATATTTTTGGTGGAATATGCAGTGTTGCAGCATATGCATCAATCAAGGTTTAGTAGATCGACATAAAACTTGTTACAGTGTTCACCAATATTGGCAGCTAAGTTTTTTTTTTTCTTGTCAGGCCTTGGATGAGATGAAATCAATCAACCTTTTCGGTGTGCAGCAGATATGCAGGAACTCCATAGCCTTGGAACAGGTTGGTCCCGTCTTTGGCCTCAATTTCTCTATAAACACCCTCACACTCAGGCCCGTCCAATAGCATGTTCCATTCGGAACAACACAGAGCTCCCAGTTTTTTGGGCCCATGATATTTATTATTAATTCCTTACTTAACAAAAGAATACTTGTCATAGCGGTTAAAACTCAATATTATGTGCAAATGATCAATAGTTCAAATTCTCTATTCATCTTTTTTTTTCTCTTTCTTTCATTTATTTTCTCCTAAAATTAATATTCTAAGTTAATATCGGCATTTTATTTTTTTTATCTATCTATACTTTTCAAAAAAAAAAATTTAGTCCTTTTTTAATTTTTTGATCACATAAAACATCTTTTTTAAAAATTAATAATAAAAAAATTACGTTGACACAGGGCCTCCAAAACTCATTGGACGGCCCTGCTCACACTATGCTGTTTTGTGTCTAGTCATACTACAACGTAATGTGCTTTGGCAGGCACTTGCAGCTCTTCCATCAGTTAACAGCAAAGCTGTCCAAAACGGTCTAGATCGTGTCAGAACGTACTACGAACTCTTAAACATGCCATTTGAGGTAATTTCATGATAAGTCACCTTATTTCTTTTTTCTATCATTACGCTTTTCCAAATCTTGCTAATGCGGCTGCTCTTATTCCTCATCGACAGGCGTTACTGGCTTTCATTCCGGACCATGAGCACTTGTTTAGCGACGATGAGTGAGTTTGACTGGGAATCGAATTTCATGCTTAAACTTTTGTGTACAGAAATTAGAGACCCATGTGATCAGGTGAACAAATCTCATGTTTGGCAGGTACTATAATCTACTGAAAGTCCAGATTCCGGGAAGGGAGATTCCGGCAGATGCACAAAACAGAATATCAGACATCTTGTTCCGTTAGATTGCTGAAGCCCATCATTCTCGTACTAGCAACGGCCATTTGAGAGCTTGATATGTCCTTCCATAATGCTAGAAACTTCTTCCATGATTTCCAGTAAATCCTCTTCTAATCATAAGACGAGCATGTTCTGTCCTTTGAGGTGCTCATATTTGTGTGCGCCGGAAATTTTGAGAGTTTTGGCCCTTGGAATCTACAGTTTAAAATTTTGGCAAGATTTTTTAATAACAGAAATAAAAGTGGTTCAACTTAAAATATACATTAATAGTAAGAATATGAACTTTATGATCATCATAAAAATGTTATGAAGTTCATAATTATCATAAAAATTCTTACGTAGTTGAGACATCAAATAAGTCGTTAGTAGCCGAGATGATAGGGAGGTGCCCTAGTATAAGATACCCACAACCACATCCTCGATTTTGTAGTGGGAAATTTTTTTCAAATAACCTATAAAAAAAATGAAATTAAACTACAAAACCAACTATATATAACCTAAAATTGCAATTTTAAATTCTCTCATAAAGTCGCTCAAAACGCTTCTTTTATCTTTTTCTTTTTCCCAGAAATAAAAAAAGTCTTTTGAGTTCTTACAGAGATTCCATCTTCGGCTCTGTTACTAGTGCAAATCTGCGGTGTCCATAGTTGTTCCCTAGGTTTTGTGTACTTCCTTCGAAGATGAACTTTGTGTTGATTGGATCATCCTATTTTTCCCTGAAGGTCTCGTTTGCTCTCAGGTTTTTATGTTGTATTTTGTGTGTCACCGCTTTGTTATCGGATTTGGTCGGTCTTAAGAAAATTTCGCTTCCTCGTCTTTATCCTTCTCCGATCACCCGGACTACCTTCTCTCCAATGTCAATTGGGTTACTCTCCCTTCTTGTTTCTTGTTCGAATTGTATGGTTTTGGCAGACTTCTCTACGTTTTTGAAGGCATATAATTTTCGAAAGTTTTAGGGAAGCGAAATTGGGTTTAATTAATTTACATTTGAGGTCCAAAAGTGAAATTGGTTTTAATCAATTCTAAACTTGGAGTTCGAAACCGAAACTAAAAAAAAATTGATTTTTTTAATAACCTAATCTGATTCCACACCCTAAATGCGGAACGGGGTAATTTTAAACAACGAACTTGTTATTAATGAATTTCAATTAATACAAATGTAATAACACAAAACGTAATATTTTTACGTACAACAAACATAAACCAATATAAATTAGAGTGAGGAGTGTAAAGAGTGAAGTGTTCATGTGAATGAACGGACATGGTCGAAGGCTCGCAAGGCTAAGGTGTCGAAGGCTCGAATTTTATGAAGATACTTCAAAAAATATGTGGAAGGGGATGTGGTCATGGCTACAACTCTTTGGCTAACTGAAGTACAAATGTTAAAAAAACTAATATATATTTGCTTCATGACTTCCTCTATACATGCGTTCGCTTTATGAAATATTTCATAATTTCGATATGTCTTCCTATATTATATTCAATTTCTAATAATTTTCAAACTTAATAGTCATTCATTTTAAATTATATTATGTTGTGGTTAAGCTCATTTAAACTATATTATGTCATGCACCTAGCGTGTAAATAGTATGGCTCGAAAAGAGAAGTAGAGGGAGAGTGCAGATCAGGGAGAATAATTATAATCTTTAAGTTGCGTACATATAGTTGGGTACATGCATATAATATGTCTCGTCAACAATACAGTAATCTCGTATCTTAGATATCCATATGAAGTGCATTTGTTTTTCCTCAAAAAGTCGAACGATATAGTTTAATAGAAATAATAATTACAATATTTATTTTTTCTTAACTTTTATCAATTTTAATTAATTAATAGAGTTTAGAGTAAACTACACAAAACCACCCTTAATAATCACTCATTACCAATAAACCACCCTTTATAAAAAAAATTGCATAAAACCACCGGATAGTATTTCATCTATTTGCGATAAACCACCTCTTATAATTTTTTTGGCACAAAACCACCCTTAATTTTTAAACGTTTGCAATTAACCACCCATAATAATAAAAATTACACCAAATAATTTAAAATTAAATAATAAATAATGTATATTTCCATTATTTATATTATATCATAAGTAGTTTCAATAGATTAACTAAGTCTTAGAATTTATAATGAAAAATTAATTAAAAAATATAATTATTTTTCATGTACCAAAAATAATCCAAAATTTAAAATTACTAACTTGTACATAAATTATCGCCTGGTAACTAACAAAAAGAACTACGAAAAAAAAACTTAAACCTACATATATATATATTTTTATAATCCGGATTAATCTGTGGTTGTTTTTTTTCAAAAATTTATACTTTTTATTGCAATTTTTAAATAAATATTTTGGAATTTTTTAACCTATAACTTTTTCTATAACTTTTTGTTTTTTTAGAAATGAAAAATGGTCATAATAATGTGATTATTGGTCGGTTAAAATAATTTACAAGTTATTTAATTTAAAAGTTAAATCCGGAAACCATATAATCAATTTCGCCGGAGTTGAGAGTCAAGACCGTATAAGAATTGGTTGTATAGTGTAATAACCGGAAAATTTTAATAATTTTTTTCCTGGTTATTTTATTATTTTATTATATTTTACCTGGTAAACAGAATCGAATACGAATAAATAATCCAACCGGATCCAAACCTATAATCAAACCGGTTCCTTCGTTGTTTTAATACTTGAACCAAATCAAACCCATGTGGTTAGATTTAATCCTGAACCGGGCCAACTCTAACTTCCTTCTCCACGGCCCAGTTCTCTCCTTTCTCCCAGCCCAGTCTCATTTCCTTTTCACCGGGCCAGTCTTGTCCCCTCTTCTGGGCCTCAGTGACCTGGATCAATGAACCAACACTCCGTTACCTTTCATGGGCCGTCTAATTAGACAACCAACCGAGCGTAGTCATCTTTCCCGTTCAGTACCCGTCACCACCGGCGTTACGCGGCATTAACGAAGGCCGTAACTCGAACCGGCCGTTACAGAAAGAATCGAAAACGTACGGGCATTAACGACGGAAATTGAAGACGAATGGAGCGCCCTCATGTGACCGTCATCCATGCCGATTAAACTTTTAGTCCGCTGTTCCATCTATTCCCGCAATCCCTTCCCCAACCTGCACCTCGCTGGCGAACCGAGACCTCGTCTAACCCGTAGCTCGAACTGGTAATGAACGAAATTCACACCCTGCTCGCTCACGAGCTTCACTTCCTCTCCTCCCTTCTTCGACTCTAAGCCCCTCGTAAAACCGAGTTGGCCGACCACCCTTTGCAACTTCCTTCCGGCCGTTCTCTCCCATCGCACTCACTCTTCCGCCCGGTCTGCTTAACCGCCTAGTGCCCCTGCCGCCGTTAACCTCTGCACCCAACACCATCAAAGTCGTCCTTCTTGGCCGGTTTCGAGATCGCAGGTCACAGCGCCGCCTCACGCCTCTGATCGATCTCAGTTGAGGACCTTTCCGCCCTGCACACCGCCGTACAAAAGCTCGAACGGGTAAAAGAGAAATTCTGCACAAGGTGGTTGACCGTAACTTTTCAGCTCAAGAGGGATATTTAAAGGCTGTGGTGTTTTATTTTGTGTGTGCAGTAGGAAGGATCAAACCTGAGTCGAAGGCCACGCAAAGGAGGCTACTTGGAAATTTCGTCTCGAACTCGCGACCCAATCCGATACCATTTAATTATCTGTTAAGCCGAACCGGTTAGATTCGAATCCGAGCCTTTCGATTAATTTGATTTTGTAAAGTTTTACAATAAGTTATAGAGGTGGTCACTGGGTAAATGCATGTCGTTAATGAATAGTATATATTAAGAGAAATATTGGATTAACGAAGAATACAAATCTAAGTAGAAGACGAAATCTTCAGTTAGCGGAGGTGGATAAAATATACTAGTGAGACCGGAACAAGATTAAAGAATAGATGAACGATCGTAATTTTGGAGAAGTGATGCGTTCCAAATTAAGAGTTAATTAATAAGATTACGAGACTATGAATAAGAAGACGAGAATGGACGTGTAGGTCCTCGAACATAAATTTAAAAGAAGATCAGGGTATTGAGTTAGTGTTATACCCTGGTTGTGACAATGACAAGTGAATGAAATTTAAGCTTAGAACGGTTCTAAGAACGGGTAAATTATGGAACAAGATAATCGGATCTTTAGTTGGCAAGATCGCGAGACTTTGAGACCAGTACCGTTAAGGTGAGTTCGTAGGACTCACTTAGTTACCGTTTTATACTGAGTGTGCATTTGAGTGGTGTGTGCAATATTATGAGAAATAAAATGAAAGGATTAAATCACGGTACTTTGTTTTTAAGTAAGGCACAAGTGTATGATAACGTGCCATAACCGTCGGTCCGGGCCGATGGTGCCGGAGGATTGCCCCGCGACCAGCCTAGTAGGTATACGGGAAGAGGTACATACACCAGCCCTACTGGTTTACGGGGACGGAGCCAAGAGTCGGGAGACTCTTGTGTTACAAGATAAGATGGAAAATAGAATGGATCAAGTCACGTAATGAAAATATAATAAATCGGGATTTGTGTGCATGCTGAGTGATTTATTGTATATGCCCTTGTGTGTGGTTGTGCTCTAGTGACACTTTAGTATTAGAATTGTAGCTAACGGTTTTTACTGTGTTGATAGACTTTTGCAGGATAGATCTCTACCGAGAAATCGGGAGTGAAGTGGCCAGCCGGGTTTCCGTACTAGGAGTTTTGAGTATTGGGGTTGTATCATTTCGGTTTATGTATTTTATTACAGTAGAGTAGAGTTGTTTATTAAGAGTTGGCTGATGTACGAGTCTGGAATATGTCAAGTTATTTACGTTCTTGAAATGATTTGTATTTAAAATATTTGTGCCTTGTTGCAAGATCCGACGTTATTGACATCAACCTAAGGCTGGGACCCACTGTGAGGTCCTAGCCAGTAACGCTCCGAGTTCCCAAAATTCGGGTGTTACATATAGGCTATAATTTCTATAAGTGTTAGTAATTTTTAAAATTTGAATTTATTTTTTGGTATATATGGGTAATTTTTTTATATTATTTTATAATTAATTTTCTATTATAAGTGTAATATTTAACCAAACTATTAAAACTAATTATGATATTAATATAAATAATAGAAATTTACCTTGTCTATGTTTCAATTTTAAATTAGTTGATGTAATTTTAACTTATATAGGGTGGTTAATTGCAAATATTTATTAAATTAAGGGTGGTTTTATGCAAATAAATTTGTAAGGGGTGGTTTATTGCAAATAGATGAGTATTATAGGTGGTTTTATGCTAAATTTTTTATAAAGTGTGGTTTATTGCAAAAGAGGGATTATTAAGGCCCTGTTTAGCTGTGCGGGATTTGTATTCGTAGTTGTAGTATGTATTCGTAGTTGTAGTATGTATTTGTGGTTTTTGGAGGATCAGATTTGGGAAAAAACAATGTACATAACGACCTTGTTATGTTCAGTTGTATAGATTTGTGGGGATTCTAGTCGGGTTAGAAGACAAAAATGCCCCTAAAAAATGCCCCTCCATGTGCTTTGCACGTGATTTTTTAAACATTGCTCTCTACAATCTAGGGTTTCTTTTCTTCTCTTCCTCCCTAGACGACGATTGCAAGTATGTTCTTCAGATCTCTTTCCATCATCTCCTCTTCCCATGTATGTGTTGGGTGTTGACGTGTTGTTGCAATTTTTTTGTTATCAGATCATCGATCGATAGTTCTCTACAATCTAGGGTTTCTTCTTCTCCTCCTCTCTGGACGACGATTGCAGGTATGTTCTTCAGATATCTTTCCATCATCTCCTCTTCCCATGTATGTAGGTGCATAGTGTACTTTAGATAGACAAAAATTGATACTTTAGATAGACAAAAATTGATTGATTATGTGAACATCGTTTAATCACTGGATCAAATGAAATGTGATGGTTAACTCTATAAATTTTATAGTTGATGTGTTGTTATGCAGTGGACACATTATCACTCAGCACATTATTGTAGAATTGTATTTACTAATTGCAATACAGCATTTACCAAGACTGTTATTGTTCTATTTTTGTGTTTATTCATTGAAAATGTAGGTGCCTAGTCTACTTTAGATAGATAGAAATTGATTGAGAAGATGAACATCGTTTAATCACTGGATCAAATGAAGAAACAAAATGGTTTAATTCTATAAAATTTATAGAATTGAAGTTGTTGTTTTGGTGTTTAGATATATAGTAATGGCATAGACGAGCGTGGTTAATAAGTCGAGGGTCCAATGTAAAGAAAAGTCTTTTGTTTGGACCGATACCCTTACAAAGTGCTTTATGAAGTTGCTATGTGATTATCAAAGACAAAATGGCCAGAAAAATGGGTTTAGTTGGATCACTTTGACAGAGACTTTTGAGCATAAGACAAGCATGAAGTGCAACAAGGACACTCTGAAAAACAAGCACGGGAACATAAAAAATCAATGGAAGTTGTGGTTGAAACTCAAACATGGAGAAACAGGCTTAGGATGGGACTATGAGAAGCAACGAATCTCTGTAGATGAGGATTGGTGGGTGCGAAAGTTACTGGTATGATAAGTTTATAGATAGAACATTACCACCTTTTGGTGCTTGTTGGACACATTCTCATTCTACATTTGTAACTAAACAGGAAAACCCCGACTACCGGGTGTTCAAGCGCCACGGTATCCCGCCAGATGTTGAGTACATGATGGAGACCATTTATGGTGGGACAGTCACTGTTGGGGAGCATTGTGTTGCCCCTTCCATGGACCCTCCACCGGCCACCGGAGTGTTCCAGAGCAATGAAGAGTTTAGAGCTTTTGATGATGATTTCTTTGACTACGACATACCAGAAGCAGCAACTGATCTTGTCCCAACTGACAGACAAAGAAGGAGTGTACATGGGGGTTTGGACGAGTTCGAGATCCGGCCGTCTTGCTCCATCCCACCACGTGATAAGGGAAAGAGAAGATGTGGGCCAAGTAATAAAGTAGGCGGTAAGAGGAATGTTCTTAGGAGTACCGGTTCTACCTTGTACCAGGACCATTTAGCAGCTTCTATAAAACAATCTGAAGTCATGGTGTCACTGTGGGAGCATGAGGTGAATTCGATTGCTCAAGGTTCAAATCAACCCCGTAATCCAGTTCATGATTCCATGAAGATCATTGGGGACATGGTGAAAGAAGACTTACTTGTAGAGGGTTCTCCCCTCTGGTGCTTCGCAACTTCCCTTATGTCGACAAAAGCGAAACGTGAAATTTTCATGTGCATTCTTAACAATCAGTTGAGGTTTGAATGGTTGAAGTGGGAATTTAAGGAACACAAAGGAGTGGACCCGTGATAGCTCCGACATTTTATATGTATTTCTATATTGGAATGTTTGTGTGGTTGATTGTAGTTTGGATAAGATAAATTACTTCTACATTTGGTTGTTATGTCCCTTAATGGTCTTTCTGTTTTTGTTTCAGTATTTTCCTACGCCATATTTGTTTGTGTTTGTGAACACAATGTATGACCAGAATAATAGTTCAAGTTCAAATGACTGTGACTTTTATATGTTTTTGTTTTTGTTTTAGTTATTACACAATTCTTTACTTTCTGCTCAGGTGTTTGATGTAAATAAAATTGGTATTCTTTGTATTCACCTGCAACAAGGTTGAAATGGAAAGGAACCGATCGCTACGCAGACGGTTGTTGCTTGTTTCTAGGGCAATGCAAATACGAGATGACCGCCTCGCAGAACACTACTACAAACACGTACATAAGATTCCCATGTACAATTCAGGATTCACCGGTAGTAGATGGATTGATTCCATTATGAAATCTAGAACAGAAACAAGGTGTATCAATGCTTTTCGAATGGAGAAGCATGTTTTTAGGAAATTATGCACAAATTTAACAGAAGTATATGGGTTGCATTGTTCGAACCGGATGAACTCCATGGAAAAAGTTGGTATATTTGTATATGCCTTGGCACAAGGACTAACATACCGAACCATCGGTGAGCGTTTCCAACGTTCAATTGCAACAATTCACACCGTCATACATGACGTGTTGGAGGCAATTGTTGGTCGTCAAAATGGACTTCATGGCTTGGCTCGGGATCTCATAAGGCCTCGAGACCCATCATTCTCTGAAGTCCCTAGTCACATTACAAATGATGATAGGTATTCCCCGTACTTTAAGGGGGCAGTTGGATGCATAGATGGGACTTATATCACTGCTTGTATCCCAGAGATAGACCAAATTCCATACAAAGGACGTAAAGGGATCACCACGTTCAATGTCATGGCAATATGTGACTTTGACATGTTCTTTACCTTTGTATCCGCTGGTTGGAAGGGTAGCGCCCATGATGCGAAGGTGTTTGAGCATGCTGTGACTACGCCTTCCATGGGCTTCCCACACCCGCCTCCTGGTTACTTCCCACAGCATGTTTTTCATTTGTTCAGGTCGGTACTACTTAGTTGATAAAGGATATCCGGATAAAGAAGGTTACATGGTTCCCTACTCGAAAACACGGTACCATCCTTCGCAGTTTGAAAATGTGGCACCACAAAATGGCAAAGAAGCTTTCAACAAGTTGCATTCCTCTTTAAGAAGTTGTATTGAGAGGTCATTTGGAGTGTTAAAAGCTCGATGGAAGATATTGCGAGTGATGCCCAGTTATGCGGTGGACACACAGGTCGGTGTTATTTTGGCTTGTTTTGCACTCCACAACTTTATTAATGAAGCACAAACACAAACAGAACAACCGTATAAGGACAATGGAGAAGAATGTTGGTCAAGTTCAAATGACGAGCATGATGTGGACATGTTGGATGAGGAAGAAGAAGAAGATATGCAAGAAGAAGAAGATATGTCCGACGCTTCATTGGCTTCAGATGGTGATGCCGAGCATGAAGAAATAACTGATGACGGTTTATCCTGTGGGGAGACAAGACAAATACGTGATGTCATCGCCACATTACTGTGGGGAGCATATTAGATGATCTTTTTATTAATGATGATTGTTGTCAAGTTAGAAAACTATTTTAATTATGTTACCACTGATTTTTTGTGCTTTCAACAAGTTGCTTAAAAACTGATGTGCTGCATTGTCGTCTATCCTATCTCTGTATATATAAGGTCAAGGGAGAAGCTCCTTTAATTGGATGCAATATAGTACGTTAATCCAATTCTCTATAGATTGTAATTATTAATGATGAAAAGCACTCACCGAACCATCAATGCTTGACAATAACCACATGTTTGTTGTTGAATAAGTGGAGATCACATGCTGAACAGAAAATATGTACTTCCCCAGCTTTTATCTCTTGTGTGTGGCTAGTCTTTATAGAGTTCACATGCTGAATAGGGAGCATGAATAATCAGTGGAGATCACATGAGGTAAAAAAAACTCGGCTCTTGCAATGTCCTATAAAAGAGATGTTGGGCAGATGAGGAACAATTAGAGGGAAAATCAACAAATAAGCAGGGAAAACACATGAAAGGGATGAATGAAATCACTGGAGAATTGGATTTTAAGTGGAGTGATGAAATGTCCATCGTGTTGTTGGATATATGTGCATCACTGAAGGAAAAAAAGAGTACTTTCCACGGCTTTTATCAGTGGAGTGAAATTGCTACTCAATTTTGCAACATAACTGGAACGATGCCACGGAAGGAGTGGCTTAGAAATAGGCTTTCTTCATTGAGAACCAAATTTAAGGGATGAAGATCCATTGTGATTGCATCTGGTGTTAACCGTGATCCAACTACTGGACGGGTGAATATACCAGACGATTGGTTTGATGCTCATTATATGGTTAGTCATTATTACCTTTGTTTGTTATGATGTAGCATGGTTTGGAATTGATTAGTTGTTACATTTGCAGGATAATCACCTATGGGGTAAGTACCGAAAAAATCCAATGGACATCAGCATTGAAAGTTTATGTGCACAAGTGTTTGGTGTTGAATAGCTGGCTCACCATAAGTATGGTTTTGGTTATTGATGTACTTTTGTTCATTTGAAGTTGTTTGCATCATATTTGTCTGGTTGTTTCTTTGCTGAAAATGGTAAGTGTAAGTCACTCAATTGCATGCAGTAACACTTCTTCATAATCCAGCAAGCGTTAAATTGAATTGAAGAAACAAAATAAGCCATCCACATTAGTACATCACATCAATCAAGAATCTTACAGATATCCATACTTGAGATTACACTTAAAAAAAGCAACTACCCTACTTCTTCACTCTACCACTTTAAAGAACAAGTAAGCGACAAGGACAATAACAATGAAAATACAAAAGCCATGAAACACTGGAACGACCTTGTTTAGTTCTTGTGGAAGACCTTCAAATTCTGTGGCAACTGCCATCTTTTTTAAGTGCTCTTGCAGATCATGGTTCCTCAATTTCTCCATCTCTAGAGCTTCCTTCAATGAACATATTTCAGTTGTTGCTTTTCTCTTATCATTCACCAAACCTGTTATGACATCTGCAACTCTTCCATGAAATGGTTCATCGACCCACTCAAAATAAGAGCAACCACTTCTTCGTGAAGTTCCATTGTACAATGGACAGCTAAAGTGTAACACCCCAAATCCGTAGGACTCGGAGTGCTACTGGGCTAGGATCTCACAATGGATCCTGACCCTAGCCTGACAACAATTTCACTGATCTTACAACAAGGCACCAACAGATTAAAACAAAACATGAAACTGATATATATATATATATATATATATATATATATATATATATATATATATATATATATATATATGGATCAAAAGGTAATACAATATACCGCTGAGTACAAACAAACCAAACTATACATCAAAAACCCATAACCCCGATACCGCCCCTGTGTACGGAGCCCTCAGCGGATCACCTCCTCTGGATCACTCTGCAGCTCTCCTATCCTGCAAAGTATCTACAACACGGTATAAAACCGTTAGCTAACCATACACAAATATAGGAATATGCTAGAGCACAAACGCACATCAGAAATCTTAACACATCAACATGCTTTCATACATTTACCCGGTTCATTATCTTTATAAGTCCGGTACTCAACTCATATATAATATCCATATAAACATAAGTGACACGAGGAATATAAACCTCGCCTCTGGGTCCAATAACCAGCTGGAATGGTGCCTGGAACACTACCTCGTGTACCCTAAGGGAATGGGAAGTGTCCGAACCGTTTACCAGGTCTGGCCTGCCTACAGAGAACCTCCCAGACTCCCAGCGGGATGAAAGGGCAAGTTATCACGGCCCTACAATGGGCAATCAATACATCATAGGTCGGTGACCATCATAACACATGATATAAACATATAACACACACCACTCATGCACATCATCCTATAAAGGAATGACAGCTAAGTAAGTCCCACAGACTTACCTCAACCTCGTAGTCGTCTCACTGGATCAACCTTAACTCAGTCCACTCCCAACTGGAGCATAACACGGCCTATACAAGGCATACATAGATATATCACACTCCTATCACACAAAGGGTCACACCTAGACCCAAGGGATCCATAAGGGATCTTATCCAACTCGTAAACCTCAAAGCCCTAACCGGCCATTCCATATCATACTCATCAACATCCGAATCCTAGCATGCTACTACCGCTCAACTAGGAAAGGAAAGGATCTACCTAGCTTTAGGTAGACCCGGGACAAAGCGCACCTGCGTAACAAAGGGGCGCAGGGGCGGAGGCAAGCAACCGCGGGTGCGGCGGAACGGAGCCGCGGGAGCGGTGACTAGGGACGCTGGCAAACGCAGGCACGACGCGGGCGCTGTGACACGGTAACCGCGGGGGCGGTGACTTCTGGCCGAGGGGGCGGCGACAATGCAGAATGCAATCTCGGGGCTTCTCTTTAGCTCTTCCCGTGATCAATCCCTTCCACTCTCTTCCAGATTCATACACAAGCATCAACATACACATATCAACATCACCCTATGTTCAAAACATCTATTCCTAAGCTAAGGAAGGAGGAGCAAGGAAGAAGGAAGGATGAAGAAGCAAGGAGGAAGAAGCTTACCACTGCTGAAGGTCTAGGCAGGCACAAGTAAGCACACTCAGCTGGCTCCACAAGCTCAGCAACCACAACTAGCATCAACAGCCACACAACCACAACTAGCATCAACAGCCACACAACCACACACACAACTCTACCAACTCAAGAGAAAAACCAACTCAAGCTCAAGGAGAAAGAAGAAGAAGCAAGAAGGACGTGAAACTGGATTGAAAAGTATGAGGAAACCCTTGCTCAGCAAGGTGAAACGAAGAAGGTAAGGAAGGGTAAAGCACAGGTCAAAGGGTCAACAAAACCGGCTGCAGCCGCCGTAACCCGCAGGGGCGGATCACAGGGCCGCAGGGGCGGCACACGTGCCCACGGGTGCGGCAAGACCAATCTCGGCCCAAAGCCAATCTCGGCCATGGTCCAATCTCGGTCCGAAAGAAAGGGCTCTCACATAAAGAACCTCCTACCATAGTTGACACTTGTTTTTGTTGTCAGTAATCTAACCTTCAACCCGCAGAAACAATTGATACCGTGAACATTGCCGGTTGTTGATGTACATGTAGACATTATGACCTTAAGTAATATACAATGATCAAAAAACCTGTACAAAAGCAATCGCAAGACTTGTGTTAAGTGTAAGAAGTTCTTCTGCATTCAAAATCAAGTAATGGTAGAGAGCCCACATGTGTCAACCACATACACAGAAGAACAATTGTTGATGTAAACCCTAACAAGAACTGTGTATGATAAGCAATCGCAAAACACATGAGTTTGAAAGTTTGAAGCTCAGACCTGTAAACCCTTCAATTATAGAAATCAAACAGCGTGTAATCAACAATCAATTGTTCAAAAGCAAGCGCATTCATTGTGTGATGTTACCACTACACAACTTGTTGTTTGATAATATAAGAACGAAGATGAAGGGAGAAGCAGACCAACGTTAAGGTACAATTACTATGTTTGGAGGGAGAATACTAGTAGAATACTCATATCACTGGATGATAATGGTAGAGAGGAGGCCAGAGAAAAAAGAGCAAGAACCATCTAACCTGCAATTTCGGCAATCTCCTTCGAGGACCGGGAACAGGAATGAGAGACGCCTTCAGCGAGTAGAGTGTTATAATAATGTATCTTCGTTTGTATTTATTGACACATACCAACCACTATAAATAATGTATATTTGGCTTGCTTTGTTAAAATATACTATAAATACTGTATCTATATAGCACCGCAATATGATTCAGAATAAACACAATTTTTCTTCAGTTTTTTATGCCCTCTTATGCCTTTCCTCTTTCCCTCTTCTGCCAAGTCCATCTCTTCTGTTTCTATTCTTATGAATATTTGCAAAAGAATTATCTCTTATGTCAATCGATGGTAGAGCTCGTGGTGATCCTTAGCATGGCTATATATTGTAATGTAACTGCATTTTATGTGGGGGTTCATTAAATTCCTTATTTATTTATTTTGATATACAGTCAGACCCAACAAGCACATCACTACAGCAGTCATAATGCACTGCCACTTTTCCAAATCAAGAATGAAAGAAGATAAAACAACATATAACTATTGTTAACACCTTTACTAGGCCTAGGTTGAGGCCTTTAATTCAAGAACACAATCCTTGCACTATTGATTATGTAGGTTTGAATCCAAGTTATATCCAAGTGTTTCTGTATCTCTGAAACTCTTATCACATTATGCAATGTGGAGTTGATGCCAAGGTATGGTGTGTTCTGGTTCTTAAAATCATGTCTAAAAATAGATTTATGCACTATGGGACTGAGTCAACACAACCAGACATTGCCAATGTTGTCAAGGTTACCAAACTCAAAGGTCATTGCCAATGTTGTCAAGGTTAATTCCCACAGTTTGGTCTCAGTCAACAATTGGAAGCTACAAGGAACCAGTTTCTTTTGACATCACGTTTTGATCACTACTGCCATCTGCAAGTCATATTCATGCACTCCTTGTTCCACAACATAAACAAAAAATATGTTCATAACATGAAATGGTTCAATACATAAGAGTTGTCGAGCATTAAGGTTGCATACATACTGTAACATTTAGCAGCAAAAAAATTGGTACTTCCCAGAGTTTTGCTAATCACTGCGATCACAAAAATATACAAAAGATGGTATAGATATCGATCGAACTACACAAAAAAATTATGTCCACGCAAAAACAACTACCATTAGTTGTTACACAACATTAAAACATAGAGTATATTTTGAAAAGAGCAGTCAAGCATATGATTGCGAGTCCAATAGAAATGGCTGCAATTCCCCGGGTGACCACAATCTCAAGCCGCTGCCTTTTGATCATGGACTTTGCAGCTGCGTACTCTACCCCCAGAGTACAATATCGGGTCGTGACATCTGAAACTCGAGTTGCAAGCACAACGTTCTCCTTCTCCATCGTCTTCTCTCCTATTTCTGCCTTGTTGGCTCGAAGGCTAATAGCATCAATGTGAGCCTTTTGGTGCTTGTTTATTGCAGCCAAATGGAGGGCATGCTCACACATATAAGCGGAACCGTTTGAACCATGTGAGTGGAAGGTGGAGTCCATAGATTGGCTACGGGAGGAGTTCTCAGATGAGCTCTGCACAAATGTGAGCAATAACAAATAAGTATATAGCAATCCAGTCACACATTTGACAATATGAAGCATTCACGTTGCTGGCATATACAAGCAAAAACTCTCAACTTTTTACCTCAGGTAGCTTCTTGAAGCACCGATCAGCGGAGCTCCACATCCATTCACAGTCTGAAGGCTCCTCCACCGACCATGATGTCTCTTTTCCTGGGGTAGCTTCCTTCTTTTCTTTCTTCGGAGACTTCTTCATGTTTGACATAATAAAGTAGGATATCTTCGCAGCTTGTTGGACTCTGTACTGAAGCACAACATCAATGAAAGAAATGTCACAACTGGAAGCAAAGAAAAAACACAGGTCGGTACAAGTAAACAAAAAACCACCCTCAAAGCTGAGACATATATCTATGCCCTAAACAGAGGTAGAAATGTGAGAAGTGAAATGACATTTACAACAAACAAAATGAAGATCAGAATTGGAAGCTAACAAAAATATATCTAGTTGAAGCATGTAATAGCAAAAACCCTATTCGAAGAACATACATATATCTTTGCCCTAGAGGTACACACAAGAAGAAGGACCTAGGTAGTGATTCGGATAGCAACAACAACAATATGAAGCATGCATAATGGAAAGTCATCAATCGTTGCAGAAACGAAAAGGTTTACCGGCCTTTCTTCGCAGGTTCTTCTTCTCTTCGATTCTGTAACAACAACAACGACAAAAATGTGAGAAGTGAAAAATCACAGGGAACACAAACAAAGGGAAGATCAGAACTGGAAGAAAAGAAAAGACGCGATCAGTGGAGATACTCATCCCATACCTCTCGTGTCGTCGTCGTCGTCCTCTTCGCACAAAAGTTTCTTCTTGGCACGTTTCTCTCTCACCAGTATAGTGATAGAAGGAAAGAGAAGGGGAAGGGCTCTTTTGGAATCAATCCGAAAAAAGAAATACAAATCTTCTGAAATCCCCTTCGAGGTAGATTCCACAAATCTCGTAATAAAACCTCCTCAAACCTGCCAAAAAAATCAAACCCGTTTTCCAAAGCTGCAACTAAACAGAGTTGTCATTTATTGAACCCCACCCGAAATCTATAAAAAAACCCTAACGTGTGCAACTAAACATGCCTGGTTTTGTGTAGTTTACTCTATAGTTTAATAGGACATAGAGCGGTTTTGACCGATCAAACCCGGCGAAAAGCCAGGAAAAAAAATCAATAATAATTATAAATAATAACTAATGGTAATAATTTATATGAAAAATTATAATTAGCCGATCGTTAAATAATATTAATAGTTCATCATAATAATTAATAATAATCATCAGTTATTAGCTAAGAAAAAATCAAAGTTAATTTGATTAAATAATTCAAAGGAGATTGCTCCAATATGTTCAACTTGCAAGTTTGAAATGGCATCACTTGATGTGACAAAATTCCAACAACAACTACAATAATTTGATTTTTATTTTTTTGGGGTGAATATAAGATGCTAAATTAGGGGCATTTGTAAAAAAAAAAAAATTAAATAAAAAATTAGAATAACCCAAAATTTCAGCGACGTTCCATTAATTTTACTGAAATATAAACCCAGAAACGACAAAAGAATAATTAAAATATAAAATACAAGAGAGAACATATCTCTCAAAAGGAATTGCGAATCTGCGAAAAAACCCTGGAGAGAGAGAACCAACGAAGGCTGACCCCCGTTTAAGCTCCGATTCCGAAGACTTGGTGATAATTTCGTTTCCGCATTCAGGTACTCACCATCGAACAACATATCTATTGATCGATCAATCGTATTGTCGAAGAACAATCACCGCCTGAACTTGTTCCAATTTCATACACTTTTGGCTGACAGTATGCGTCCACATCTATCGATTTTCTTTAGGGATTTTTACGAATTATGGTTTTGCATGTTCTTACTATTGAACTGTTCCTGCGCTTATTTTCGTATTTTTGTTTTTAAAGTGATTACCTTGCATCAGATTGAATTTTATTTTCGGTACTGTTTGTCTTATCTGGTGATGTAGTAATGTCTATGGGGTTGGTATGATTTGCTTATATCTTATTTTGTCGGTGGCTGGTTGCGTTCAAGCTACAATGCACTTTGTGTGATGTAACTTTGGGTGTAAAAAATGTAGTATTTCGATTGATAAATATAGGAAACTGTTGCCTAGTCTTAAAAGTTCATATTTTGTTGCTCTATTCGTGAATCATATTGCGTTGCCTATTTTATTGTTCTAGGATATGCACGATTTCATTTGAAATTGTTTGTTTTTGTTTAAAATTTGTTTTTCTTTCCCTCTTGACCAATCCATTGAATGGTTATACATCCAGGGTCATGCTTTCCAAGATCATTGTTTGGGGGTGATTAGCATCATTATATGTTGCCTGGTTATGTGATAGAATCGGAAGATACCACAACACAGGGTTTTGGTCTACCTACAAGCTGCTTCATATTATGAAATTTGTATGTTTTTACTTAAAAGAGGTGTAGACTATTAGTTAATGGATCGAATAAGAGATTACGAGCAGATCCAGAATAACTCCACAACACCTAGAAATGGGGGAATTGGATCAGAAAATCAGATGTTTTTTGAGGACACATCTTCTTCTTTGAGCACTAACATGAGGCCTCCAGAAGCCGTTATGTCTTCTGGTATGAAACCCGTCCTGAATTACTCGATTCAGACAGGTGAAGAGTTTGCTCTTGAGTTCATGAGGGAAAGAGTTAATTCTTGGCAGCATAATATCCCAAGTTCATCTGGCCATCCTGGGACCATGTCAGGCTACATGGGCACTAACACGGCCATAGGAAGTTCACAAGCTAGATCTGAAGGTGGTTCTGAGGTACCTGTGGCTCCATCAGTAGAGAAAAATCATGCCAAGGAATTGGATAAGAAAAGTTTGTACCTCACCGAGGAGAGAGGGTTCTGTTCATCAACTCAGTCACTTCCAGTTACTTCAGTAAAGAATGACATTAATCTCAGAATCTGCACTTATGCTTCATCTGGAACTTCTGATACCCCACCAAAGGTTAAGTTTCTCTGCAGTTTTGGTGGAAAAGTATTACCCCGTCCAAGTGATAGAAAGTTGCGGTATGTTGGTGGTGAAACACATATCATTCGTATGAGCAAGACCATCTCATGGAGTGAGCTAATGCAGAAGACATGCCTATTGTATAAGGAGACACGTGCAATAAAATATCAGCTTCCAGGTGAGGATCTTGATGCACTGGTCTCTGTATCATCTGATGAAGATCTTCAAAATATGATGGAAGAATGCATTTCACTAGAAGTTGGTGTATCTCATAAACCTAGGATGTTCTTGTTTTCTGCCAGTGATCTGGATTGTGCTCAGTTTGGTCTGGTGAACATGGAGGCTAGTTCAGAGGTTCATTTTGTGATCGCTGTTAATGGCATGGATTTAGCACCAACCAAGAAATTAACTGAACTGAAGAGCAGCACAGTGAATGATTTAGATGAATTGTTCAGCCTAAAGGTTGACAGGAATTTGTATAACTCGGAAACAGTTGGTGAAAGAATAGCTAATACATTGCAGCCTGCACTTCCAACTTCATCTAGTTCCTACGAGTCTACTTCATTGTATTGCCAACCTACTTTGATGCATGATCAGCTGAATGCCTTAACTTCTAAGGATACGTCTGCTCATCTGGATAATACCGATACTTATCATTCTTCAGTACCCCTTCAAACTTATAATACCCCTCCTCTTAGTTATGCAGCAGTAGTACAAGGCAAGAAGGTACCATCACCATACCCTCTAAACCTAGTCAATCATTTTCTCTTATCTGAAAAGCCACTAAATAATGGGTTTGATGTGCAGGATTCAGAAGACTCTCTGAAGGTAACAACCCTAAAAAGAGATTGCTCTTTGGAAAGGTTAAATGGAGCTGAACAAGTTCAATATCTAGAAAAGGAAACGTCAGGGATTGAAGGGAAACTGAAAAGGGACAACTCCAGCTCCAAAATAAGTGAAACTGAGAGTCACCATGGTGCTTCTCATTCGTGCAGTGATTCAATTCCTGATCATAGTTATGTGCAAGAATCCTTTGGTGCCACTTCTGCAGTGGTTTCCGTAGTCCCTTCAATGCATGTCAGAGCAAATAATATTTTCCCGGAACCTATAAACGTACCAGCATCCCCTATAGCTGTAATTGAAGGTAGGGAGTACACATCTCATGAACAGAATGTGTCTCATACATTAACTGGATATATTAATCCTCAACCGGTAGATGATCATGCTGACTATAGCCTTCTTGAACAACCAGTACCTCCTCAGCGGTATCATTCTGAATGCATACCATTACCTAGGGAGCAAGCAAAACAAAATCGGTTGTCAAAGTCTGATGATTCTTTTGGTACTCAGTTTTTGATGGCTCATTTGCATCCTAATCTTAATTGTCCTATTTCTGAAGCTAATGATCTCAGTGATGGGAACTCCAAGACTGAGAATTCTATGTCATCTGCTGAAGCATCATCTTTGAGATCTGAAAATCTGGCCGACGGACTGCTAGATTCTTCCAAGGAACAAAATGCTACAGATGTTGAGGGTCGTAATTCGAAGTATCAGATCTCTGGGTCTAACGGCATGATGTCTAACATGGATCATGAAAAAGAGAAGACTAAAGATAAGGGTGGTCAAAGGACTGTTGTCGACCATCCCGTTGGAAGTATTATAACATCAAAGAACCTTAATGACTTTGCTTCTAGATCAGATTGTCCCCAAGATAAGGCGGGTGGAATTAGCCATCCGAATCAAACTACTAGTCAGCAAAAGTTACATTCTTCAACTAGGAATGCACCTCTAGATGCTAAACGAGAAACACCCTCTGTTGGAATTGAAGCTTCTGGACAAGGTGACATCTTGATTGACATAAATGATCGTTTCCCTCGTGATTTCCTGGCCGATGTTTTCTCAGTTGCTAGAATTTCTCAAGGTTTACCTGGAATTAGTCCTTTGGGAAGTGATGGAACTAATTTGAGCGTGAATATGGAAAATCTTGAACCTGGTGATTGGTCCTTCTTCCGCAACTTGGCTCAAGATGATTTTGTTCGGAAAGATGAATCTAGCATTGATGATAGTCATCATTTGTTCTCTTCTCCCGGGGATGACAAGTTTTCTCATGTGGAGTCTGAAAACTTACCTCAAAATGATTCCCATATCATCTTTGATGGGGTCAATCAGGATCACACATCTGGTACTGATGGATCGAATAACTTAAATCTGCATTCAGATTACCATAACTCTCAAACAGAGGGCAACGAGTCTCAACAGTTTGATGGGATGGTGAACAAACATACGGAAACATCCGAGTATGAGGTATTCGATCACACATTTAAATTATTGGTTTGATTCCTTGCTTTTGTTCTTTATATAAATTTCTTTTGCCAATTTTCAGGATAGAACCGAGATAGGAGTTCAGAATTCTGGATTTCCTTTTGATCCTTCTCTATTTGATCTCAGTACCTTGCAGGTAAAATGCTTGCACGTTCAAGTTTGGAATCTTGAATATAAAAATACCCGATGTTATCTCTCTTTGTATCTCTACTAGCGACTAGCGAGGAGCTTTGAAATAGGTCTATGTAATTTAAAAATAATTATTTTGAATTGTGAACCTTGTGGTTTATGCTGTTTTCGTTTCTGAATTTATTTAGAAGAACAAAATTATTTATACGAAGTGGTAAGTTCAGAAACAAACAACATCAACCACAAGGTTCTATGTAAAATTTAGAAACAAAAACAGCATCAACCACCACAAGGTTCACAGTTATTCAAACTGATATTTTAAGTTAGACAGAAAAACAAAATTATTCAAATGAACACATAGCAAGGAGGTTTTATGCTATGTTAAGTGTTATAACTGAACTTCTACTTCCATTTCACTATTCCAAAACATCACTCATGACAATTGATGCTGTAAGATGGACCTAATTCCTCATTCTGCTTCAGCTATCACAATTTTTTCGGTCTGATGTTATTTTGTATGGCTATTATAAATAAAATAAAATATAGTTTAATCAAATAAATTACTATTGGTTGAAGTTTTTTTTTCAATATATGTATTGGTGGGAGTTAATGATTGCTTTTGATCTTTTTTCATATTCAATAAATATTAACAGGACAAATTTGGGGAAAAGGCTAAATTTTGTGTTGATATCATCACTTATTAGTATCTGTTCAATCACTCAATCAGCATCCCACTGCATTGTGTCAATTTTTTTGTCAATTCCCTATTTCTTATAAAGATGTAAGGATGAGAGAAGATCAAATAATGGACTGTAGAATCAGAGTTCATGTAAAGAGAAAGAGAGAATAATTATGTAATATGTTAAGTTTCTGTTCCTGTCTTTTATGGTTTGCCTGTGCATGGTGTTGATGACCATGCTTAAGTTGTTTTGTCTTTCCACTTGTATATATTGTTTTGATACAGTTATCTGTAATCTAAGACTTAGTTGAATTTTTGCAACAGATTATCAAGAATGAGGATCTTGAAGAGTTAAAGGAACTTGGATCTGGCACATTTGGAACCGTCTATCATGGAAAATGGAGAGGAACCGATGTTGCGATCAAGCGTATAAAGAAGAGCTGCTTTGCTGGTCGTTCTTCGGAGCAGGAAAGACTGGTGAGTTATTTTTGAATATTGCTATCATGCTGGTTATTCTGTATGGATAAA
The DNA here is from genome assembly GCA_002319775.1 of Fagopyrum tataricum. Classification (NCBI taxonomy): domain Eukaryota; kingdom Viridiplantae; phylum Streptophyta; class Magnoliopsida; order Caryophyllales; family Polygonaceae; genus Fagopyrum; species Fagopyrum tataricum. The sequence goes on along the minus strand of CM008282.1, from coordinate 38,304,059 downwards.
ATGGTGCAGCGTCTTTTGGCGTGTGTAGTAGGTTTCACATATAGTTGTAGTCTAAAACTTACCTTAAATTTTCTGTGGTCTTTGTTTAGAAGCAACAGAAATAAAGTACACCTCTAATCATGAGCTAATTATACTGTAAAATATGCTGTATTGCACTTTTCAGACAGTTGAGTTCTGGCGTGAAGCTGAAATTCTTTCAAAACTCCACCATCCAAATGTGGTGGCATTTTATGGCATGGTGCATGATGGACCAGGGTGCACGTTAGCCACTGTCACAGAGTATATGGTTAATGGTTCCCTTAGACATGTTCTGGTGTCAAAAGATAGGTAATGTCATTGCTCAAAGGCTTTTAAATGCACTTCATTGAGGAAATTATTTCCTCTACTGACAAATGAATGCTGCTTGTTGAACAGGTCACTTGATCGTCGGAAGCGGCTTATAATTGCAATGGATGCAGCTTTTGGCATGGAGTACTTACATTCAAAGAACATAGTACATTTTGATTTGAAATGTGACAACTTGCTCGTGAACTTGCGAGATCCCGTCCGACCAATATGCAAGGTGATGGCTCAAGCTTTTTTGGTTTTATATACAGAACTTTTGAATCCAAAATTGGCTCAATGTAGCCCAATTACTTACTGGAAGTATCTTTTCTTAATTCAGGTTGGTGATTTTGGTTTGTCCAAAATTAAAAGGAATACATTGGTTACTGGTGGTGTGCGAGGAACCCTTCCATGGATGGCCCCTGAGCTGTTGAATGGGAGCAGTACTAAGGTTTCTGAGAAGGTATGTTGTGACCATCTAGTCTTGATTTATGTACTAGACTAGATATGAACTATTTAGTCCAACAATAGTATGCTGTACCTTATTCTAATTTTCTGAACTTCAGTGTATGAGTTTATTGAAACAAACTTTTAATGCTTCTTGATAAAACTATCTTGAAAAGGGGCTCAGCAACTTTTTTGCGATGAAAATATGATATTATGTACTCTGCATTTGATTGGCAGGTTGATGTTTTCTCCTTCGGCATCGTCTTGTGGGAAATTCTTACCGGTGAAGAACCATATGCTAATATGCACTATGGAGCAATCATTGGTGTGTCTTAGATTTGATTCACTTTCCTAAGTATTAAGTCTTTTGCAGCTTCATCCTTTTTTATTGGAATTTAATTAATTTAATTTTATAGTTCTTGCACATGGGCCTCTCAAGTAAGTTGAAGCTTATCAAACTGAATAGAACTTCTTGTCTTCTTTTGATTATAATCTATAAATCAAATGAAAGCAAGTGTATAGGCATAACTAACTCAAATATTATTTAAAAAAATCTGCAACTAGATACCACTTCAGTCCTGGAAATGTGCTCTTGTATTGCAATAATTCTTACTGAACTCTGGAGATGCCATAAGCATAATCTGTGTGTCTTACTTGTTCCAAACCCTCTACAAACTATTTGAAAGTTAATGAAGTCAGAGAAGTTGAGCACACCAAATGACTTGTGAACGAGTAGGAAACCACTTTCATAGAATCCCGTGTATCCAATGAAAAGGAAGAGATGATTATAACTGTTTGCCTAGATGAACTGTTACGTATTGTGTGTGATCTTTTGTGGTGTGAGATTGAGAAAGAAGATGTATTAGGTTTAGATGGATGAAAGAAGTCTCCCAGTTTAATTGTGAGCATACGAAAAAAATCTGGCACTTAAATAATTCCAGTAATTGAATCAGCTGTTAATTGACACTCTTACTTTACATTTAGCTCAGTGTTTGTACTTTGTACTGTCTGACGTGTAGGTGGCATTGTGAACAACACACTAAGACCTCCAATACCAAGTTCATGTGACCCTGAATGGCAATTGCTTATGGAGCAGTGCTGGGCACCGGATCCTGTTGCTCGTCCTTGCTTCACAGAAATAGCGAGACGTCTGCGTTTGATGACTGCTGCTGTGCAATCAAGAGCTCCGCAAAAGCAATTACCCAAGTAATTGTTGGAAGCCGTTTCAACTCTAATCTCTTTTTTGTTTAACATTAATTTGTTTCTTTTTAGCTGTCGTCGGAGTTTCTTACTTTGAAAATTTTGGTCATTTGTGTGCTTTTGTACATACAGAGTCTAGACAAGCCCAAAATTATGAGAGAAATATATATACATAATAGTTGGCTTCAGTTATGAAATTTTGAAGTTGGATTCTTTTTCCCAAGTGAGAAATTACTAATGAAGCCTTTCCACATTCTTGTCGACAGTAAGTAGATTTGGTGTTTGTTTTTAGCTATCCGTTAGGATGGAATTCTTGTGTACTTTCTGCAATAGTAAAGCAGTAGATGGAAGACCGGTCAGATCTCCTCTTGTATTCCTATTGCGCGTTTGGTGGAACTATTGTTATTTATTATTTTTCTCGTAAAACACGGATACATGTAACCTTGATATAGTATATCTTGATTGGTGGAAGACTGGGGGGTGGTTACACCAGTGAAGAACTATGGCATTGACATCTCAGCTCAAGTATCATATCACGGCTGATTTGCAGCTATGGTCCTTCAACAATAGTAAAATCAAGATGGGTCATTGGACTTCTTTTGTCAGTTAGACCTCATATGGTTTATATCAACGGAAACGGAAAGGCATGAAACGAATTTTTGGTCCATATGTATCATTAGTTTTCGACACACTTTTAAAATTTTGGGTTATTTCAAGTGAATGGGAAGTGATTATTACATTTCTAAACCGATAGAAAAATTAGGGAAACTGAAACAAATTTATACTCGAAATAGAGAAGAAGACTCCACCCTAAATAGCGATATACAAAAAAAATAAAAAATTCACAAGACGTGTGTGTAAATTATTGTAGTGTTTAGAAAATTAGATCAATCAAAATAAATATTTGCAATTTTTAGAAATGTCGATGAATCGAAATAAATATTTTGGCTGGCAATTTTGAAGGTAATTGTTTTTCTTCTAATAATGATCAGACTTATTAACAAAAACAATGAGAACTTGGGTTGTGTTATTCATTTAATGAAAGTTTAGCGACGCTTAGTCGCGGTGTGGAAGCAATGAACCCATGTTGGCTTAGTGGTGCAAGAACCGGTGCACGGCAACACTATCTTAATGATACATAATTAACTAGTCAAATAAAAGATATTAAGGGTCCATAGCTCAGTGTTGAGCATTTGACTGCAGATCAAATGGTCACGGTTGGACCCTGTAAAATTGTTTGTTTTTTTTAAAAACCAAATAGTTATCATCATTAGTGTTCTTATTACACATAAAAAATCTGTCCAACATTTAACAAACTCTCATGAGGAATATTAAAGATAACACTATTCTCCCTACATATTTTCCTTAAAAATGCGTAAACATAATCAACAGCAATCTTCTTACAGAACGTCGAATCTCTCCTTGCCCTCACCACAGTATTCCCCAGTATATGAACCACCCCTGCATCTCTACTGCTACTCAAGAACTCCAACTCACTCAACTCTGTTTGTCCGCTCCCTCTTCCACACGACGACTGTACCTGTGGCGATCTCCCAGCCGGCACGATTGAATCCCCCGACGACAAAACACTGTTACTAATATTAATGTTGTCATTCAGACTATACTCGTCCGAGTCCGAGCACCCCTCCATCATCGCCTCCAACCGCACAAACGTACAAATATTATCGAAAAGCTTCTTCTCGAATTCATCGTCTTTCTTATGCAAGTCCTTGTACCCATACCTCGCCACGCACCGGAACATGTGGAAGTTCTTCGGTCCGATTCGTTTCACCAAGTACCTCTCTTCTTGCGGAACCGTATAAACCGGAAGGTACTTGACGCATACGAAGACTACAACGGAATGTATGGCCGGGAGGTTTGTTACGAAATGCGAGAAAATGGGTGGAACTCCGCTTGCTAGCTCGGTGTACACGAGTCCGATTCCTGGGACCCGGACGAGACCCAAGCTGGGGCCGAGCCCCAGGATCCATGCCATGGAGACTTTGCTGTGCATTTCGAACTCGTACCGCTTTACAGTGCCATAATGCCAGATGTACATGACTATGAGAAAGGCGGATGCGATTACTAGCGGGACCCATCCGCCTTGGTTGATCTTGAAGATTACCGCGGAGAAGTATGATACCTCAACTAGTAGAGACAAGGCGGTGAAGACGAGAACGAGGATCCAATGGCATCTCCATATAAGTAACATTATCAGTACCATGAGGAATGTTGTTGCCAACATGACTATCACAACTGCTGTACCTGAAAAATTTTATGCATGAATATACAGGAAAAGAAAACATGGTTATAAGGAAAAACAAGAACTCACCATAAGCATTTCCTATCTGGCTTTGATTTCTGAATCCGACTGTCACTGCGATGCAGAGCATCATAAGAATCCAGTTTATGTCTGGAATGTATATTTGGCCAAGGAGTTTCTTCGAAGTGTGTACGACTTTGACTCTTGGAAAACAGCCGAGGGCATGCGCCTGCTTGATGATGGAAAATGTGGCTGATATTGAAGCCTGGCTAGCGACAGCGGCAGCAAGCGTTGCAACTACAAACACTGGCCAATAAATTTTCTCTGTCATCAAGAGGTTACTGCTAGTCAGTCAAAAAAATCTCTGAGAAATAAGTAATAAAACTAGAAACAAGGAAATTTTCATGTAAGCACACAACTCAGTCTTAGGGCGTGTTTGGTCTCCATATTTAGATATTACACCTTTTCTCCCTTTTTGATATACTCCAAAAAGTAGTGGTATCACATATCTTATATTTTACATGCAGGACTCTTTCTCTAGTGGATATCAATTTCATACCCATATCTTGATACAAGATACTGATATCTAATATATTGATATTTATATATTGATACCAAACAGGCCCTTAGTAATGGCATTATTTTAAACTCGGTTACTTCACATCTCATCATACCATGTTACTAGCTCAGGACAAGTTGAAAAACAGAAGTGACAAGGAATACAATCAATCAAGTGTGAAATTACGAAGACCTGGTATGGAGCGGTAAAATGCATCATTGACATGGTCAGTATTTTGTATGAGGTAAGCTGCCTGACCACCATAGGCAAGAAGAAGGCAAGGAAACACAACTGCAGTAAATGCAATTTGTATCGACAGAACCGGAAAATGCGACAGGTCAGCAAAGAGTGCTTCAGTCCCTGCAATATTTACTAATAACTATCAGGAAATGCATCAAATTGAGGTATCAATATCAGGATAGGTCAATGGAAAGTACCAGTTATACTAAGTAAAATGCCACCAAGAGAAGTCCAACCATCCTTTCCGCCTCTTTTGAAGTAACGGTATATATACACAGGAGAAAACGCTTTCAGAACGGTCCTGTCGTACTGTATTATATTGTATACACCAATTCCTCCAATTATGAGAAGCCAAAGCAGGACAATGGGTGCAAATAGCCATCCAACTTTATCAGTACCATAATGTTGCATGCTGAACAAGCCCACTAGTATTACGACCGCTACCAGGACAATGATATCTGCTTCACCATATTGTAAAATAACAATTACAACTTATAAAATTCTAACAATGTTTGTGAAGGAAAGAGAAATACCATTGTTCATGTTCGGTTGGTTTACTTTAATCCCTCCAGCAGCTGAAAGGACTGCAAATATTGTTAAGAAAACCAAGAAGATAACTTATTAACTTTTCACTGAATCAAGACAGTAGTAAATGAAAAACAAAGTATGCACCTGAAATGACCGGTGTTAGAATTCCGTCACCAATCACCATACAAGTACCAACAAGGACAAGGAGAAGAAGTGTGTTCTTCCTTGAATGATGTCCTTCTAACCATCTCTTTGTTTTTGCTGCAAAAGAATTTTCATGAACTGTAGCGTTACGGCTATAAGTTGTCAGTTCCTCATCAGTTCGGTGCTGATTAGGAATTGTATTTACTTTGGCATGCCTGCAGAGTAGTGAATATAAAGCAAATGTTCCGCCTATAAAAAGGAAAAAAAGGTTATAACTAGTTCATATAACTAAACAATCCGAGTATGAACACATTTTAAAACAGTATCAGTACCTTGACCATTATCATTGGCTCTGCAGACAATGAAGACATACTTCAAGAGGGGAACGAGAGTGAGGGAGTAAATTATCAAGGAAAGTACTCCGATGACATCCTCTTTCTCTTTAATTCCACGAGGAAATGTATTGAAGAAAACATACAAAGGAGATGTGCCTAAATCTCCATAAACCACTCCAAGACTCTGGAATGCAAATTGCAGCATCAACAACCCTGAAAATTTCTGCAGATAATTCTCAAAATTGTCCTTAGAAGTAAAAAAAAAGACAGATGCTTGCACAACCATTGTACCAGCAACACATCAAAAGCTGAACTTTTTTTTTTTTCTCAAAAAGAAAAAATGTCAGCAAAGACTTTACAATTATAAATTGCATTCTCCATACAGCATGTTTCTCTTCCTACTAAAATTCATCACAAGTTACCATTCCTCAACATCAATCAGAGCTTAAACTACACGCTAGTAGAAGAAACTCAAGATAAAGCCCTTACTTAAGGCTTTAATTCACTAATCCAAGATCAGAAGAACTCCTATCAGGTAATGTTGAATTCTAGAAAGCTTATTCAGATAACAATTATACATTATCAATTATGCATGTTTAATTCTAGAAAAATATCAACAAAAATCCTAGATTTTTGATTGAGTAGTTGAAAGCACTTTTTACCTTTTGGCCGTACACATTCCTGAGCGATCCTCCTTCCTCCTCCAAGGGCTGATCAAGTTTCTGATCCAAATCCCACATGCTGCCATGGTTCTCAGAATCTTCAGCAGAAGAACCCATTTCTTGATGAGATGAAGCTAAACAAAAGCCCTTTGCCTCTTTTCGCAAAATAGGGACTGAATGAATGTCAAATGACGAAAGCTGAGTCTCAAAACTTAAACCCAGATTAAAAAAAGAGAGATTAAAAGGGAAGTGTATCTGGCGAAGAAAGTAAAAAACCCACAAAGCAGTTTTTATAATCCTTCAAAGGATTAAAGCAGAGCCCAGCAAATCTCATGCCATTATAAGAAGAAAACTTCCAAAAGCAGCCCACAAAGCAAATTTTGGATTAGAACAATTTATGAGCTTGCAAAGCACCAATTTTCATGCGCTGGAGAGAACACCTCAATAGGACAAATCCTTAATTGATCACAGGTGGGCCCAGCAGCCTTGGAAAGAAGCCAAGTGGAGCCACACAGAACAAAATCCTTGAATATTTGGTCGCAGCATAGCCTCTTCCCAACTCATGCAACGGCTAGAGATTAGCCTGCTCACAAATTCTAATGGTGTGACGCAACACAGCGGAGCATAAATGCCTTTGTGAGCAGAGCACCCATTAACCCAGTTTCAGTATGGGAAGAGAGAGAAGCATTAATGAAACGTTGAGGTGGCTGAGGTGTCTGGGATTCTGTTTCTAAGGCTTTGTTTGGTTGTATGCTGACATTTTTCAACATCAGGAAAACGGAAATTAAATGCAGTCTTTTTCAGGAGTTAACCAGAGAGACCCGCAAGCAACCGTTTAAGAGAGAAAATCGAGACACAAACACCTATTTTTCTTATTTAAAAAAAATAAGTTTCTATCCTGCACGGGTATAATTTTCAAATTATCAAATCTTTTATATTTCTATTTCTATTTATATAAGTTTTATTTATATAAGTTTTAGAGTGTCATCTGTACTTAAAATAGGAGGTGAATAGATATCGGAGGTGGTGGGATAGTAAAATATGTGAAAGTAGGGTCGAACATAATAAATGATGTTTAAAAATAATTTTTAGAGAAAAAATTTATTATGTTTTTTTTAAAAAAATCTAAAAACATATTATTAAGTGCAAATTAAGGGTACCAAATTGTATGACAACTGTGAGTTATAACATCGAGTTAGAAGATAGCCGGGCAACAAGTTGTGTCGTCAACCCTTTCTGAATAGCAAATCCGATCCTCCTAAACACTTCATTTGAAGACCTAGGATACACAAAATTACCATGCGAGACCCGTTGCACCCTCTTGAGAATCTCGACGGCATCAAGCGCAAGACAACCAAACGTATCAAAAACGAACGGAAGAAACACATGTTGGTTTCAAGACAAGCCCTTTCATGCTTAGCCACCTTCAAAGAGGCCGCGTTGAGAGCCGCCTTACCCACCACAAAAGACCCGTTATCATGGCTGTCCAATCGATTTCGGAGGCCCTGTATCGACATAAATTTTTTTTATTATTGATTTTAAAAAGTTATGTTTTATCAAGAAAAAATATAAATTTACTTTTTTAAATTAAAAAAATACATGAAAGAATGACAATAAATAAAAAAACAAAACAAGACCTTTCTTAACATTAAATAGTTTCGGGGAAAAAAATTAAACATAAGAGGAAAAAAAATATTATTAAACATGTGTGGAAAATAAAAAAGAAAGAAAATGGTAGAAAGGGGATTTGAATTTTTACTTAATTTGATGAAAAAAGTAAAAGAATTGACAATAAAAAGCAAAATAAGACTGTTTTTAAGTTTAAATATATCTCAGGAGGAAAAAATTAAACAAAAGAGAAAACAAATAAAAATAGAAAGAAATTGTAGAATACAAGATTTGAACTCATGACCAATTACACCAAATATTGAATTATAACCATTATAGCAAGCACTCTTTTGTGTTATAATTTAACTAAAATTAAATATTATGGGGCCCCAAAAATGGAGGTCCTGTGTTGTTGGGCCGAATGACACCCCTTGTTGGACGGGTCTGCCCGTTATCCAAACCAACCAAAGGAGACACTCTTGTCAAATCAATACAAGCATGCTTCTCACCCACCCAACCAAAAACCAACACATCTGCAAGCCTCAACGTAGACCTTCCTTCACGCGGATCAGTCAAGAAGGATACAGGCGCCTCTTTCTTGGCCGAAATTCCTGCTCTCTTAAACACGTCACATAAAACATCACGAACCAAATCATGCCTATATTTGAATCCGGGTAGTTCTTTACAATGAACCGCATGCTCCCCAAAGGCATAGGACAAAACATACCAGACGAGAACAAAGAAATCATAAGGCGATACTTGAGGATTGTGCGATACTCAACAGGAGACATACATTGTCCAAGTCCATCAATAGGTATGGCAAGAAGGAAATCTTGGCTATGCTCTGTCTGTAGACACTGAAAAACCGCTTTTTGTCTAGCGGTCAACCCAAAAGTTACTTCCATCGTTTGTACTGTCTTCCCATAAAAAGCACTCGCCAAAGCATGTTGGCCTTTAGGGGGGACGGTGCTCTTTACAGTGAAACCAAAATGATCAAAATTAGGAATAGAAGCTTGAAGATTGCCCAAAGCTCCAAAAAACTCAGAGCCCATATCAACAACTCCACTGTCCCGCAGAATGTGGTCTTGAAGGATCCAAGACTGAGCTCTAGAAGCCACAAAAGCAAAAGAAGAAGTCTCCATAGCTAAATATAACCCAATGCCTCCACACCGAATTGGCAAAGAAGCAAGTCTCCACTGAAGATCGCCAAAATAAGCACCCCCACAAACCACAATATCATCGACTGATTCACGGAGTCCCAAATCAAAAAAAATAGATGCACTCTCCCCATATTCCGGTAGACAAGTCCTCAAGCTAAACAACATTTCCATCAATAAAAAAAAAAATGTAAATCATTAGTGCGCTTGTTTCGGTATATATTTATATAATTTGGAAATCCATTTAAAATTAGTGTGTTTATGTGCATGGAATAGGTGCAAATATAAAATAAAAAAAAATCTTATTTTAATTAACAATCCTAGATATTTTTTATTAAAACATCTCCATCAATAAAATTGATTAACATTAATAATATCAAAATTAACAAAAGTGGATATCACTTTCCACGAGTGAAAAAGATCTCTTTAAAATAAGATGAAACTTTTCTACACTTATTAATGTTGATTTATTACAAATCTGTATACCTGTATATATACCTTTACTCAAGCAAGTAACATTACGGACTCATAAATTTTTTGAAATAATATTTTAAGAAAATATCTAATTAAACCATAAAAAAAATTTACTAAACAAATTTTAACTTAAAAGGTATTTATCATCTATAATTTTTTTAAAAATTCGATCGTATTTTTATGAATTTTTCTATTACACATCGGTTATAAAGGAAGGATGATACTTTGAAAACTTGTATAAATATACATTGAATATTTAAAAATTATACAAATCATACATTTCTTGGCATTTTGGCTAAGATCGAATATAATATTTATTCATATCGGATTAACATCAGTATTTGGGTCGTTGTAACCTACATACTGTTATGTAGGTCGTTGACCTATTATATTCGTAAGTTATATTTTTATCAATATAATAAGTATCTATATACCTTTAATAAAATATCTATATACCTTTACTAAAGTAAACGACATTAATGCTGACGTGGCGGCTTTACAAATTTTCTCGTAATAATTTTTTAAAAAAACATCTAGCAATAAAATCTTTTTTACTAAATAAATTTTAACGTAAAAATCATTTGCTATCCATAATTTTTTTTTTAATAAATTCGGCCATATTTTTATAGATTTTTGCTATCTCACGTCGGTTATCAAGAAAGGAGAGAACATGTATAAATAGACATAGAAGATTTGAAGATTATACAATCAGACATTTCTAGGCCTTTTTGCTAAAGTCAAATATAATATATAATATTTATTCACATCGGATTAATATCGGCACGTGGATCGTTGTGACCCACTCGTATGTGAGCTGTTGACCGTGGATCGTTGACCTATTATATTCGTAAGTTATATTTTATCAATATAATAAGTATTTATATACCTTTAATAAAATATCTATCGATATATATTTACTAAAGTAAGCGACACTATTGATGACGTGGCGGCCTCACAAGTTTTCACATTATAAATATTTTTTAAAACATCTAACTAAACCATAAAATCTTTTTTACTAAACAAATTTTGACGTAAAAATCATTTGTTATCCATAAATTTTTCAAAATTCGATCATATTTATATGAATTTTGCTATCCTACATCAGTTATCAAATAAGGGTGACACTTTGAGAACATGCATAAATAGACATGAAAGATTTGAAGATTATATAAATCATACATTTCTTAGTCTTTTGGCTAAAATTAAGTATAATATTTATTCATATTAGATTAATACCGGTATGTGGGTTGTTGTGACCTACCTACTGGTATGTGGGTCGTTGTAACCTACTTACTACTATGAGGGTCATTGACCTACTCATATGTGGCTCATATGTAGGTCGTATGTGGTCGTTGACCTACTATATTCGTAAGTTATATTTTATCAATATAATAAGTATCTATATATCTTTAATAAATTATCGATATACCTTTATTAAAGTATAATATTTAATTATATCGGATTAAGATCTGTATGTGGGTCGTTGTGATCGACATACCTGTTGGTATGTGAGTCGTTGTAACCTGCTTATTGCTATGGGACCGTTGACCTACTCTTATGTGTGTCGTTGTCCTACTCGTACGTGGACCGTTGACCTACTCGTATGTGGGTCATTGACCTGTTATATTCGTAAGTTATATTTTATTATTATAATAATTGTCTATATACTTTTAATAAAGTTCTATATCTATATATCTTTTCTCATAATAAATATTTTACTAAATCACTAATTAATTAAGTCAAAAATTCTTTTTTAATAAAACAATATCTAAATTACAAATATTTAATTTTAATAGTTTTGATCCATTCTAAAGATCTTATATATTTTCGATTTCTAATTTATCAATTTTTTAAATTTTACGTCAAATTTTTTTTGTCGACTGTTAAACTTTTCCGGCATGGAACACACCTTCTCATAAGCAAAGGTTCAGTACATGTCTTATTTTTCTAGTTACAAATTTCTACATCTTTCGTCCACTTTCAGTTCCCCCATGTTGATAATATTTTGTCGTCTTTTTTCGAATTCCTACGCTTTAAAGCAAGTTTGTACGTTAAAATTTTATTGCTTCGTCGTATCTTTTCCAGTTATATTTCGCAACATCTCTATCGGCCTAAAAGATTTGTATAGAGTTTTGATCAAAGTTCATTCTACTGTGAGCAGATGTGTTCACTAATGATAACAAACACATCATTATTAAAACGCATAAACATCTTAAACTTGAAACATTGCATGGGACATCTTAATTCAACGTCGAATATCTTGAGCTCATTCAAATCAATGGAGTAGCAGAAGCAAATGTTGGCTACAATTACCCCTTTATCTGTTTAACTTGATTAAGTTACTGAAATTAACTCTTAAGCTTATTTTCTTAAGCTTATTTACCTATTTGTATGTAGGTTGGTGACATATTATATTCATAAATTATATTTTATCAATATAATAAGTATATATACTTTTAATAAAGTATCTATCTATATAATTAAATCATAAACTATATTTACTAAAAAATTTTAACGTAAAAATTATTTGTTATTGATGATTTTTTTTAAAATTCGGTCACATTTCTATGAATTTTGCTACTCACATCGGTTATCAAGGAAAGATGACACCTTGAAAACTTGTATAATTAGAAATAAAAGATTTGAGGATTATACAAGTCATACTAATTGGAGTTAAAAAAAATTCCGGGAAAAAAGTTTTGATGAAATTTTTTTTTGTTTAGGGGTTAAAAAAAATTGGGTTGAAATTTTAATTTCTCAACATTACAACTTGTAAGCAATATCGTACCCTTTTTTAAAGTAAAATTAAGATATAAATAATATTTCGGATTTATACAACCTATTTTATTTATATAGAATTAACTAAACATATTAATAACACATATTTGTATATTGCAATGATGGACATGTTTGATGATTGAAGGACATTTGGAACATACTGGATTTTATAATTAGATAATTGGGCCTTAACTGGTGGAAATGGCAACGGTATGGTCTGTCAGATAAGATCATAACCTTGCCTAGCCTTTCCCACGTAATTCTTATCTTGTCTCTTTTCTTTTATTTATACAAAACAATTTTATTTATGGTTTTGAATTATGACTCAGAATACATTTTTCGGTCCCTTTGACAATTTTTGTGGCTTTATGATTATGTTTGCTTGATGAAAGTTAGCAGCATCCTACGTTGATGAGTACTGTAACTGGTCAACTATGTCATTCGAAAATTCCACTCACCCATTTCTTTAATCCCGATCGACTTCATGCCTACAGTCGATCGATGCTAATTGAAGTTAACATCAGAGCCATAAACATTGTACAATACATTTTAGAACATATATGGTGTGGGCAATATATTAGACTTATTTTGGTATCTAATAAATTCATCTTAGATTTAATACCTTATATTTTGAGTTCGAATTTTTAATAACACAAGACAAGACGTCAATAGTATTGATGATATGATCATGTCACTGACCTTATATACGATTGATCGTGTGAAATGATACCGACCTTGTTTATGATTATCGTGTCGAACAACACCAACTTGTTCACGATGTATTGTCTACATATATAACTTGTTCGTTTAACACATAATAGCTTAATCAAGATTGTGTGCAGTGCCTCGATCACCTTTCATTTTACAAAAAAAGAACTACACAAGTTATCCAACTCTCAAGTACGTTTATTAGGACCGAGCATAGGTCCAAAACAAAACTTGAAAATTCAATCGAACCTAAAACCGATTTTTGGGAACGTGGGACTGAAAACTGACCTAAAAACATCGGTTCGATTTGGACCTAAAACTATAAATTTAAAATATAAGGACCGAAAACCAAACCTATGCGAATCGGTTTTAGTTTGGTTTAGGTTTTGAACCTAAACAACCCAAATATTTATTACGCTGTAAACATTTGAAAATAGTAAATTAAAATTAAAATTAAAATTACAACACTAAGATCAAATATAAGCATTGTTCATCCATCCCTACCAAATATATAACAAATATGAAGTATTCAAATTCAATAATGTAAAATTTACAAATGAAAAAACGAGAATAACATTGGAAAGTTCAAAAATCCACAATCTTAAACGGTGGGAAAATGTTTAACTTTGTCTAGAATTTTTCAGAAACTAAAAGGCGTAACCCATATACAATTTCCTAATTTCTAACCAAGTAAACAACCGATTGGGTTGGTTTTGTTTGATACTTACTTTAATTTTCAAATAATGAGAATTTTACTTGATCGTGTGTGTCGACCTTTCGCCTTTGTCCCTGCATATCAATAGAAGTGAGTTCCATGCATCTCGCCATACACCTGTATGGACTAGTCGTAGAGAACCTCCCAATCTCATGACAAAGTTAGGTAGTGATGTCACAACCCGTTATATATACACTTGTGTCTCATAATATAGTAATGTCGTCCTACTCAAGTTATTATTATAACTCACATAACACACATTTATGAGGAAAACTAGCTAAGTGAGTCCATGAGACTTACTTGTACGTTCAAAAAATCGACTACCGCTATGCCACAATCTCGCACGTATGTGACCCCAAATGCCCGGTCAAATTGAAAACACATCTCAACATCATATTTTCAATAGACCGGGGATGACTTGTGAATAAACTTCTTGTACATGATGTTTAGCAGCCTCATCAATAACCACCTACAACTCCAATATACCGGGGATGACTCACTTTGTGACATGATATCACAAATGCGTCCAAGGAGAATATAGAGGCGGTATGACAAAATGAATCAAGGTTATAAATTTCAATTTGAAATTTAAGGGGCATAGATAACAAACACATACCCAAGTATCTATCTAATACAAATCCTAGAAGAGGGCAATCGACCGGTGTACTCTAGAAGGTGGAACCCGGCAAAACAAATGTGCGACCCCAGTCACTAAACAATGTCATGAGTCATCTAATACATGCCACTGAATAGTAGAAAAGATCAAACTTGCTAGTGAAATAATGCTCGTGTCCTACTATCTAATCTTCCATCTATCATCGCCATGATGGATCCAAATCTTGTAACCCCAACCACTAGCATATGGACGTGTCTCTAAGTAAGGAGACATCCGTGGAGGAGGGATAGGCTACACAAATCCAAACTGTTGAAGAACCTTATCCGACATGTAAGGCTCGACAATATCGGATATCTAGATCACGTCTTTGGATCTGGAATCTCTAAATCCTCCCTCAAAGTCCAAATGTTGGTCCTCATACAACATAAACTTGACGTCATCGGCTTTCATCTCATCGATATACACACGAAAGATCCCTAACCTCTTCATGCTCAATGATGGGGTCTGCGGGACAACCAATTCTCGAAGGTTAAAGATCATATCCATGTAAACTTGGATCCTCCATTGCTACACACCCAAGTGATGGGAAGTGTAATATTATATTTACGAAGAAGGATACACGACGTTAGTTGTAAATAAAATGATGTAAAAGTGAATTTATAGAGACCAACCTATAACAAAGTTGTGCAACCCCCATTATTTTCCACGTTATGTCGTGAAGCGTCTTCAAACATCTTGTACAAATAAATTAGAGTTTAATAGTGTAACTCATACTGAAACGTAAAACAAAACAAAAAACTTAGATTTTTTTAGAAATCAACTTGTATAGATAAGTCATTACTCACGTGCCCCATGTATAGGATTGTTCACTGGTTTTACACCCCTATAAATCCCTATCAATAGTGATAGAAACTCACAGGATAGCAAAACTAGGAAGAGATAGTTTTATATTTATAACCTGTAATAAATCTCCTAAATAGCAACAAACCAACAGTGTAGGGATCGTACGAAGTAGGACAAGTATTCCAGGGTCGAATACAAGGACTGTGAGGATTGATCTGCAACAATGATTTAATACAATATAGATCTAGAATAAGAAAGGGGGTTGAAAAAGATAAGAGAAAGAGAATTCAAAGGTTTTGGAAAAGGGTTTGTCTGCTCTCAATTGAATGTCACCTTCAATCAAGAACAGTTTTCTAAAAGCAAAACAAATAAAAAGAGATAATCAAGTTAAAGAGAAGAAAAATGGATTTTAAGGATTCAAGATCATTATTTATACACATGGACTCAAGATAATCTCATAAATCATATATGTAGAAAAGCATACAGAGATGAATGTTTCTCAACTAATGTTCTATTACAGTTACGTCTCAAGAACATATAAATCCGCAACCACCATACAGAAAGCGCTCGACACCTTTTCTTTGATTGTAAATGTACTCACGATTCCATGGATGACTCAAAAATCTCGAATATTCTAGAAAATTTGGACACATACAACCAATCTACATATGACACACTAATGCAACTAAAGGAACAACTATCACCATTAGATATGAGGAAAATTACCATGCTCTGGTGGAGTATCTGGCTAGACAGAAATCAAATTATCTTTAGCAACAAAAAACAACCCCAAACCTAAAAGTAATTGTTCAAAAACAATTAGAGGAATGAGATCAAGCCAACATTAAACTCAAGGAAAACAATCAACCGAGAACAAGAAGGAAAACTAAGAATATCATATGGCAAAAACCAAATGCAAATGTTGTCAAACTAAACTTCGACGCATCAACAAAAAACTCCAACCAATTTGCTTATGGATTTATTATTCGAGATAATCAGGGACAACCCCTTGGTTCAGGAAAAGGAAAGTGCAAAGCAGATTCAATACTTGAAGCAAAAGCCTGCGCTTTGGGAAAGGGTCTTCAAAAGGCCATACAGTTTGGGTTCTCAACCATTGAGATCGAGGGGGACAATCTAATGCTCATCAATTCGATCGACAAGATCTGGAAGCCACCATGGGAGACGGACATGATCATTTCAGACATATCCGCCATGATTGCGAGTATCCCTTCTTCGAGCGTCAGACATATTTTTAGAGAAGTCAACTTTGTGGCAAACAGGCTTGCTAAGCATGGACACTTTACGCAAGAAGACGACGATGCCATTCCAGATGATGTGGAGCTCCTCATCCGAAAGGATGCCGTTGGTCGATCGGTTTCTAGAAACTGATCCACCGACTTTCTTATCTTGTATCAAAAAAATAAATAAATCCGCAGCCTAATACCTATTGCTTTCAAGGTAAAAATGGAAAAATCGTAAACAAACCTTATTTTTCAATTACGGATTAAATAACCCTTTACAGTTACGTCTCAGGAATTAAATGCATTAAAATAGAAATAATGACACATTCAATTCAATAAAGGTTGAACCTTTATTACCTAAGAACAAGTTCTCCTATGTATCTAAGAAGGAATATCTCAGTTACGACTCAATTCCAACTTAGTTTAATAGTTTAGAATATTTCTAAACCTGTCTAAATCCAAACCATTCTATATGATTTAAAGCGATTCAAACAATTATAAGGAACAATACATCATTGTCCAAGGTATAAACAAATCTCTATTTATCTTGGAATCACAAAGATCTAGTCAATAACAATCATATCAAAAGACAAATAAAGAAATAACAAAAGGGGAAAGAAGAAACTACTCAACTTGAATGAATGAAAACCTGCAATTTTGCTAAATCTCGAATCAACAATGTCTCTCCAACTAATCTGAATGCAAAAGTCTTGAACTTTAATCTAAACTAATCTAAACTACTAAGAACAATGATGAAGAAGAAGAAGGCCAGGGTAGGAGACGGATCCCCCCTCTAGGGTAACTTTTGGGCGACTCCCAGCCAAATCGAACACTTTGGGTAAAACCCACCACACCTTGGAATGAATCCAAAACTTCCTTTTATACACAAAAACCTAGCTAAAAGACATTGGACTAAAAAGGAAAAAGCCTACAAACGAAATAAGACGCTCAGGGAAAATCTCGGGTGAAATCTCGGGCCGGGGCTGAGATTTCGTCTTCGATCTTCAACGTCATATAGATCTGGGTCAAGTCACCCAAGATCTCGGTCGAGATGCATGTTAACCAAGATAAGTGAACAGTAGCCAACGTCATGGGCCGAGATGGATGGATCTCGGCCGAGATGAAAAACTTCACTCGGGCACTTGGTCTCTTTCGATCCTAAATCGTCTTCTTCTCCTTTCCTTAGCTCGTATGATTGCTCCTAAGTATCCACTCCAAGGCTTGACCCTCAAATGCATCGTTTTAGCTCCAAAATGCGCCAAAATACCTACAAAGTCACCAAAAGAGTGTGTAAGCTAAAACATGCATGCGGAAAGGGAAAATCTACCTATATGCTCTACTAAACTAGGTCGATAAACCATGTTATCAAGGACCTTGTCCTTTCATGATCTCTAACTAAGTCAATCAATCAAGGATGAATATGGTTGGTCAACTTGTCGACAAACAACGCTGACCTTAGAAAGAAGAGAAGATATACTGATACAATATCGGCCGGTGGGTTCTACGGATAGAGACATAGTGGGGTGAAAGTTGTCTTCAAAGGCTCCACAAATAGGGTACCTTGATGAGTATGTATCTACCAGCGCCGGAGATCTCGAATATATCTACCATCTACGGCGACTTGAAGATAGGGTGAGTGGCATCTCAATCAACTCTGAAGTCCAATTTGATGGTGGCAACGTGTAGTGTGATGGTCATCTCACTCCATCGAAGGTGAAAGATACTATTCCACGATGCTAATACATAAATTAAAGAATGGTCAACGCCATAAAATGAAACGTCTCCTAACTCAGTAAGCTTACCCCGTCTGACAAGTCCATACCATGACAATGGTTCATCCATAACATGTCGCCACCTAGCCAGATCCTTCAGTTGCTTTATACGTTTGAGAACCTTTATCGTCTCACCATTGTCCTATAAACATATCAACTTAAAGTGAATTAAACTCAATCATGATCAAATATATTAATAATGATATGGTCCATTTCATACCTCATCATCCATATACTCCTACTCTAGTGGGTGAAGTAACAAGCAACGAGATCTCCAATAAGGGGAGCTCTAGTGCCAGGTGCTCTATAGGGTGGGATGGTACGTGCATCAACATGTTGATGAGCATGCAAATCAACACGCATCTTAATAGACTCTTACACACACCGCAATAGCTTCCTTCATACGGACCTCAACAATCTCGATATCTTCAGGTCCTCTAATCTCTCATGTGAATTTTTTTAGTTCATATTTGATAATAATTTTAATTAATAAAAATATTTAAAAATATTTTTATTTAATATTCACTAATTTAGTTCATTTAATTAATTTAATATAAATATTTATTAGTTTTAATTTATATTATTATATAAAAACACATATATATATATATAGTTTGTATTTACCAGTTTTAGATTTTTTTCTTAATTACTGATAATATTTATAAACAAACATTTTTTTCCTTGAGGCCGGACACACACGTGTTAGGCTTCTTCATCTGCAACCTTCGAACTTGTGACAAAGCCGGATGCAATAACTCGAAAAAGTCTATTTTCACTATTTATACCTATTTCTTATCCCATTGAAACTAAATTAATCAAACATATAAAACACAAATCTAACCTATTTCCCAAGCTAGTTTATCTAATAAATATGCCGGCGTATAAAAATCAAAAAAACGCATTAAAACGTGTCTTTTTACCATTTTCATGCCTTTTTAAATGGAAGCCTACCTCCGCCTCCTCCTCATTTGCCAACTCCAGTCTCCTTCCTTTTTATTGATATGTGTTAAAAAATGGTCGAATTTGTTGGGATGGTAATTTTTATCTACTAATATTATTTTATTTTATTTTATTTTATTTATTTATTTAGCGTTTATGAAGCGTTGACCGCGGAAGAGTGCACACTTATACTTGTTAATGTGAGCTTTGATGCCCAGTCTCAATATGTGTTATGTGTGTATTTAGCTGTCCAAAAAATAAAATATCAACAAACCTAAATTTACACAAACTATTGAACTCACATTAGCGGGAAAAAAACGGAATAAGAGGAAGAAAAAAAAACTTGTGATTTGCATGTGGAAAGCACAACGACACCAACCGGATGTTATCGTACAAAAAGGAAATGATGGAAAGTTTGTCGGGTGAAAAAGATGTAAAATGCAGCCACCCAACTACCCTTTATCAATTTGTGACCGCTAGAGACTCTTGCTTCCAATGTTAGACTATTAATGTCCCATCTCATTCTTATGTGGTTGCTATACCTTGCAAATCAGGACTTTTTATTTTTTATTTTTTATATTATTATTATTTTATCTTTTTATCATTTTTTCCATCCTTCTAATCATTTATATTTTTTTACAAAAGTTGTCATATTTGACTTCCATTTTCTCACTTTTATCTTTACTTATTTACAATGAAAACGGAATATATATTTATAAAGCAGTACGAAATGAATTGATTATGTTATTTTCAGTGTTAAAAATACCTTTAATATTTCATTCTAGTAGCTAAATAAGTATAATTTTATATTGATACAATAATATTTCGTTTTTGAAAATGATTCTTATCAATTTCAAACAGAACCTAAATAAATAATATATGTCCGGAATAATGTGAATTATGTTGTTTTCCACAATTATTAGTTGAACTAGTTTAGTACCCGTGTCGTGCACGGGTATTTGTAAAATATATATTTTAAAAACTATTTTTATTTCTTTATGTGTATTGATAATATGAGTTAAATTTTAAAACAAATAATAAAATAGTAGTAAAACTACATTATATTATATTCTGAAATATTTCATTAAATACAACATTGATTGTAGTATTTTGTGACTTGTTTGTAGGATCATATATCTTGATCCTCGAACCATCCCAACTTTTGAAAGGGAATAAATATCATATGCGATAAAAAAATATATGTTGTGATTATAGAACCGACTTCAGACGTAAAACAATCGTACACAAAGTTATACTCATGTTATATATATATGTATATAGATATAATAGATTGTTATATAATAACACAAAAATCACTAACTACCTCTAACCCGCATGACGATTACAATTTCAAATAAAATAAAATTATAAAATAACTAAAAAAAATAGAAAACTCAAGTAATTTAAAACTATAAAAATAAAATAAAATATCTAGTCACCTTAAAACAAGAAATTTTAAATATAAATATTAGAAATAATTATAAAATTAAAATAAATAAATAAATACTTTGTAAATTAGATAATTTAAGAAAAAAGAAAAGAAATTTATGGATTTAAATCCTACGATAAGAATCTAGAATCTTATCTTAACAAATTTTTTTGACCAAAAGAGTTTATTTTATTAATTTAGAAAATCAATTTAGAAATTAATTTAAAAATATATAATTTAAATGAATGGCAATTTTATAATATAAGAAGATTTGACTGAAATACTGAAAATTTAGAATGCCACGTCATCAATCCGTAGGCTACTTTAGTATATATATATATCAAAATCTAAATGATTGTATTTTTATTGTTGTCCTAATTCCATTATTATGTGATTCTTTAAAAACAAATTTGTTGGTTAAACAATTCCCTAGTCGACTAGTCTTACCAATCCTTCATATCACGTGACTGTATCTACGCGTAAGAAGTGCTACTTGAGCTAAATTGTGGACGGGCCCACTTCATGAATTAGGCCCAAGTTACTTCTTTTGGCCCACTCTATTTTTTTTGGCCCACTATATTTGTTGCTATCAGAAAATAAACTTTAGAATATATACAAGTCACTTAATATGTTTTGCTACCATATTTTCCATACCATAAGTTTATCATATTACATTTTATGTGTAATTGGTCCCAAATTTGACTTGAATAAGACCCATTCCATTTTATGCTTGATGACAGTTTATTTATTGTCGGCACTGGTTTTAATTTTAGTAAATTGTTATAATGTTTTGACCATTAATTATCGTTATTAATTAAATACTTTAGAATACTATAACTTAAATTACTTAAATGTAAAATATGTTTCACCGTGAGTTAATATGTCATCATAATAAGATTCGCTTTTACAATTCATTGATTTTATATGATAAACACATTAAATAAATTAAATGGGTTATTTAAAAATAATTTTATAATGTTAATTAGTACCTGACATATCTGTCTTGAGTTTTGGTATTATAATTGATACACTATATAGTATGTATTTCTATTAAAAATACAAACAACGTAATATAAAATGTGGCGTAGAATTGTAATTTTTTTTTTAATAAAGAAAAACCGTTATGGTATGATGAAATTTGGGCCTTTGACATTTTCCAATCCTAAAGAGTAGAGGCCCAACTTAAGGAAGAATCATTGTCAAACAACCAACAACGTTAGGTTCTTCTTCTTCTTCTTCACTAATCTCCTTTGTGTTTCTGTTCAATTTGAGCAACACTCGACAGTCAACTTCGTAGCTTGAATTTGGTATTTAAATCTATCTTTTTTTGAACTCAATTTTTGGACATGTTGTAATGAAATCTATACTTTTTAATTCGATTTGTGAATGCATTTTTCAATGTTTGTGTATTTTATTGGATAACGGGGAACGAATTTCATAGTTTCAAAAGAGGGTGTATTATCGTATGCAATCGAATTATTTTAAAATTTTCTGATCGAGATGGTTAAGTATAGAAACAAAAAAAAATAGGTTAAATAAGGTATGTTGCACAACCTTGGGATTTTGTGAAAATGGCATCATATGCACATTTGAAAGTTTTGGTGTACTTTCAAAGATTATGACAACTATTATTTTCGATTATATTCAGGTATATGATTAATTTGGGAGGAGTTAGGGTCTCGTTCGTAATTAGCCTAAAAGTTGATGTTAGTTTTTTTGAAATATTTTTTATTACTCCATTTCCATCATAATTGTCCCAAGTCCAATTTTTATTTTATTTTTTTAAAAAGGGACATTAGAGATTTTTAGGTCTCTTTTATATATAAATCGCTAAAGTGGATTCAAGATTTCTCACTAGGGATGATATACGAAGAATATAGAAGTGGAATTTTGAGAGATGCCCACACATATTAATTTGTTAATAATTACTATTATTTATGCATTATAAGTTAAATAAATACAAAAAGTTACACTATAAATCTTTTATTTTTATTTTTTATATCCATGTATATTCATAGTAGATTTTATTTAGCCAATTTTGCAAATGTGTATTGATTAGATGCTTTAAACTAAAATTCATTGATGAAATTCACATGCTTATATTCCAAAATCAAATACTAATGCTCACAATGTAATTAAAAAAAATAATAATAGCCACTCAATCACTTTTTGTTGTGATACATGTTATATGCGAAAAGATTCCTGATAGATGAAAAACTGTTGGAACAATATGTTATAAATAAGGACCTTATTATGAATATAGAGAAAGTGTAAGCTCGCTTATCACAAATGATATATGGGATCATGAGAGGATAACTACGCTTCTTGAATATCATATCCCGTAATCCATGGTCAACAAAATCAAAACCACCATTTGTCAATTTGTAACATCCAAGACAGATTGTATTGGCCCCAAGCAAAGATGGTTGATTTACCACTAAAATTGCACTACTACTCTTGCATAAGTAAGAAGAAATTATTACCCAATACGACAACACATGAATTTGAAATCTAAATGTCATGCCAACAAAAAAAACTTCATGTAGCTAGAAACTATCTATAAATGGACTTCCGATAAAAAAAACTTTGTAAAACAAAAAGTCCATATGCCCATGAATTGTGTATTATACCATCATTTGTAAAACAAAAACTTCCATAAATAATGTCTCTTATACGGGAAGATTTTTATGACAATACTATGGCACAAATAACCGTTACAGAGTGGAACGTTTGGTTTATGAGGAACAAGAATACTTTCAACAACAAAACACTAATAATATAACCCAACTGGTAACTAGTCAAATACAAGAGTTGAACACCGCCAACTCTAAAAGCTTTTGCAAAAGAATAACCAAGACACAAAAGAGAAAAAAAACTAGAAAACTTCATTGTCCACGCCAATAGAAGGAAGCTTGAAACTTATTTCAATGGATCGAAAAGAAGCGATGATCATTGTGTATTTGGATACATCACAAGGGATTATAATGCATTGGTAATTTCATATGACTATGGACAATATGGATACACATTTGTCTTACATGCAAAAGCACACGCCTTAAGAAATGGACTAATAAAAGCAACAAACATGAAAAACATATCGAAACTGAGGGAGATAACCTTACGATTATCCACTCAATTGAAAACATTTGGAAGTCTCAATGGGAACTAGACGTTATCATCTCATATATATATATATATAAACTTATTTTAGTAAGTTTTTGCAAATATATATAAGTTAACTATATTTCAGGGAAGTCAAAGATGTTGCTGACAGACTCGCAACATTAGGCCAAGTCCACATTGCAACCGAAGTAGTGATTCCAAGTGAAGTCTAAGTTTCTTATCCGTAATGATGTCATAGGAGGTCCACCAATAGATGGTGACCAAGTCTAATTCCTTACCCTTGAATTCTAAGAAAATAAATAATGAAATTCCTATAGCCTATCACCCAAATATAAGAAACCAACAAAACCGTTGTTCGTTTTATAAATAGTTAAATTTCTATGGGTGTTAATCCGAGATTGTGTGCATATAAACATGTATACTTGTAGATACTTCGATTTGAGCTTAACATTCATCTTAATTGTTAAAATAGTTGAGCCAAATAAGAAAGTGAGAGATATATAAAAGTGAAAAAGAAGTTAGGCTACAGAATCTAAGATCGGTGAACATGTGATCTGTGATATTTAATCGTGTCAAGGCAATGAAGGTGGCGTTATAATAAGGAAACTTCAGGGGAAGTTGCCTTAAACTTGTCTTTCACTGTAATTTTGGTAAGTTTTGTAAGCACACGAGGGGGAGATTGCACGTGTGGACATCTCGATTGAGTTACAACAAGACAATAAGTAACAAGTGAAGAAAAATGCAGGAAAGGCGAAGCTTGGACTTGGAAATGAAGTGTGTCGGCTGATTCAGTATTACGGCAACGATCTCGTTTAGCTGCCACTGCCACCCATGCACGCCCATTTTTTACGACCTAGGAAAGCCATCGGCAATTTCGGTTTTAAAAGTGAACGCCCAATAATAAACTCATCATACATGTGTTTATTATACGGGTGTTATTCACGACTTTAAATTTTTTAAAAATAACACAGGAAGGCTGCATGTAAATGATTCTAGGTTAAATTAGTATTATAGGGTGTTTTTAAGATACGAGAAGTTAGTATGAATTGGGATTGTATTGTACATTGTTGTGTTGATTCAGATTCTGC
The DNA here is from genome assembly GCA_002319775.1 of Fagopyrum tataricum. Lineage (NCBI taxonomy): Eukaryota > Viridiplantae > Streptophyta > Magnoliopsida > Caryophyllales > Polygonaceae > Fagopyrum > Fagopyrum tataricum. The sequence goes on along the minus strand of CM008282.1, from coordinate 38,278,866 downwards.
AATATTTTTATTAAAGTATTATTGTTGTTGAGATTTATATTTATGTTCTAATTGATATACAATACAAAAACATCATTCTTTTTCCTAGCATTACTTGATCAAGTATGTTGACAATGTCAATTGATTCGATCACGTTTGTTTCACTTTTGTCTTCGTTTTCTTTCCCGTTTTATCAAAGTATATATATTTTAATTGTCTTGTAATACAAAAATCTCGTCTTTCTATATATGTATTCACTTTTGGAGTTTTGTCTACCACCAACTCTAACAATTCTACAAAATTTTCAAAAACTAAACAATTTATAAAATGATCTTTTTTCAAAAAAAATGATCTAGTTGACAATTTTTGTTTCACTCACTCTTAGTGATTGGAATTCTCATCTTGGTATGGAAGATCAATTGATCTTGTTTCGTCCAGAGGAATTATGGACATGTGATTGCGTGAAATATAAACGTTTTTGAGAGAGTCTAAATCTAAGATTTTCACTGGTGGTCCGTGAAAACTTTCTGGTACAATTCTTTGACTAACACGGTCAATATGTTTTCTTTTATTCCGATTATTTGACGTTTTTTCCTACCTTTCTCTATAATATAATATGATGTTCAATAATTTTAAAATATATCTTGTTATTAATGTGTGTATTTATCTTTACTTTTTGGGTAAAAACGGCTATCGCATGTCAATTTTATAACCTCTAATACATTTACTTGTCTTATATACTGAAGTCAATTATTAAAAAAATATAACACAGAGGGTGACAGAGCTATGTAGAAAAATGTATGAAAGTTGTCTACTTTTCTCTCCTAAATCTTGAAATATAATGAAGGGTAATTTGGGTGGCGTCGGCGGCAGTGTGTTTTTTTTGGCTGTCACTCTCGACGTATATACAGTTTATTATTATTTTTGTAAAATGAATAAATCAATGACATTTTTGCAATTTAATACAATATATTTTGTAAAATGATTATGGTAATTTAATTCATTAAAATATATTATATGGGATAATTTTGTTTAAAAAATTGTTGAAGAAGACAAGTATTAAAGATAATTCCGAAAGGCTCAAAGTTATTTAAATAAAGCAAATACTAAAATTCGTTGTTAGTATTGAGGTTACTGTCCTTGTTTGATAAATACAAAGGTAATGATTGAGGTACGTACGGTGGATCGATGATTGAGGTACGTACGTTACGTACGTGTTGATCACTCTCATATAATTGAGAATTGAGATCGAATAAAAGAAGAAGCAAATTAACAAATGCATGCATTTCGGGTCAGCTATAGTGCTATAGAATTTAAGATTTGATTAGTTATTCGACCTACCATATATTTTCCGACGACTATACAGCTAAGAAGATAAGATGTATACTAATGCATCATTTGATCACGTACAGCTGGAATTCAAATAGAAAAAAGTACAAGCGTGGTACCTCACGTACGCGTTTACACGTCTGATGAGACTGCTACATATCTTATTAACCCGATCTTCCAAGACAAATATGACCTATGTTTAGGGGTATTACTATATTAGTGAGTCGGGTTTAAGCGTGGTACCTCACGTACGGGTTAGGATCAGGTCGGTCCAAAATCCATATGGGTTCGGTTTGTACCGAACTATTTAAAAATTTTAAAAAAAATCATAAGAGAATGAATAATCCTTTCGACTCTATGGAGTACATGTACCCTTCTATCCTTTTTAATTTTCATATGAGACTTGTCATCTGTATACACCGAGAATCTTCCTCATTCTTCAACTATTTGTTTAAGTGTTCAACTCCACTTTTTAGTTCGGTTATGTTGTTACGGTTCATTGTCTGAGTTCCCCACCACCATCTTCGCTCAAATCTTTCACTCTCAATTGCAATTTGGTTCCACTCTTCCTTGTGCCGCGTCTTTGTGCAATTATTCGAGTCTTCAACTCTTCCTCGTTCCCACCAATCGACCTTTGCCTAAGTTCCCCACCCGTTGGTGTCACTTGATTGAGTTACCAACTTCAATGTGTGCACCACCGACGTTACTTGCATGAGTTATCAACTTCTTATGCCACATGTGGCATGCATAAATTTGAAAAGGGTAAATGGTTTATTGTTAATTGGAAGTTGGAATATAGAGTATCTTAGTGGACCAAGGAGTATTGATTAACCTTTAAAAAAAATGGGGCAGAGAAACCTTTTTGTAAACTGAATACAATCTAGGCCCCTCTATTATATTTTTCTAGTAAAAAAATGTCGTCAACTTCATCCTTAGACAAGAAAGTACTAAGGTCACCTACATTGAATGTAGTGGTAACATTATAATCACCCGGGAGCTCCAGCACATAAGCATTATCTATTCGTATTAAGCACCTTGAAAGGTTCATCTCCACGTGTTAACTATAAAGTGACCGAGCATGATTCTACACAAAAACTAAATAGTTTTCAAGGCCTTAGTACTTTCTTGTTTTATTATAGTCGAGTTTTAAACACTCCTTGTAGATAGGCGTAATTGATTATGTTAATCAACAAGGAGATGTATTATTGATCACCATTACATAATCAATTAGGTGGTTGGTATCCAAACTTTTAGCAATTGACTTTAGAGAATAAAATTTAATTTGAAGATCAGAGATTGTTGATTTGTTGTGGATCTATAATACATCAATTAAAACGCTATATAACCTAATTGATTATGTTGTCTCTACTGTTCTCCTCCTTGTTGATAGGCGTTGGTTGTACTTAACTCTCAATCAATAAACAAGGACAATAAACAAGGAGATATGTACATAGACTAACCTGGTGATTAACTAGCCTTGTTGATTCGTTGTGGATCTATCATACATCAAGGACATCGAAGCATAGACTAACCTGGTGATTAACTAGCCTTGTTGCTTTGTCGTTAAGTACAATCTATAATACATCAATTTGAACACTATTATAGAGCCTAATTGATTATGTTGTCTCTACACCTCTCCTCCTTATTAATAGACGTTGGTTTTATTCCATTTTTGGGTCATTCTTGAATTTCTTGAAATTGTGTTTCTACTTGCCAGGTTTTATTCAATTTTTGGGTCATTCTTGGATTTCTTGAAATTCATGATTTGGATTCTCGGAAGACTTTTTTTTTTGGATCGGTGAGAGTCTTCCTTGGATTGTGATTTAAATACTAATCATGGAGGGATGCACACATGAGCCAGACTTGCAAGACTCGGACTCTCGTACTAGGACGAGATTTTGACTTTTAAGCGTCTTTGAGCTTTAAAATACCTAAAAAGATCAAGAACATGTATGGATGCTAATCCGTGCAAAAGCAACACTAAACTAAACATGCAACTTAGTTCTAGCATATAAACATGCTAATATTCTCAAATGACGTGTAGGGTATATAAGTATATAAACATGCTAATATACTCAAATTACGTGTAGTCGGACCATTAAATTTCAAAAAGAGCAACGAGTCTTAGAGATTTTGAAGAATTAGTAAACTCATATGTTTGGAAAGATTGTATTTTGAAATAAACAAAGTTAATACATAATTAACTCCACTATTCCCTAAGAAAATAATCACAAATATTATTTGTTATCTTATTCCACGATATAACATTTGGACGGACTATAACGATCCACAAACGACGGTGGATGATTTTCGGTGAATTTTCTTTGAACTTTTGTCATAAACAAAGTAGATCGTAACGAACTCCCTATCATGTATCTAATAGTTGAATATTATGTCAATTAAAATTTTTAAAAATAACTGTTAACGGACTACCAATCAAAATAAATATAAAACGACAAAAAGTAGTAGGACAACAAACTATAAAACACCACTTTTTAAAGAGAAATTAATGATATTGTTGACAAACTTAATGCACTTGGTCACTCTCTTTGCTTCGAATTCAAATCTTTTCAAAATAAACATTGTTATCCTCATCCATAGGAGGAGTTAGATTGCAAACAAACACAAATAATCATGCTTGAAACACCGGTTGCTAAAACTCAAGCGTATTCGATTTTCGAGGGCTTCCCGCACTCTTAATAGAATACGATTTAAAGAGGAGAAAAAGAAGAAGAAAAAAAAACTAGCCTTACATAGGGTTTTCCATGAAGAAGTTTTCATATCAACATCCCACGTCTCGTAATTGAACATGTTTTGGGCTTTAGGCTGACAAAGATTAATATATTTGGTTTCCTTTACAAATATCCCTTTCATGTAACACAAAATAAATGCATTATGATTACTATGACGTAACAATGTATCATATGTAAATGCTACTTATATTTTGCAAAACCTTTTCTTATACTAATTTATCTTTTTAACAAACGTTCAGAAATAGAATAAAATCTTGATTTAATATAAATTTATATGTAAAACTTTAGGATAAAAAGTTTAGATGAACATTATTGATATTGTATTCCTAGCTAAACTAACTATGCCGCCATGACGATCGATTCATTAGTATAGTGGACTTGCACAAAGATAGCTTATGTCCAAATCAAAAATCATTAAAACAAATTACTATAAAAATACAAAAGCTAATTAAGCAATCAAAGTAATCATTACCCACGAAAAATTAGTAATCAAGTTTAAAACGAACAGCATGATCTCCAACATATTTCACTATTATAGGATATGTTTCTTAATTGTGTTTACTTTCGATATAAGGCATTCCCCAACATATTTCACTTAGACATAGAGCATGTCGACAAGTCTCGTGTGACATATTTAAAAGAAAGAATGACATGTTAGAGACTTTGGATTGTACACAAGCCAGAAGTGTTTTTTTTTTTTTTTCCTTTTTCAAGGGCATAAAATCTATTAAAAATATCTTATCTGTATATTATTTTTAATTATTGATAAAGAATCTCACATATATTAAGTTAACATTGTGTAAAACAATATAATTTCAAATTAAAAGTTTTTTTAAAAAAAAAATTACCAATAACTAAGTTGAGGATTTTTTAAAAAATCATTACAAACGTGTCGATTTCGAGATGAATTCATTGCTTGCAATACAACTCATGCGTTCAAAGATTAGAAGAACACACCCTCTCTACGGTTTGGTAGACCTCTGCCATGGCTTCATGCGTAGAAAATAGAAAATCCGGTTTCGTCATGTCTTCCGCAAAGCTAACTGCAGAATTTTTTTTATAGCTAATTTAGCATTTTCTTTTATGGTCAGGGTTCGTGTCATTTCTACCCGATGTCGAATATTTTACCTTTATTATCAAAAGATTGTTGGGATGTGGTACCCCATGAACTATCCCTTGTTAATCTCTTTCCGTTTCAATAAACGACGCTTTTTGTGTCACGGGCTTAGGCTCGGTTTTTACCAAAAAAATCTAAATCTATTCACCATTTTTTTAATCCTTTAAATGAATGATAACTCCCTACCGAGTGCGTAAAATATATCACTTTTAAAATTATAATCACACTCAATAAGATCGTCACATAATCCTCAAGTATAAGGTCTTGTCAATGTAAATACACGACTAGTCGTCACGGTTATTCTCCCAAGGGACTATGTTATCTAATCTCACTCTAAGAAGCCGTATAGACAATGACAAGTTCTATAAAATGAAAAGGAAAGTTTGTGATCAACCAAAACACTTCAAGAGTGGAAAGTATATGGGATTGATCAAGTCATGTTAGGTAACTACAGACGAGTTACTAGTCAACTACGATCGAGTGGAATTCATGTAACAATTGGTTCGTGCGAGTCAAAAACATAGTATGCTAACGGGTGAAATCAAATGTGAAACAATTAGGGGTTGGGGACTAATTCTCCCAATCCCTTGCTAATGTAATGTCAACATAAGATATTAGGCCAACAGAGTGAGAACTATTTGCTCAAGTCACCAATTAAATGATGCTAAATGGTATGCAAAGTAGGCAAGTGATTAATCTAATCATAAGTCATTCAAACAACAAGTGTCACATGGTGTTTTCTATTCACAAATTGTGAGACAACTACATTCACTACTAGGATTTGATTCGAGTATAAATCGAATTGATCTAGCATGGATTAACACTAAGAAAACAAGTAATCAAACAAACCTCACATGGTGTGTGTTATTGGCATGCTTGCTACTAGCAAAAATAGACATTTAAACAATAATCACTAGCAATGGAATTACTTATGAGTCTCATCTATGTTAGTCGGTCAATTATCAATACACAGATCCATGATATAAGACTAAACAAAGTGCATGAGAAGAACAATCTAAACATAAGTCTAGCATCCGACTTTCAACTTAGCTTAATCATGAATCTAGTATTCCAATCGGTTTCTTCACTCCTACATGCTACTAAATGCTTTGATACTCACCTAGATCTATGGCATAATATCAAATCGAACATCACATAGCTTTGGAATTGGGATTTTCACCCCAATTTCTAATGAAGGACAACTCACTCATGGTGATAGAAAAATCAAACATCTCAAATTCGTAAACTAAATCCATAGAAACAAAGTAGAGGAGTAATGAGTACCAACGGTGAAAGAATCAACAAAATCCGAGTTACCTAAAAAAAGGTTATGGTAGTTGCAAGCTCCAAACTCGATCAAAATCTCCAAATATCTAAGATCTTCAAGAACAATTCAAACTCTCTAAACTACCTAAAATAATATAAGAAGCTAAGCTCCAGATATGGAGTGGTCTATCTATGAAGTGGTATCGATTTAAGGGTTTCCAAGCCCATTAAATAGGCATAAATCGGCACGGATTGCTTACATCACCAAAATGAATCTTCTTGTAACAACCTTCACGTGGCCTAGTTGGTTGTAACGGTATGCCACTTCAAGCGTGTCGAGTTCAGATCTACTCGATTGACGTTGAATTTTAAGTCGATGGAATTGATTTGTTCTTCTTGCGAGTCATTGGCTTGACTCGGATGACACTTGGTGGCATGTCATGATAGGTCTTGGTGTGGCTCCCCATCGATCGAGTCACTCTTCTTCTATCTTCGAGTGCACTCAAGCTTGATCGGGTGACTTGATGTCTTAGCTTTATTCCTTTGTGGGAGAGACTAGGTCTTCAGGATTGAGTCAAGTCTTTCTTTGTGCGAGTAAAGATGAGCTTTTAGTTGAGATTGCACAGGCACTCGATCCATAGGACTTGCATCTCCTTGGTGATCGTCGGTTTCCCATGTATTCTCCAACCTTTCCCCAAGCTATTCTTCGGGACTTTTCCTTACAACTTCCTTCCTTGTTTCCATTTGATGATGAGTTATTGATGTTTCTTGGGCCTTGATGGATTTTGTCATCTTTAAGGCCTTTTAGGCCTAAATCACCTAAACACAATAGTCAAAGGGGAGTAGACATTCTTTGATGCAAGTGAGCTCTAGCAAAGATATAAATGTCAAAACTCATGCAAAACTACAAAAAACACATAAAAACAACTTTACAAAAGATAGCATAAAAACATGCTATCAATAACAATATGACTCTTTTTAGATCTGAACATATGACCTTCATTTTCCTCACCCAAGGATTTTCCTTTTCCTTAGGCTATCACATTTTGTCTAATCCGTTTGTATTTCTTTTGCATTTTTTGAACATTGATGCTAGAAGGTGGGCATTGATCTTTTGCATTTTTTGAACATTGATGCTAGAAAGGTGGGCATTGAACGGCTTATCTCATGTTAGCCTTTCTTATGCAAATAAATACGGGTTGACTTAGGTAATCTATGTCATTCATACAAAAGAAAAACTTATCCCTTACTCGTACAATTTGTGACCATCTAAGATAGCTTGTGAACATGTTTATTTTCACCCATTTTACTTAATATTTCTCAATTTATCTACTAGTTAACAGTAATTTACGAGAGTTCAATGACGATCACTTCCCTTCCGCCTCTCTCATATCCACTTATGTCCTCGTTAATATACATGTGCATGACTCTTCGCGTGTAATAACAAATTTTCGGAATTTCATAATCGATTTAAATTGGATTAAATCGAGTGAGTTAAATTGTTGATAAGTTAATGATGCTTTAATTGGAGATTTTATGGCATAATGACGAGGAGTTGGTTTACGTTATTTGCGAAATTATGTAATATTCATCATCTTCCACAAAAACCCTAATTTTCCTTTCCTTTCCTCGCTTTCTCTCTACCGGAACTACTATTCACACCTCTTCCCAGTTTCTATTCACGCTGGAGATTTTTTCTTCTTCTTCTTATTATTATTTGATGGTCAGTACTCTACATTCCAATTACGTTATCAGCCAAATAAATAATTAATGGTTAGAACTATAAAATTTTAAAATATTATGTTTTCTCAAAATTCTTACGGGACACATTTATAATTGTAGTATAACCTCACCATTTCACATATTAAATGAACCCATATTTTTTTTCTTTATCCTTCACCCTAATTTTGTTACTTGCATACGTAATTTGAGATTTTTATTAAGTGTGTATTTAGACCCGAAAAGGAAATCTTTTTAGATTAATTACATACATAGACCCATGATGGAAGTCGGTATCGAGCTGGATTTATGTGCTCAATTCCACAGTTGGTCTCCGAAGTGAAAATTGATTACATATCGATTTCTCTCATTTTTTATTGATTTATTTTAAATTTATACTTATTTTGAATATTTGTTTCTCTTATTTTTTATTATATATTTTTGAATTTGTTTGGAGTTGTTGCACATATATGTTTTCTTCCTCCACCGTGTTTATTTTGAATGTATACTTTTATAAAAGTATATATATTTTAATTTTTGCAAAAATATTTTTCTTAATTCATAAATTATGGGTTTATTTCTAAAAATTTACCGGAAATCACCCACCGATGAAATAATAAATTTGAATTTATATCATAATTTATTTTGTCAACAATTTTTTTTATTGTTATAAGTATTTACTACATTGACAATGTTTTCCGATATAGTTATAACTTCATTAAAACTTTGATTATTAGTTTATATTTTATATTTTTATTGATTTTCTTCAATTTTTATCATAATCGATGAAGTTGTTCACAAGTAATTACAAAATGTTTATATTTTTCCTATATAATTATATTATATAGTTAAATTATACTCTTAAACAATATCACGAGCACTTAAATAGGCTTGTTATATAACTTTCTTGCATAATTGTAATTATCATCATATATGTACATAACACAATACATTCATACTATATATATTATTTGTTAAATAATATTCATCCCATTTTCAAATATATTTTTCTCAACAAATAGCCTTGCACGACACGAGCCCTAAACTAGTTCAGTAATAAATCGTATAATGTGAGTTGTGCGGACATTGAATTAATTTTGTTAACAAATTAAATACTAGTACGACTCTTTAATTTCCTTTAGTTTGGATTGGTTTCCAAATGTTTATGTTTGAATATATCAATTTTACAACCGAAAAACTTGTCACAATTCACAATTTTCAAGCATCAAACCTAAATAACGCTTGACGTCGATGATGCATTAATATAATGTGACTTATCCTAAATACAATTGAATATATGTATGTTCGTAGTAGATTTGTTATATTCGTGTAAGTGCATTCAACCTACCCAGCTTGTCACAATACACCATTCAATGTACAAATATATCCTAATACACAATTATTTAAAAATGATTACGCTAGAATGGACTTACGTACAAATGAACCACTTTAATTAAACAAATGAATTAAGAATCATTTGAAGCACTAATTACATACTTAGTAGTATTATTTTATGCATAATCCCCAAACCTCGGACCAAGAAGCTTCTTCGAATGGACATATGTTCAATAATCAATCCTATACAAACATGATTACCGTAATCTTATTGTTATAATTTGGCAATATAAAAATGTCCCGTCAATTCTTCCAAGGCAGGCAACACGTTAAATAAGTTATAAAGTAATAGTAGTTAATTAGTGAGGAGCTCCCTAGCCACCTTACCCTTAAGCAACCAAATGAATCATAGAATGTAATGAATAAAGTTAACCTTTCAGTTACAAACATAAGTAAGCATACAAACTACCTCAATAATAAAACGCATCGTTTGGATGTATATAATACATTTAAATTTCAACTTTATATAATTAGATTAACATTTTCTAACTAATAAGCCAAAATGAATCGTTGACTATATGCTTGCAGTCCGCCTAACGTGCTTCCGACATCACGGTTAATAGCTCAAATATTAAAGTTTATAGCTTGCATCCGGCCTCTTAACGAAAGCTCCAAAATAAACACAAAAAAGGAAAGCTCGATATATATATATATATAACCTTATGGTTGAGATATTCAAAAATGTCAAAATTACTAACAAGAATAGAAAAAAAAAATACAGTAGATTTTAATATACACATATAAAGCTATAATATGAATCAAGTTATTTATATTTATTTATTTTTAAATAATTTGAATATATTTAGTTTTTAAACTTAGTTTAATATGTATATTTTTTAAATTCGTATAAAAACCTAGTTTCGATTTGTTAATACCAAACTGAAGATAAATATATTAAGCTGGACTTGAAAAACCGTCCTTGTCCTAATCAGTGTATTAATTATAAGATCTCCTAATGAAAATCATGTATTTTTTTTATTAAATATGTGTTTTTTTTAATTGAATAATACATTTTCTATAAAACTACGCATTTATAGAATATGCTTGTATAGTGGGAAAAAAAAAATGCATTTACATGTGGAGTATTTTGTTTTGGTTTGAACGTAAAAGACAAAAGCAAGGTTTGATGGACGGGCCAATGGACCGTGGGGTTTGATTAAATATTAAGTACTCGTGATTTAATAATACAAAAAAAATAAAATTAAATGGGGTCTAAACCGTAGATGACCCGACCCCTCTCCAATTGTGTCGGTTCAGCTTTTTTTATTTGGGGGTCACGGCGGCTTTCGTATTAGTTGGAGCTAGCTGATCAGCTTAGCCAGAACTCTATTTGTTTTTATATAATGAAAAGGATAACGTATGTATTATGTATAGCTTGTAAATAAAATAAAAATAGACGAATAGAAATCATCAACAAATTAGGCATGAATCATGAAGCACAAATCAATAAGAAACACATGGTAAAATATCGAGTAATCAGTATAAACTATAAAGGAAAGTAGATAGAATATGTCATTTGAAGAGGTGTATATAATTTTTTATTTATAGATTACCGATAAAAATATAAGATTTGGAGTATCGTTTTAGTCTTTAGATTTAGATCATATGTTCACGATTTTTTCAAAGGAAACAATTTTCAGCTCATCTTCTGCACGAAGCTCGGTTCATCAAAATATGCATGCATTCGCAAATTTGATTACAAGGAGTGCGACAAAATCTCAAGTGATTGACTAAATTTGTTAACTTGTTGTGTTTTTAGAGTGTTCTTATTGTTGATTGTATAGTTTTTGTTCATGCAGAGTTGAAAATAATGTATCTAGGTCAAAAAGAAAAAGAGTATAGGATCATAGAATGATTATGCTAGAATGGACTTACACTTACGTACATACATGTATAAATAAATAAATTGAATAAAATCATAACTAATAAATAGAACAAAATAATGCATGAACTAATGATTAATAATTTGAACGGATAGTATATAAATTTTGAAAAAAAAAAACTAAAATTTTGACTTGATAAAGTTATTGTTCCAACTTTTCTCATGAAAATTACACAAAATTAATACTCAAATCAATGTATAATATCCGACGACTATAATACTCAAATCAATGTATTTCAATACTTCTTTATCAGTCAATAATTTGACGTTTAATTTGGAACTTTCATTATAATATCCGACGACTATAATACTACTAAACTATATTTTTAATTTTAGTAACATAAAATTGATCCTGACGTAACTCGAACTTCATCACAAGTAAGATTTAAAATTAGGTAGAGTCGTATTAATACTTTGTTATCCTTAAATTAAGTGCTATACCTTTAGCGATTTTAAATTGCGTGGCTTTTTTCTCAAATATCATTTTATTATGAACCATAAGATTATATTTGAACATATAAAAACATCTTCTTTTTTAAATACAGATAAAATCTTTAAGTAATTACTTTAAATCTATAGCAATCTATTGGAATGCCTTTATTTCCCTTCGTCTATATCAATCATTCAACACTAGTTTTCTTTAAACTAGCTTGGTGAGTGCTCCATAATTAACGGTAAAGTTAAGCCCTTATTTACCATAATTGCCGCGTAGTAACTGTCACGACCGGGAGTTACGCCACCAATATTTTGTTATGGAATTCACCCTCAATTTCTTTACTTTTTAACTTTTCTAGTCAATCGCGGATAATCTATTTGGAGAATACATGTTCTCATCTCCATAAATTGGGCCGGACTATCCACACAAATTTGTTATCTTTTTTTACATAAGGACTTGTTTTCTAAAAATATTTGAAATAATGATTAAAAATTTTATATAAAATAGGATTGATAATATAAGTGATTATATATATATATATATATATATATATATATTCTGGTGCTGCTAGACCAAGGAGTAAAAGGCGTGATAATATCATGTCACTTGTTAGGTGTTATATATATGCTGAAAGAGTAACTTCTTTCAACCATATAATTTGAAAGAATAACCCCCTGTCTCTTGAGGTCACGGATATCATACCCTTCCATTATTATCGTTTGGTTCAATAATAATTTGTGTTAATACATACCAAATTTCACTATAATAGCACTTAATTGCTATATTTATGCCCAAACAAACATTTCATTACTATATATATATATATGTTGAAAGAGTAACTTCAAACTCACATCTAAACTCATCATACACATTACACTTCATAATAACCTCAACCTCGGGTAGGCTGGGTAACTTCAGATCTATTTAAAACCTCAATCCAAAATTAAATAAAATAAAATAAATCCCACTATTAAAGAACGTTAAAAATGGCAAAAAAAATAAAAGTTAACGCCCGTCAACTAACGGACTGGCGGCCTTGCAGGGGCTGGCCGGAAGACTACTCCTTCCTGTGGCAACAAGGCGTTGGACGAAGCTCTCGATCCTCTGCCCGTTTGTCTCCGCTAGCAACCGCTTCCCACCAAACGACAGCGTTTCGACGGCTCTCTCTTTCAACACCTCTTCTTCCGCCGTCCCTTCCAGTCCATTTGCCTGGATTCGAACGTAATCACCGCGATTCAAGGAAAACGCATTCCCCAACAACTGATCAACGGTTTCGGAAACGCCGTCTAGTACGATATCCACGACGGCAGCTGTGGAGCACTTGCCTTTGACGGCGCTACTCCTAATCCCGTTACCTAACGACAGAACGAGGAGATCCTCAACGCTGTTAACAGACGGAAAGTCAATCTTATTGTGGAGTACATGAGTCACGGCTGCTGCCGTTGGGTTATTCATGACCAACCCACCGTCAATGCCCAAGCAGGAGGTCTTTCCGTCAACGGACGTTAATTCGAAAGGCTTGAAGACAGACGGTGTAGCCGACGTGGCTCGACAGACCTTCCAAAGCTCAAAATCGAAGCTAGGAGACTCAGACGCGCCAGCGCGTGAGAAAACGAACGGTGCAGATGAGTTGAGGTCAAAGCAAGGGACAAGCAGGGGCTTACACGTATCCCTAAGGGTTAACATCTTCCCGTCGGAAGGCCTCCGTAGAGCCGATTTTAGAATCTTCTCGAAGCTCTTGCTGGAGAATGATCCGCGTCGGCGGGGGAATACTCCGGCGAGTTTACGTGGCTTGAAGAGTTCGGAGTGATGGTTGTTCAGGAAGGAGACGGCGTCGCGGGCGGAGTAAAGAGGACGGCCGGAGCCGTCGTCTGCAACGAGCATTGCGGCGAAGATAGCTCCGATCCCGGTGCCGACAATAATGTCAAAGTAGTCGGAGATGCGGGCGTTGGGATCAGCGGTTCTGGACTGGATTTGAGACTCGAGGGAGAGTAGGGCGGCGCCGGATACAGCAACCGAGGTGCCGCCTCCGTCAATGGAGAGGATGCGGGATTTTTTGTTAGAGGGGCTGTCGTAGTGGTAGAGCCATTTTTGCTCTAGCTTGTTGAAAATCTCTAGGGTCATCTGGTTAAGCTCCATTTCCATTTCCATTTGTTAATTGATGTAGGGTAGTGAGTAGTGTGGATAGAAGGAAATAAGAAACTCAAGTTGAATTGAAGCAGGAAGAAGAGTGTGAAGAGGAAGGAGATGGAGGTGATGGGTTTTTATATACGCTAGGTGGTTGGGTTTTTGCCGCTTTCTATGAAGGTCCTCTTTCCGGAAAGTAATTAATAAACCGCTATTTAATTTAAAATATAAATATAATAGTATTTTGGTATTAAAATGTGAATGAGTACATGGTAACACGTACACAGGGAGGTATGATCCGCTGTGGGTGACCGGGAGTGAGTCAGTGAGGGTGGTTACTAGCGTGCTTGCTTCGGCTTGCTTTCCTTTTCGGTTTGTGGAGAGTAGGCCCCACGTTATACTGTACGCTTCTTTCTTTCCTTTGTCGTCTAATTCGGCTAAATGTACGCGCCACCATCAGCTCATGAGCCGGCTTCACATTAATAATAACCGATTTTCTTACACCATGAATTGGTGGGGGTTTTTAACAAAATTTCATAATTCCCTTTCTTCCCTATTTACACACCATATTACACCTTTATTTTATTTTATTTTTTGATATTTTTTATATTTATTTCAGAGGTCAAAACTTAGATTAATATATTATAAACAAACTATTGATGATATACTTTATAATAAAACGCTTTATTAAAAATAATAATTATGTAAATACATACAAAATCTAAGACATATAAAAATACAAACAAGCCTGTACATATAAAATCATAAAAAAGTACTATTTTCAATATAATTATGCTCAAATTTTTTCCGTACACTCATAATCAAATTATATTTCAGTCGTTTATTATTTTAATAAGCTTGATGGGTGTCCGGGAGAATAAATTTTATTGTAATTAAAATTGAAGTTAAAGCTAATTGAAAGAGTTAAAGCTGATTAAAAGAATTGGGTTATTTTAATAAGCTTGATGGGTGTTTGGTGAACGAAGTTCATTAAAAATTAAAATCGATGTAAACATAAATTTTTAAAAAATATTACTCCATTTTTTATTGAGTTTAATTAAATTCAATATATATATATATATATATATATAAATATAAATTTGCTTTATGTTACATGAATTTCAATAATTCCAATTTGTGTGTAAAAGTCATCACCCCATTTTTTAGTGAAATAATGTTATTAAGTTTGGGATGAATTTTATTTAGCTATAACATAACATGTTGTTGCTTTACTTGATTTTTCTCATAAAAATACGTAAAATATCTCAATTAGTGTTTTTCTTCAATATAAACCTTTTGAATTATAAACATGAGCAATTTGGGGCAATGAAAATTGTGACCCAATAAACGCTTTAAGGGTTCATAAATATAGTTGTTGTTTTTTCTGGTGGAAAGGTTCATAAATATAGCAATTTGATATGTTTAACTTTTCATATTATCGTTGAAGACTTGAAGCTGATATGAAAACCGTGAGGAATTAAAATCGATATACTACTATTAAATCCAAAGTTTCCTCAAAATTTATTTGTTACATATTATTTTCCTATAATTTTAATTTTTTTTAATAAAATTATATATATTTTATTGCCATATAACATATTAGAATAATTGAATAACTATTTTACAATACTTAATATTTAAAAAACTATCCTATAACAGATAATAGTTATCTACTTACCATATTTACTTTTTAAATATCTATATTACACTATATATCTTAAAATTATATAATTAATAATAAAGTAGTATCTTACTTTTTAATCTTACCACAACCTTCTATATATTCTAAAATATCTTATCAAAATTTTTTTTACACTTTTATTTATAAGATTATTGAACAATTTCATATTCTAACTTTAATATATAAATATATAATTTTTATATCAATAAGTTACTCACTAAGCTAACAAATGTGTAAGCTATTAAAATATAAATATTACATCTTATTTATTTTTTAAGGACCATGTTTTAAATTGTCTAATACAACTTTTCGATTTGAATTTTTTAAAATCTATATCTATCTATGTACTACTATTAAAGCTAAATCAATTTTTTCTACGCTCATCTTCTTAGTATCTTTGTGTCACGTGTCATTTTCCCATGCATCTTCATTTTCAATTTTACTAATTAATTAATATATAAAAATCATTAATATAGAAAATCATATATTATTTCTAATTTAATCTTACCACAATCTTCTACATATTATAAGATATCCTTACCAAATACTTTTTGAAAAATCTTTCCGCTTTCATTTATAAAAGGATTATATAATTTTATTTTCTAAGTTTACATATAAATATAGTTCTTATATGAATTAGTAAATACTCATTAAATTAACAAATATACAATTTAATACAATATAAAGATTACCTCTTCTTTGTTCTTTAAGAATCGCATATAAAACTACCTAAGAAAACCTTATGAATTTTTTTAAAAAGTTCCCTATTTTAATATTATTATTTTAAAATTCTATTTTTTATTTTTAATTTTAAAATATTTATATAATTTTACCATCTATATAAATAATTAACGGATATTAACTTATTTTTACACCTTTATATTGTAGAAGAAATGAAAAATTAGACTATGTGATATTGTCTAGATTATACCTTTTTTTATTGTTTATAAAAAATATAAGTAATTTGATAATAACATTTTTATTTCGGTTAATTAATTTAAACCATTACGGTACATCAAAAGTGTTTAATAAATTTAAAACATGTATTCATCTAATAAATATTAAAATATATGCCATGTGTTGCTTCCTAATCTATTCACCGCCACATGTCATTTTTTTACATAATTTTGATTTTTCAAATAATATATATAGTTTACATCTCTCATATTTAAATAACTATCCTATAATACAAAATAGATATAAAATTATCATACTTACTTTTAAAGTATCTATATTATACTACATATGTTAAATTTTTTACTATTAACAATAATTAATATCTTATTTTTTAATCTCATCACAATCTTTTATATATTTTAAAATATCTCATCAAATATTTTTTTAAAATCTTTTCAATTTTATTTAATTATAATATAATTAGATAATTTCATGTTCTAAATTTAATATATATATATATATATAATAATTTACTCACTAAACTAAACTAACAAATGTATAAACTATTAAAATATCATTTGTTTTGTAAGGATCGTATTTTAAATTACCTAACACAATTTTGTTTAAAATACATCTATTTTAAACCCCTACATTTTAGTCTCAATTTTTTAATTTTATTTTTTAAAATGTTTATTTTACTTTATTATTTTTATAGATAATTAATTGAGATTAACTTATTTTTACACTCTTATACTGTATAAAATATATGAAATTTTCGAATATGTATTAGACTATTTTTTATTTACCTAAAATATAATTAATTTAATAAAAAATTTTGTAAAATATAAAAATATTTATCTGTTAAACTTTAAAATAATACCCGTATTAAAGCACGGTAAACTATAGTAGTTATAAGTAAATTGAGATGAGGGCTGTGAAGGAATTTTGTTCTCCAACAACTTGCTTTAACTCCATAAACTCCTTTGGAGTAGTTGAAAATTTTTTTCTCAAAATTTAATCTCCAATATCTCCCATCATCTAAGGCTCCCAAACACCCATTTCTTGATTCAAAAAATTTCTTCACTTTAATCATCTCCATAAATTCGGATAAGCTTTTAAATAAGGGTTCCAATCACATCCCTTAGTATAATTTCTCTCTTTTTGTTTTTTTAATCATCTAAGGCTCCCAAACACCTATTTCTTTTCTTTCAATGCAAGGTGCGTTTTATTAAATAACTTGTATTTTTTTCAAAATATTATATTTTGGAAATAATAAATGTAGGCGATCTTATGATATTTTTATATTTTGGGAATTCAATTAACTCAATTTACCATTTATAATATGCACGGCTATTGTGCATGCACGCCAAAACGTTGGCGTATACATAGTTTGGGTGTGCATTGATTATAAATTCACACGTTAAATTTAAATTTTGATATTTCACCTTTATAGTTTGTTTTAATATAAAAAAATATCACAAACAAATTAAATCATCAAGGAAGAATCATTTTCATTATATTTAGGGTGTGTTTAGTAAAAATTTGTTGTTGCGGTTATGGTTAGGATTGTAGTTATAGTTATAGTTATAAACGAGTGGTTGTGGTTGTGTGATTTATATAAAAATGTGTTTAGTTAAATGGTTCAGAATTTAGTTTCGATATGAATAAAGACCAAACTATCCTTATCACTATTCTCTCTGATTTCTCTCTCAGTACACCAGTCATTTTGTCCACTACTTCAGAAAAAACGAAAAAGAAAACTTGAGTTTCAACGTTAGAGGCATCCTTGCAAAACCTTCCATAGGAAGATCCATGTCAGATTATCCACACATATCTAACTTTCAAAAACTATATTACTAGTAATCACTATTATATTCAACCCTTTCTTCGCGACTCCATCAATCCCCTTTTCTTCTTTCCTCATTCCTTAGTTTGTTTCATGTTCGAATAGGTTTTTCATTTCTATGGCGAAGATAAGCAACAAAATCCGATCCAAACTTCCAAGTTTGAATAGGGTTTCAATTCAGTTCAAATAGGGTTTCCATTGCTGAATCTAGGAGAAGAAGATTTGATCTTCAATTTGCTCATGTAGAAGACGAAGAAGCCTCAATTGTATCCATTCCTTCGCTCCTGATTGCTTGATTTATTTGATTTCTCAACCGAACCTCCATCTTTGCTTTGTAGAAACCGATGATAGCAACCGAGGAGATGAGAAATGGGCAAGAACATCCATGGTTGTATGTACGAATTTGAATAAATCAATCAATGATGGATGTTCTTGCCCTGATTGCTTGATTTATTGGATGTTCTTGAGCAAATTATGGATGTTTTTACGCCCTGATTGCTTCATTTATCCATCTCTTGAACATATAGTGTAGTTTTGCATCATACTATAGAATATTTTCTTCCCTTTTGTATTTGAGATATCTACTTGTGCGTTCTTGATATTGTAGACCTTCTAGCAGTTAGAATGGAGATGTTCTCGGAAGAACGTCTACAAGACACTAAGGTTCTCCTTGTGGTCAAGAAAGTCAAGGTCAAAACTGAATTGAATGATATCCGAGAGTGAATAAATGAAGATTTGCTCAAGACGTCACCATTAATTGAGCGGATTGACACTCTTTGTTGCCTCGATTGGTCCCACTTTTCGAGCAAGATTTGCTCGTAGATTTGCTTTTGTTTTATTTATTCTTCAAGTGTTAATTGCAAGATGCGAGAGCTGCGTGATTTATACTTTTCATATCCTAAAAGCTATGAGAGTTGCACAAAGTTACTAGCATACTCTTCATCCAATAACAAATGGATATGTTTTTAGTAGTTTGTTTGAGTATTAGTTTGACTTTAATGAATAAGGATACGAGGAAGAATGACCGTGAGCCAAGAACAAGTGTAACACATTTACATCAATCCTCTCTCTAGAGCTTTCAACAATCGTCTTGACACTCTAAACACTAAGAAGTTTGTTACATAAAAAACCCCTTATTTAGGGGTGCTATTGTATTTGTTTATAATACCCAAAATATTTTTTTTCTTGATGAATAGATTTGTTTATGACAATTTATAATACTAGACAAATTATAAAAATATATCAATTTGCGTTCAGCAAATATTCGAGTAGTAGAATTTTTAGTAATTAAACAAACTATTTCGAATATTTTAAGATCATAATTTGAAACAAAATATGTATTCAAACTTTCAACAATGACCATGCAATTGAGCTAATAAATTGGGTTTTTCTGTGATGATTTGATTTGTTTGTAGCATATTCATACGTGTTAGATGAAGAGTTTATTGGAACAAATTATTATAAATACAATAAGTTGTATTGGGCAAAGAGTATGATATTAGCCTTTTTTATTAATGGATTGAACTGTTTCAAGTACATCAAGACTATAAGTTGGAACACGGCTTGTATTTGAACTTTTCAGTAACAACCATCCAACTAAGGGCCTGTTTAGTTAGAGATTTGAGAATTTCATTTAGATTCAGTTTCAGATTGAATTTTTTTTAATGGTGTTTGGTTACGGTTTCATATTTCATTATGGTATTTGTTTTTGTGGTTTAGAAGCTTTGAAAACCAGTATTTTAGAATCTCCTCCATCAAGATTTGGGGATTCTCTCGAGGTTTCCATATTTCAGTTCTATTCATGTCCTTCAAAATCGATTCTTTTGCTTGTACATTTATCATATTCTCCTCTATCAATACACCAGTAAAGACAAAAGACACCAAAACGCACAAAAACGGAAAAGCAAAAAGAAAAAAAAAAAAAGCAAAGAAAGGGAAAGACTAATACCTCGGGTTGCCTTCCGAGAAGCGCTTGGTTTAAAGTCTCTAGCCAGACCCAACTCTGTGGATGCTTCAGCTCACATCAAAAACCTTGTACTGCTCATCAAATCCTTGCAACCACTTATTACTATGCCTATGGATTTTCTTCTTGATAACTCTCTTCATGTCCTTGTGGAAGATCTCTACTCTTCCCAACACTTGAGGATGTCATGGAATAGGAACCTTGTGGATTACCCCATACTTGTATAACAACATCATTTGATGAGGGAGAAACTTCAATCTAACCTTAGGAGGTTCCTTCGGGACTGCCCTCCAACTTTTAGGTGCAGCATGAGTAGGATGGAAAACTTCAAGACGATTTTCAGTAGATGTCAGGCATCACTGGATGAAATCTCGGCCGATATTGGTATAGGGGAGCCCGAAAATTTTCTTCTGTAATGGGATCTCGGTCGAGATGCCAACTCTCTGTTGTGGGATCTCGGTCGAGATGCCAACTCTCTGTTGTGGGATCTCGGTCGAGATGGGTACGGAGGAGGTCGAGATTTCGACCGAGCCTCTTCCCTGGGAGCTAATTTCTTATAGAGCCTGTCAACTCTCTCCATAATGCAAGAAGCTCTCTCCACAGTGTCTTTGTACCAAGATTCATATTCTTTCCGTTGTCGTCTTGCCTTATATCTATGGTACATTACTTCATCCTCCAGATAACGGATCTGCTCTAAGCTTTCCTCACTTTCTCCTAGTCGACTCACCAATAATATCTCATACTCTAATTCCCTCTCCAGATATTCAATCCGCTCCAAGGTTTCATCTAACTCATCTCGAAGGATTCTCATAGCCATTTTGTTAAACTCTGAAGAATGCAAAGACAAAAAGAGAACAAGATCAAAAGTAACAAGAAAGATCTACACTATAAATAATCAAGAAAATTAACTTTCTCAGTCCCTGGCAACGACGCCAAAAACTTTGTTCGCTGGTTTTTCACTCTAAGAATCCGTGTCAAAAGTGATAGAAACTCAAAGGTTGACAAAACAAGAGAAAGATAGTTTTAAATTTATAACCTGTAAATAATTCCCCTAAATAGCAACGAACCCACAGTATATGGATCGTACGAAGTAAGACAAGTATTCCAGGGTCAAACACAAAGACTGGGAAGTTAAATATGCAACGATGATTATAGATAGGATATATCTAGACTAAGAAAAAGGTTGGAAAAGTTTAGGGAAAGAATTCAAATGTTTTTGGGATTTTGTGTTGTTCGCAATCGAATGTCACTTTCAATTGAAAACTGTTTTATAAAAGCAAGGAAATAAAAGATAATGGAATTAAAGGAAAGAAAATGAATTTCAAGGATTCAAGATCATTGTTTATGACATATAGACTGAAGACCACTCATAAAGATAATGGTAGAAAGCAACAGGGATGAACGTTTCTACGCTGATGGTCTATTACTAGGTAAGTCTCAAGATCATTTAGTCCCAATCCTAACTACCTATTACCGGGTAAGTCTTAAGGTAAAGAGGGTGGAAATTAACTACAAACCAAATTATCTAACTAAGGATCAAGTAACCCTTTACCGGGTAAGTCTCAGGAATTACCTAACTTAGAAAGCAATCATGCACATTCAAACCAATAAAGGTTTCACCTTTATTACCTATGGTTAATCTACTATTGTATCCAAGAGGAATTTTTACCGGGTAAGTCTCAATTCCAACTCAGGTTACTAGCTTAGAAGGTTCTAACCTAGATTAATGTCCAAACCAACCATTAGGATTTTATTCAAAACCGATTCAAACACAATCTATTCCATCATAATCCAAGGCATAAACAAATCTCTGTCAACCTTGGAATCACAACAGTCTAGCCAATAACAATCATATCAAAATCTACAACTAAATAACAAAAGGAAAATAAAAACTACTCAACTTGAATGAATGAAAACCTGCAATTGTATTAATCTCGAATTCAAACGTATGTCCAACAAACTGAATGCAAAAGTCTCAAACTTTAATCTAAACTACGAAGAACAATGGTAAAGAAGAAGAACGGTAGGGTACGTAGGAGATGACTCCCCCTCTAGGGTAAACTATGGAAACTCCGGGCTCTCCCGGGCACCGGGAAACTTGGAATGAATCCAAGGCTTCCTTTTATACACAAACCCTAGCCAAAAGGCGTTGGTCCGAAAAGGAAAAAGCCCATAAACGAAATATGACGCTCAGGGAAGAATCTCGGTCTGAAATTACAGTGATCTCGACCGACATTGGACTGATCTCGGTTAATATACACAAATCTCGGTCTGTATACACTTGATCTCGCCCGTGATTGGCTTTGGTCGGGCCCGAGATTTTGGATCTGCCTTCAATTTCTTCAGCGTCTAGGAAATCTTGGTCTGTACTGTGTGGATCTCGGCCGAGATGCCGACCGAGATTGCGCAACAGTAGCCTGGATCACGGGACAAGATGAATCTTCTGGCCGTGATCTCGCCCGAGATGCTTTTGTGGTCGTTCCTTCATGCCCTTAGCTTGATTCCTAACCCTTTCCCGTGTACGTATGCTCGCTCCAATGCGTCCACTTCGAGGCTTGATCCTCAAATACATCGTTTTAGCTCCAAAATGTGTTAAATCACCTACAAAGCCACAAATAGTGTGTGTAGACATCTATTTTTGCAAAGTAGAACTAAACAAGCATAAATGGCACAAACTAAGGCTAAAGCATGAATGCGGAAAGGAAAAATCTACCTAGATGCATGACTAAACTATGTCGATAAATCATGTTATCAATGATGCACGTTTATGTTGAACATATTGCACGTTTAAGTTCATTTATATACACGAATAAAGATAAGTTAATATTATACATCTAATTGTGGATTTTTTCCCAAAATAATAGAAGAATGAAAATAATTTCCAAAGTTAGGTATGAAAAAAAACTAATTCCGGGAAAAGGAAGGCACCCGAGGTTCGGGTGGGAGTCGCCGGCTAAGACTGTGAGTTATCGAATAACTCGCAGTTTCAGCCGCCCGAATATTTTTTTTAAAATTTTGACAAATTTTTTTTTAATTACAAGGAAATCGCCGTCTAAGACGGCGATTCCTTTTTTTTTTTTATAAATACGAAGGAAATCGCCGCCTTTTTTTTTTTAAAAAAAAAAAGCCGATGGATGAGACTTTACTGCTTCCAACTGCCACCAGATTCCTCTGTAACCTGTAACCCAACCCGTGCTTCTCACTTTTCGGACTTCAGCCTTCCTCCTTCACTTTGGTTCACTCCTTTCCTCCACATCCACAAATCCAACCATCTTTTTCTTTCCCTCCCGGCGTTGGTGCTGCTTTTCCCTCCCGGCCGTCTGCTTCTCTCGCTTCTCTCTTCGGCTTCTCTCTTTTTTACCCTCCCGGCCATCTGCTTCTCTCGCTTCTCTCTTCGGCTTCTCTCGCTTCCTCTTGCTTCCTCAGCTTCCTCGCTTCCTCTCGCTTCCTCGGCTTCTCCCGGCCATCTGCTTCTCTCGCTTCCTCGGCTTCCCTCTCTTAAAGGTAATTCAGTTTGTATTATAATTTTGTAATTAGTTTATTATTTTGTTAAATATAATATTTATTAGTTTATGTGTAATTAGTTTATTATTTTGTTAATTATATGGATTAGTTTAGGTATGGATTAGTTTACGTAATGGATATATATTATAAATAAAAAATTACAAATAAAGATGAGTTAAATGGGCTATAAATGCGTTTTTTTATGGAGTGTATTAAGTGTGTAGGCAAAATTTTATATGGGTATTAAGTGTGTAGGTATATAAGCTTTTTTTTTTCCCTCACTTTTTTCTCGCTCTTTCTCTCTAGCGATTGGCGATTGGCGATTCCTCTTCGCTCCTCTCCTTCGCTCTTCTCACTTCTCTCTCTCGGCTCACTTCTTCTTCGATTTCGCGATTTCTTTTTATGAACATCCATCTTCTTGTTCGTCATTGGTGCCGGAAGCGGTGGTGTTCGTGCTTCTCGCTTCGCGGCGAACTTCGGCGCTAAGGTCTCGTTTCTCCTCTCCAAACCCTAGCCTCTAAAATCCTCTTTTCTAGGATAGATATGGTAATTTCTCTTGGTGCCGGCAGCGGTGGTGGTCTGCACTAGGTCTCTTGCACTCAAGAGAAGGAAGAGAAGATGTAGAAGCCATTGGAGATAGATATGGTAATTTCTCTTGAAATGCATGATATTCTCTGGCTTGGTAATTTCTCTTAAATTTCGATCACCCTGATGCTTGTAATTGATTTCCAGTTAAATTCATTTAATTTACAATGCACACCATGTGTTTGAGATATTGTCTGGCGTGATCGATATTGGTATTCATGTTTTTTTGAGTGTATATTTGGTCTGGATATATGAGTAATCATGTGAGAGGCTTTTTGACAATCTTGCAATCTTGTAATGCTAATTTGTATTTCTAGCAAAGGTCTATTCAAATGCTTACTGGATACCAAAGGAGAAGGAGTCCATGGTTCACTTTGGCTTTGGCTTAGGGTTCACTTTGTTTGAAAGCTGTGAGCAGCTATAAGAAAGAATTGGTTCAGTCTTCATATATTTAAAAGCCAAGAGAGCTGACCATATTTACAAAAACTCTATTTTGAGGAGTGAAAATAATCTATCTCCAACAGAACAAACAGTTGTTTCCTGTTTGACCAAATTGGAAGTTTGCAGCAACCCAACTTGAATGACATTGGCAAAATAAGTGAAGAGCTGCTATTTGTTGTAAACTTTCTCTTCCGTTGACATGATCTCCTATCTTTTCTATTTTGTAACTTGTACAGGAAGTTGAGAAAGATGTCAAGGCAAGAACAAAGGGTGAGATCGGTGCAAACTGCACGTATCAGCATGACGCGTCATTCCAGCAACGGACTAGTAGCATTCCGGAAATGCAGAGCTCTAAGCAAATGAAGATGAATAGGGAAATGAGAGGCTCCTCCCAGCCATATAGTTGAGAATTATTAGGCACAGAAACCGCAACAGCCGGCAAGACAAACAACATACTTGCATCTATGGTGACACATGGGATATATTGTGTTGTTGTACTAGGACATGGGCTATGGAAGATCCATGATCACAAGCATAGGCTTGGCCAACGAGTCCTATAGCTGAAATCAGATAGGAAAAATTACAGAGTCTGAATACAACAGTGAGCCTGAGTCTGAGGCACAATTGAAGGCTCTTTTTCCATACATTGTTTCAACCTTCAATGCAAATAAGCCACTGACTGAGATAGTGGAAGATCTGAGAAAGATGCTAGTTCATGTTTCAAAATCACATCTAAATTAGAGCAATTAAATGATGATGATGAGCTCTATATTGGTTTTTAATTTTTCTCCATCTTAATTTTTGTACCTATCTACAGTTGTTGAGTGGGCAAAGGAAGCTCTAACAGGACTAGGAAAAGGTGCTCCATTTTCGTTATGGCTTACCCACAAGTATTTTTCGAAGGTTGCATCTTCACAAGGAAAGCAGGACAATGATCTATCCAACGTGGGTGTTGCAACTTGCAATCGTTTTTTTCTCAGCCTCCATTTTTTGTTTGTCTCCTATGTTCCAACCGACAATGCTAATTGTCTCTTATTTCGGTGGATTCAGCTAATTGGAGTTATGAAAGCTGAATACAAAATTGCTCTAAGATCCTCACTTAGAGATGATTTTGTTGAAGGTGTTCGTGCAGTGCTGGTAGACAAGGATCAGGTGATCATCCTTGACTTATGATTCTATACCTCCTAATTCATATTCTTGTCTTGTAACACAAGTAGGTGAACTCGTAGCCTATGCTCTATCAACACGTTGTCTTCATGAGTCATCCATAAACTCTGTTATTGCTACTCTGCCCCTCTTGAAAACCCCAAAATTGCGTTGCATGATTTAACAAATAGATATAAATGGCTTGCAGAACCCAAAATGGAAGCCAACAAGCATTGAAGAAGTGGACACAAAAGAAGTAGAATCTCTGCTTGATCCACTCCCAGGGGTTGCGGAACTGCCAGTATAATACATCTTACTTAGTTGGGCCTAAAAGGAGGGCAGTTCGTAATAGATTGTTGTGATAAAACACAAATGAATCATTCCTGTGTAACAAGTATATACTTTGTTCTTCTTGCTTGGCTTTTAGGGCACCCTCCTCTTCAGTTCTCTTCTCAGGACCTTGTGTTCCGGACAAACGGACCAACTTCAATGTCGCTCAACTTTTAAAGTTATTACTTATTTTTGAGTTTTCATTCGCCCACCTATATTGTTTTCTGTTTTTATTTTGGTTGATATCTCATCATCTTGATCTAAATGTCTTTATTATTCTTAATCATTTAGTTCAATAAAAAATATCAGTTAGAATCATAAGAGTAAGCTTAAAATTGGGTAACAAAGTTGGTAACAACGAAGTTGGGTAACATAAGTGAATTTGGATGTAGAACGTTGGGTATTAAAATCGGGTAACAACGAAGTTGGGTAACATAAGTGAATTTGGATGTAGAACGTTGGGTATTAAAATCGGGTAACAACGAAGTTGGGTAACATAATTGAATTTGTATGTAGAACGTTGGGTATTAAAATCGGAAAACAACGAAGTTGGGTAACAAAGTTGGGTAACAGAGTATAACGTTGGGTAACAAGGTTGGGTAATAGGGTTGGGTAACAAGGTTGGGTAACAAGGTTGGGTAACAGAGTATAACGTTGGGTCCCTTCACAAATAGAAAGTCCTTCACAAATAGAAAGTGCATAGTTAGTGTTTCTATAAAATTTTGCCTACACACTTTGTTTCCTTGATAAAAAAAATACACCCTTACCATTCTCACCCAATAAAGAATTGGGGTTTATACATCTTAAAAATGAAATTACGATTTAGTATACATAATACATTAATATAAAAAAAAGATATGGACACCATTACGATTTATTAGGGTTTATGGATTTGTTAGGTTTATGAATTAGTTTGGAATATTGGAATATTGGATTTATTAAATTTATTAGGGTTTATGGATTAATTTGGAATATTGGAATATTGGATTTATCAAATTTGTTAGGGTTTATGGATTTGTTAGGGTTTATGGATTAGTTTGGAATATTGGATTTATCAAATCTGTTAGGGTTTATGGATTGGTATGCAATTCTTGTTTATTAACTAAATTAACTAATATAGGCATGAATAACAATGTGGACAACAATATGGATAATTCATGGACATAAGATATGAGATTTTACACGAGATTACTCACAAATGATCAAACCGATTTTCACACCGATGAATTTGGTATCGATCACGAGGATGACATGTATCAATCAGAAGAAGATGGTAATGCCGTTGAAGATATGGACACCGTAATCGAGAAAGATGTAGTGGCTAGAGAAGCATCAGCTATAGATCCTTCTTGGAATGTCGTTCAAGAGTGTGATCCATCTCAAATAAACTCATGACAAAACTGGAATGCTACAGAGCAATATGTAGAAGGAGGTGAATTTGCTTGTGGCCAACATTTCAGTTCTTTAGATGAGTTGAAAAGACAACATACAATTTATTATGTTGCTAGAGGCAAAGAATATACGGTGAAAGTTGCAAAAGAAAAATACTACACAGTTATTTGCAAGCTACGTGAATCATGCAATTGTCCATGGAAGTTGACTGCTGCTAGGGTTCATGAAAATCTTGACTTATGGAGAATAAGTCGATATTCCGGACCTCACATCCCTACTTGTGTTAGAGACGTCATGCATGTGGATAGTAGTAATGTGTCTGCTGCATTCATTTGTGGAGAAATTATTTCTCTTATCCGTGCGGACAAGACAATCAAGCCACTTGTTATCATTGCATTTATGTCTGATAAGTATAATGTGCAGGTTTCATACAAAAAAGCATGGGATGCAAAACAACGTGCAATTTCATCAATTTATGGCGATTGGTCTCAATCATATTCTGATCTTCCACATTTCATGTCTGCACTTCAAAATACAAATCTAGGGACTGTGGTCGAATTGGAGAGTAGGGTTCATCTTCATGCACAAATATTTGAACGTGTTTTTTGGGCATTTGGTCCGTCCATTGCAGCATTTGAACATTGTTTATCAGTTATCTCTATTGACGGAACGCCTTTGTATGGAAAGTATATAGGGGTGTATTGTTGATTGCTATGGCCGTGGACGCAGAACATCAGATTTTTCCTCTAGCTTTTGCCATAGTTGAAGGAGAGAATGGATCAAGTTGGAGGTGGTTCATGGATTTGCTTGGTGAACGTGTTACACAAAGAGTAGGTTTGTGTGTTATATCGGACAGACATGCAGGTATCATGAAGACCATGTCAGAATCTTCTAGATGGAGGGAGCCAAATGCTTTAGGATTTGCATGCGTCATCTGTCATCAAATTTTCAATCCAAGTTCAAGAATAGGCATTTGAGAAATCTTCTTGGATACACTGCTTATCGACATGAACAAGAAGATTTTGACAAAGGGTTTCATGCAATTGGTGAAATGAATGCAGAAGCTCATCAATATTTGGAATCTGTCGGGAAGGAAAAATGGTCTTTGTATCATGATGGTGGCCGAAGGTATGGAATAACTACCACAAACTTGTCAGAGTGTTTCAATGGTGTGATGAAGGGTGCTAGATGTTTGCCTATTACTGCACTTGTTCAGTCCTCCTTCTATCGTTGCAATGCATACTTTGTCCAAAGACATGCCCAGGGTTTACAACATAGCGTTGATCATCAGTTTTCAAAGAAAGTGGAAGAGATGATTGTAAAAAAACATGGAAGTGCAGGGTAATGCTATGGTCACCAGATTCAATGATCGACAACTCATCTACGAGGTTTCAATTCATCTACCGGGGCATCATGACATGGGAGGTCGTCGACAGTTTGTGGTGGATTTGACCCGAAGGACTTGCACTTGTTCAAGTTGGAAGATTTTTAAGGTGCCATGTCCCCACGTATTAGCAGTGTGCCGCATGCGAGGGTTTGATTACACACCTTACATCGATCCTTTATATAAAACAGAAGCTTACTATTTGACATATAGCGCATCATTTCACCCGGTCGGTGATAAGTTAGATTGGCCAGATGTCCAAGGGCCAGAATTGATTCCAGATCCGGCGATGTCAAGAGATGTAGGGAGACCTCGGTCAACTAGAATAAGGAATGAGATGAATAGGGGTGTTCCAGGAAGAAAATGTTATGGAATATGCAAACAACCAGGACACACACAAGAAGACTTGTCCGACACGGGCTAGCACCTCAGGCCTTGGCCACTAAGTATTAGAATTTATATTATGTAATTGCAACTCCAAGTATTAGAATTTATATTATGTAATTGCAACTCCAAGTATTAGAATTTTTATGATCTTATTGCAACTCTAAGTATTTGAATTTTTATGATCTTATTGCAACTCTAAGTATTTGAATTTTTATGATCTTATTGCAACTCTAAGTATTTGAATTTTTATGATCTTATTGCAACTCTAAGTATGTGACTTGTTATGATCTAATTGCAACACTAAGTATTTGAATTTTTATTATCTAGGATGTATCGACCCGTTAGTATCCCTCCCGGACCATACGAGGGATCACTTCATTCACTCCAGCGGGAGCATAGGAGTGAGGATGTTTGGACCCGTGATTCTAGCGTATGTGATTTGAATTTATTTTATTGCACTTATGTTTTTAACTTTTTATTACACTTGTATTAAATAACCTATTGAAATTCTTTATATATGCAGTCCATAACTCCTCTTAAGGGTAGACAGGCCATCAGGCATTACCTCCCGCAGGATGAGAGGGTCGTTTATTACGTACGGAGAGCAAGATTTTATGGTATTCACCGACTGGTCTCCACATTTGAGATGGAGATGTCACTTATTACTGCTTTGGTCGAGAGGTGGAGGCCCGAGACACACACTTTCCACCTATCAGTTGGTGAGGCGACCATCACCTTAGAGGATGTTGTTGTTTTACTAGGATTACGAGTGGATGGGGAGCCAGTGACAAGAACTGCTGCTCATGATTGGCCAAAGGTGGTACAGGAGCTTCTTGGAGCTATTCTGATGCGCCCTTGACAACCATGACCGTGGGTGAGGAGGACGATGCTTTGCGGGTTCGCTCCGATGGACCGCTTACTCGCTCCCGAGCTAAAGCCTTCGCCCAAGCTGCCGGCTCAATCATCCGACGCACCATTGCATCACTTGGACCCGTTAGTGGCATGCCATGTCACCACTCCACCATGGCATAGACTTCCGGCGCCACGTCATCAAGCTAGCAATATTATTATTATTTTATTATATTTTGCATTTAAAATAATAGACTTTAATTTTCGGAACCGTAACTCCGGAACTTAATTCCGGGAGTTACTTGCCGACATTGATAGTCTAGGCCTTTTAATTCGGGAGTTAGCCCCGGCTTTATTTCCTGCTTTTATTTCCCGCTTTTATTTCCCGCCTTTATTTCCGTCTTTAATTTCCGGCTAATGGTTTGACCTTCATCCACTATATAAAGGATGTTTGACCACACTTGTAAAGCATGTCTAATATTAATCAAGCTATTTGAAGGAAAATCCTCTCTCTTGATTTGGGCATCACTTCCTCTTCAATTCCCTCAAAGTTCTTCCTTGGATCAAGTCTTAGATCCAAGAACTCACCTTCGAGGATTCTTCTAAAGAATCAAACTCTCAAATCCACTACAACGTTTGCTCGATCTCTCTAGATCGAATCAAACCTTCGCTTCCGCATCCATTTTCAAATCGCTTCCGCCTTATCAAACTTCTATCAAAGTTCTCATTTGCACATCAACACGAGTAGTTGAAGCTTTAGCTTGGTCTAGATCCGGCGTTCGTTCTTCAACGCTTCCAAGGACGCATCAAATTGGTATCAGAGCCATCTCAAGAAGGTAGGGACCACCTCAATGAGACCAACAACAACGATGGCCAGACTCCGGATGATTTACTTTATGTAGATACGATGGATCGGAACAAGTGTTTCGAGCGCAACCTTAGACGGTACGGATCGCCCCCACCTCTACCAAATGCACAACATATTAGCCGTCCCGTCCAGGATGAATCCCGACACACCAATCGACAAGATCATCATCCTCGACGTTCTAGTAATGATCGGTATGGACAACGCCGCCAACAACCTAGCCGGCGATCATCATACCGCAGCTATGATGAGTATGACGAGAGGGATGATTTTGATGAGTTCTCCGACGATGAACCCAACTTGGAACGGGTGGCTCATGTCCGTCCATGGCACCCACCCGTCCGAGACCCATATGAGAACTAGGACCGAGGAGAAGAATGGTTGCCTCCTCCTAACCCACCAAGGCATGCACATCAACGAGCTCATCATGATGATATGCCACCGCCCCGCCCGGATCCCTACAAAGCTCGTAGGGAAGGTAAAGTTAAATTTCCAATATTTTATGGGGAATATGATCCTTGTGTACTTCTTGATTGGGCACATGACATGAGAAGGGCTTTGAAGCATTGCCACTATGAGGAATATGAGAAGATCGAAGCGACAACCTTGTATTTTGAAGGCGATGCAAAATCTTGGTGGAACCGGTATGAACACGTCCGTGAGAGCCGAGGATGGGAACCGGTTGCGACGTTTGATCAATTGATCTACGTCATGACAAAGAAGTATGTCCCCGACGACTTCAAAAATGATATGCGGATGCAAATTGTCGAGCTCCAACAAGGCAAACTCACTCCGGTGGCCTACTTGGCCAAGCTCGAGGACATGCACATGAAGGCCGGCATTTCGGCCTCTTCCTCCGCCCTACGCACCAAGTTCATGAGTGGCCTTAATCCGTCAATCCGACGTCCCTTGAGATCGTTCCATACAAGGACTTGGGAGCTTTGTGTCATGCGGCCATGAAGCTTCACAAGCAACAACAAGAGAATCCAAGATACTCAAGGTATAACTCATCTCAAAGTCAATACGCTTATTCTACTAACACCCGTGCTCGAGATATATCTAGTTCTCAAGATTCCGGCGCCACCAAAGGAGCCCAACGGATGGTTTAATCCACCCGACAAGCGGATATCGAGAGGGCACCACAACGTGGTCCCAATGCCCCGGCACAAGCGCCTTCCGCCCGCACCCCTCAAGGACCTCCACCGGCGGCACGGACAAGAGAGCCCTGTGTTACAAATGTAGCGGATTTGGTCACGTCCAATGTGATTGCCCGAACACTAAGCGTGTGTTGTTTGCCAACCCCTCATATGAAGATGAGGAAGATGAAGAAAACGGCGATATCATCATAGAGGATGACCAAGACGCCGACCCCTACTACGGCATGGAATCATGCGACGAACAAATGGCTTGCGGCCCGGCACAACCCGGTAAGTTTGCCCTTGTATCTCGTCGAATTTTGGCCGTTAAAGAATTTGTTCCTATTGACCAACGCGAGAATCTTTTCCACTCTCGTTGTTTGGTCAATAATACTAGTCTCTCTTTAATAGTCGATGGGGGTTCATGTTGTAACATTATCAATGAAAAAGTGGTAAAACACTTTAAGTTGCCTACAACCCCCCACCCAACACCTTATGGAATCCAATGGATTTCCGATAAGGCGTGTGACACCGTCACACAACAAGCTTGGGTGACGTTTTCCATAGGCACCTATGTTGATAAGATCCTCTGTGATGTTATCAAGATGGACGCCACACATGTATTATTAGGACGACCATGGCAATTCGATCGTCGTACATTCCATGATGGTTATCTTAATAGATATATGTTCCAATATAATGGAAAAAGAGTCACATTATTGCCTATGACTCCACATGAAATATTAATTGATTATGCAGAACGGAAGAGGCAACAAGCCATAGATGAGACCACTATGGTGCCGGCAACATCGGACCCTCCTAGGAGTCCTCCCGATGTTGTGGGTTCTAGTACTTCCGGATCCCGGAACACCGCCCCTAGTAACCATGCTATTGAGTCTAGAGGTAGTAAAGGAAGCATTGTTCCCACGAATGCAACTTTACCATCTCTGGACCCAATAATCAAAGGCCGGTGTGAGCCGAGGGTACTTTTGGCCCGGAAACATGATTTGACACCGGTCAAGGAAGGCAAGTTACCATGCTTCTTGCTAGTCCCTTTTTGTTTATCTACTTCCCATGACCTAAGTAATATGCCGCACGAGGTGTCTACTTTGTTGTCTGAATTTCAGGACGTCTTGACCGATGATCTACCACCCGGCTTGCCACCGATCCGTGGAATTGAGCACCAAATTGATTTGGTGTCCGGCGCGTCTTTACCCAACCGTGCCGCTTACCGTGCAAGTCCGGAAGAGACTAAGGAGCTACAACTTCAAGTCCAAGAGCTCCTAGACCGGGGATATGTTCGTGAGTCGCTTTCACCATGTGCCATGCCGGTCATTTTGGTGCCCAAGAAGGACGGGTCTTGGAGGATGTGTGTCGATTTCCGAGCCATCAACCAAATAACCGTCAAGTACCGGCATCCGATCCCGCGCCTCGACGACATGTTGGATGAACTCCACGGCGCCACCGTTTTCTCAAAGATTGATCTCCGAAGCGGTTATCACCAAATCCGGATGGCCGAGGGTGACGAGTGGAAAACGGCATTCAAGACATAGTACGGGTTATATGAGTGGCTTGTCATGCCGTTCGGACTTTTCAATGCCCCATCAACGTTCATGCGTCTCATGAACCATGTCCTCCGCTGGTTTTTGGGTAATTTTGTCGTTGTTTATTTTGACGATATTCTTATTTTTAGTAAGTCTTTGGATGAACACATCAGGCACCTTCGCCAAGTGCTCGAGTGCCTTAGACAAGAACAATTATACGTCAATTATGAAAATTGTGTCTTTTGCTCCGACACAACAATATTTCTTGGCTATGTCGTGTCTAAGGACGGACTCCGAGTAGACAAATCCAAAGTTCGCGCTATTCGGGAGTGGCCTACACCTAGTACGGTCTCCATGGTCCGAGCCTTTCTCGGCTTAGCGGGATTCTACCGACGCTTTGTCAAATACTTTAGCTCGGTAGCGGCGCCGCTTCATGAGCTCACTACTAAGGGTGTCACGTTTGAGTGGCGTGATACCCATGCTCGAGCGTTTGATGCGCTCAAAGACCGACTTTGCAATGCACCGTTACTCCAGCTCCCAAATTTCTCGAAAACCTTCGAGGTGGAGTGTGATGCATCTAATGTTGGCATGGGGGGTTCTCCTACAAGAGAATCGGCCCATTGCTTACTTTAGTGAAAAGCTTTCCGGTCCGCCACTCAACTATCCAACTTATGACAAGGAACTATATGCTTTAGTTCGTTGTCTAAAAACATGGCAACACTACTTGTGGCCGAAGGAGTTCGTGATTCATTCGGATCATGCGGCTCTTTCGTATCTCAAGAGCCAAACTAATCTTAGTCGGCGCCATGCAAGTTGGGTAGAATTTCTAGAAACCTTTCCTTATGTCATTCGGCATAAGAAGGGAAAAGAGAATGTGGTAGCCGATGCCCTTTCTCGGCGATATATCCTTTTGGTGCATATGGACGCCAAGATCCATGGCTTTGCTTTTATCAAAGAGTTATATGCCACGGATCTTGACTTCAAGGATATATTTGCAAAATGCCTTGACTTCCGAGAGCATGAGTCTTTCTTTATAAATGATGGCTACTTGTTCCGCGCGGGAAAACTTTGTATTCCGCGTTCGTCCATACGCCACTTGTTGATAAAGGAGGCCCATGAGGGTCGTGGTCACTTTGGTGCTACCAAGACTCTCGCCACTCTCCAAGAGCACTTCTTTTGGCCCAAAATGCGCAAGCATGTGACACGGTTTTGCACAAGTTGCATCACATGTGATCATGCAAAATCGTGTCAGGGTCCGGAAGGATAGTATTCTCCTTTACCTATACCAATGGGACCTTGGGAAGATCTTTCCATGGACTTTGTAGTTGGCCTACCAATGTCCAAGCGAGGCAACGACTCCATTTTTGTGGTAGTCGACCGTTTTTCAAAAATGGCTCATTTTATCGCGTGTAAGAGCACCCACAATGCCAGCGATGCCGCCACGTTATCCTTTAACAATGTGGTGCGCTTACACGGGATACCACGTTCCTTCCTTAGTGATCGGGACGTGAAGTTTGTGAGTCACTTTTGTAGGACGTTATGGGGAAAACTTGGAACCAACTTGTTCTTTTCAAGTAGTTATCACCCCCAAACCGCTGGTCAAACGGAGGTGACCAATCGGACTCTCGGTGCTCTGCTTAGAGCAACTCTGAGGAACAACCCACGAAAGTGGGAGGACTTACTTTCGGTTGTGGAGTTTTCGTATAACAGGTCTAGGCACTCGGCAACTAAACTCCCACCTTTTGAAGTTGTCTACGGCCTTAATCCACACACGCCTTTGGACTTCACACCACGCCCACTCAAGGATGGTGAACACATCACCGCCGCAAGTCGAGCCGCCTCAATCATTGAACTTCATGAGCGGACAAGAGCACAACTCCAACGTCGTGCCGCCCAACTTGCCGAACAACGCAATAAGGGCCGTCGCGACATATCTTTTGAGCCCGGAGATCTTGTTTGGCTCCACTTAAGGAATGAGCGTTTTCCATCTTGACGCATGGGCAAGCTATCCGGTCGAGGTGATGGGCCTTTCCGGATCTTATCCCTCCACGTCCCCGTTTCACCGTCGTCAAATAGGGGCTCAACATAAGGGGCTAGATCCTTGACATTGAACGTTGGGCCTTTCCGGATCTTATCCCTCCATGGGCCTTTCCGGCTCCACTTAAGGAAGGAGCGTTTTCCATCTCGACGCAAGGGCAAGCTATCCGATCGAGTTTGATTCTTCTAAAGAATCAAACTCTCAAATCCACTACAACGTTTTCTCGATCTCTCTAGATCGAATCAAACCTTCGCTTCTGCATCCATTTTCAAATCGCTTCCGCCTTATCAAACTTCTATCAAAGTTCTCATTTGCACATCAACACGAGTAGTTGAAGCTCTAGCTTGGTCTAGATCCGGCGTTCGTTCTTCAACGCTTCCAAGGACGCATCATATTCTGCCCAAAGAGGATTTAGTAGGTTCGTCCTTACGTATTCGGTGGCTACGTGAACACTTTGCAAATCTGCCAGCTGATGCCGACGAGGACACGGTGAAGTGCTATGCAAGAGCTTATATCTTGCAACTCATGGGTGGTATATTATTTGGTGATACGACAAGTAGAAATGTATAATTACTCTTCCTCCCATTATTGGC
Source organism: Fagopyrum tataricum (assembly GCA_002319775.1). Lineage (NCBI taxonomy): Eukaryota > Viridiplantae > Streptophyta > Magnoliopsida > Caryophyllales > Polygonaceae > Fagopyrum > Fagopyrum tataricum. The sequence goes on along the minus strand of CM008282.1, from coordinate 38,242,282 downwards.
AGACTTTGAAGAGGCCAATACATACAGTTGGGGCAGTGCTACACTTGTTCACATGTACATACACTTGTGTAAAGCAGCTCATAGGGGAAAAACAGATATAGCTGGACCACTTATCTTGATACAGGTTAATACATTTGTGTTTTTTTTTGTAATCATTTACATTTACAACTTGCTAACTTATTTGTTTCACAGTTGTCGGCATGAGAGCGGATTCCCATCGGAAGACCTACTTGTACAAGAGTCCCATCAGACATGGATCCACGAATTGCGAGGAACATAGCTAGGAGGAAAGCATCTAGGGAGGCCAGAGATTTAGTTGGAAATGAAAAGCCTGCATTTGGCTCCCAATTTATTCCTGGTGATGATTCATTAGCTAGAAGGTAAACTTTTATTAGTTTATCCGAAAATATATTTCTTTGTTATAGCTAATAACTAACAATTTGTTTAATGCTTTTGCAAGGTGGATACATTGTTCCTACAACTATGAGCATTCATCTCGACCGATCGAGTATTATCGAGATATTTTGGATAGACAGCTAGGGACTGAGGTACATCCTAATGATCTTTATATTTGTTTAATGCTCATAATTTAAATAACATAAGGTACACCTAACGATCTTTATATTTTTTTTTTAGTTTATATGGGTTCCTTATTCAAGTGATGTACTACAACGTCTTCCCGAGATATGCCGATCGGGGGCCCATATATATATATGACAGAGGCTCCACTTATATGTTTCGACATAGTGGAGTGGCATCGACCGGGTCGGGTCATGCGACAGTTCAGATTTCCACCAGCTATACCACATGACTGTGACTATGACAAACAACTACACAAGGTGGACCGAAGAGGAAAACTGGACTACAATTGGGCTGACTATCATGATAGATTTATCAAGTTATGGAATGAGCGCAGTAGTTTAATTGTCATACCACAAGTATAAATTCATTTAAAGTAGTAAAATTTTTATTATATTGAATTGTATGTATATGTAATTTTTTTCCCCCTCATTATATTGACTTATATGTATGTGCATCACAGCCCTTTCACATCCATGGACAAGAAGCAATCCGGCAATACATGAATTGGTTTACATCCGTGACACGCCGTTTCATTTCTCCACCAACGTCTAATCCAACGGGGTATCATCAACCGACAGCTCCAAATTTGTTCATGCTGGTAAGCAATTGTGAAAAAAGAATTTATAACCATTTATAATAAAAATTCTCACATTCTCTAATTTTCTAATTTGTAGGGACAATATGCGGCTAATGTAGGATATCATGGGCGACAAACGGCATACACTACTCAACAACATCAGAGTTCCCAAGATCTTGAAGGGTTGAGCCAAAACGTGAACACGTTTTGCAACTACTTGTCAACCGAAAGTACAAACATATTGGGTAGAGCAGCCGTTGACCCATTCTAACTTCTTAGGGGCCCTTCATCATAAATGCCTACACCGGAGGTACCACGATCCTCCCATCAGTCTCCATCATTCTCCACGCCACCGTTGAGCATGAGTCCATCGGGCTATTCTCCATCGGCCTTCACTCCGTTGGGCACACCGGTCCAACCAAATATATTTGCATCTCCACCTCTACCACATTATGCTCAGTATAGAGATCCAGTTCTTGATTTAGGTGAGCAGCATGTCTCGGTCTCACGAGCCTTATCGCCGATTATTGAAGATGCGTCGACATCTAGGGGAGAGAGAGGTGGAAGAAAAGGCAAAAAGAAGACAACTTAGACCATGAAGAACATCTATGTATGGAGAATGATTTTGTAAAATAATTTGAAGAAACGGTGATATTTTATAACATTATTGCAAAACAAATATTTGAAGTTATTATGTCATTCTATATTATGTATGCAGTATTATTATGTATGCAGGATGATAATAGTATTATGTATGCAGGATGATAATGGACATTCTGTAAAACACAAAGTTGCTGTTTTGTTTTAATTACAAGGAAATCGCCGTCTCAGACGGCGATTTCCTTCATATTTTTATAAAAAGAAAAAAAAGAAAAAAAAGAAAAGGGAATCGCCGTCTTAGATGGCGATTTCCTTGTCAAATTTTTTTAAAAAAAATATTCTGGCGGCTGAAACTGTGAGTTATTCGATAACTCGCAGTCTCAGCCGACGACTCCCACCTGAACCTCGGGTGCCTTCCTATTTCCGGAATTAGATTTTTTTCCGTACCTAGCTTCAGAAATTATTTTCATTCTTCTATTATTTTGAAAAAAAATCCTCTAATTATATATAACCTCAAAATCTAACAAATTAACTTTCATCATGCACGTTTATGCTTAAAACGAGTGACATATAAACACAACCATCAATTTATATGTATTAACCGTGTAGTCAATTTTTTTCCCCTGGTAGGACGAAAGAATAAATTGGTGAAAGACTGAAAGGTAATACTAAGCCGTAATATAATATAATCTATATTAGAGAATTGATATATTTCATTATCTAGAAACTGAATTATCTTTTCATTATTGTCTAAATTTAATTAATAATCATAGCCGTCGGATGTAATTAATCCGACATTTGTATTTCTTGCCGTAACACTTTTTCTCACATGATCCTAACTCTGCATATATAAGGCTTGGTTGTAGTGAGAACATATATTACGGTAAGAAATAATAATTTATCTCAATAGTCGGATGAAACCATTGACGTACTTGATTTAACGTGTTAATTTGGAAGTTCTAAACTAGGTTTATCACAACATTGATTATTAACAACCTTAATGTCACAAATTGTATTCCGGGAACCCATAAAACCCCCTTGAAAATCAAAGATTCTTACTAGAAACCTTACGATCAAAGTAAATAATGTGGGCGACACTCTTGCTTTTCTTGATCAACTGTTTGTGCCGATGTCTCTTAAATCGTCGAAGACTTCATTCGAAGTGATATCTTTCTGTGACCGATATATATATTTGCATCGTGATATCTCCTCATCCTCTTAAAATGATTAAGATCATCTAAAATACCCCAAATCCCTTTCCTCTTAAAAAAAAACTATAATTCTTCAAATTTATTCAATTAAAATTCTGAAAGTATATATTTGTAGTTATATAGTAACTAGGAAGGATGAGTGGCAGTGGAGTACTCGTTGAAGAGAATATTAATTTGATGGAAGACAAATGGCCAGCTAGATAGTTGCTGGAATCCTGAGAAAAAGTTAAGATTGAGGAGGTTGTACTTGTCCTTTTAATATTGATAATTTATGTGAATAAGCTAATTTATTTAACAGTGGAAAGCTCAGTCATGTGAAGTAAGCACAAGGAAAGGGAGTAGAGTCTGAGAGTGTCGAGTCTCACATGAGAAAGGAGGAAGGTACCAATGGGCAGCCCCCAAATCGAGGAGTATTAAAGCCCTTTCTTGCTGTATATCTTTAATATGGAACCCTAATTCAATACTTACCTTTTCATTCATGTGATGCCTACTTACCCACTGGCCACTGCTCTCTCTTCCCGTTTTTAAGGGCCTTTACATCGACTCATGCACCTTAGATTGTACTTAGCATTACAAAGCTACCCTTTGGTTTAGGTTAATAATGCAAGTCAGCAAATCCCTCTCGATATAAGTAGTCAAACTATTGAACAAGATCAATATTGAGATATGCTAGCTATTCAAAGGCTTTTACACTACACATTTTCAAGCTTAGAGGGCACATCCTCCGTTAATAATGTTTATTAAAAGTGTAATGTTAAGATTATGCTCGGATATTTAATCAACCCGAAAAGGCTCACTTAAAATTTGGTCTTGGATCTGGCTTGAGAATAGCCCGCCTTGAAAACTAGGGTTTTTGAGACTTGTTGATTTACCGCTATTGTAGCTTTGACCTCGAGTTCTTTAAGTGAGATCCAAAGAAATAATCGCAATTACATATGTTTCGCTAGCTTGACATGATTCATGAGTGAGAGTTGCCTTCGAATAGGCTTCTTTAATCCCTAATATTTGTGAATACTCGTTGTTGGTGTACACATGTCCGGCTCGTAAATGGTGTAATCCGTTCTTATAAACAGAGCCTCGGATTATTTGGGGCCACATTATGAAAAGATTGGATGGTTAGTATCAAAGTGATAATAGTTCGGTTGATAAAAACAAGTCTTTGTTATGTTTATTTTGGTCTCAAGTTTTAGCCCTTAAATTTGCATTTTTTATTTTCTAAAAATGTATAAAAGTAATTGATAAATATATATTATATAATTAAAAGTTTTGAGAAAATATATTAATAGTTGATAACAAAGTCTGTGTAAATCCAATTTTATATTTGAAAAACGTTACAACAATAAATATCTTTCACATGTACTTTAATCTTTAAAACTATACTTAGATTGAGTTAAGCAAGTAAATTTTCATTTTAGGCAGGGAGAGAGAGAAAAACTGAAAAGGTTAGTTATTGTCTTTACAAAATATTTAGGCCGAGAAAACCAATACAAATCATAATAATAAAAAAAATAAGGTAATTTAAGAAGTAAAATGAGATAGAGATATAAATTTACATGATTAGATACATAAGTTATACATATACATAATATTATTAAAAAAAATTTTTATAGAGACACCACGTTTCAGTGCAAATTATAAAATACTCATAACATTAAGACTTTGGCTAGCATATAAAATTCAACGTTTCACTTTTATTTGTACAATATAGGCATAACAATAGCAAGTTTAGTCCCAAACTTTTCCCTATATTTTGTGAACAAGAGAATATTTTAAAATTGGTTATTTCAACATCGATTATAAGCAAAATAAAATAATAATAATAATTCTTATGTAATTTGTGAATAAGAGAAAACTTTCACGTATCTTCATGATGGTATATTGGCTGCGAACTACATTGGCCCAACCCATTCAAATTGGGCTCATCATCCCAGGTTTAGAAATTAGAATCCTTGTTTACAAGGCCCAAAACAGCTAATGTTTTGTACTTAATTCTATAGCCATTTTTATACGGCTGTGCTATCGAGTTGCTAATACGTTTAAAATTTTCAAACAACTCCATTGTAAATAAAAAAAAGGGACGTGTTATATACACGGCGATGAAATTACTTAGTACTGAATATATTCACTCGATGCCAGCGTTTGACTTGTACGTTGTTTGGTGGCGCTGGCGTCTAAGATCAGGTCATCGGGCACTATTGTAAGGCGTTGAAGCCACCCTTCCTTCTTTTTATATTTAGGGAAAAAAAATTGTGAACAAGGTCAATCTATTGATTGTAACTTGTTCATGCAATTACATAGCAAACCAAAAATGTTACTTAATCAAAAATGGCGAGAGTGGAGGAGATAGTTTGACAACTCATAGATTCTAATTGTAAATATATATTTGATCTACAAAAGAAACATACATGTTAATGTCAAAGTTTGAAGGTTGAGGAGCGCAACGTCGCCGTCTCATTCGAGGTGGAAGGATGCTTAAGAACGGTGAGAGAGGGGAGCAGCGTCGCTTGGAGAGAGAGGGGAGCAACAATATCGCGAAAGAAGTCCAGAGAGAGAGGCTAGGAGAGAAGCGAGGGCGGTAGTGGAAAGTTACTCTGGGATGGAGGGCGGTGGTAGAGGAGAGTGTAACGGCGCAGAGAGGGCGGGGGAGGAGCGATAACGAACGCAGAGAGGGCGCGACGATGGTGCTCAATGAACGACTAAGCTATTTAAGCGGCGAAATTGGATTTTAAACCAAAAATTAGGTTATGGGCGCCAACAATTAGTTTTTTTAATAAGGCGCCGGCTCTTTGCGTTGGCGCCAGGAAAAATTAATTATTTTTATAAAAAATAGCACCAGTACCGAAATTAATATATTTCTCCGTAGAAGTCGGCGCTCGTTGAACATCATCGTGTGCGTGTTTTTTTGTCGTTAGTTAAGTAATATTCGTGTATTTAGCTTTTTCGATAAAAAAGAAATTATTTTTCGTATCTTGTTTTTAATATATTTTTATAGAATCTGTTATCTATTTTACAAAACTATTTTGGTCTTTTTTTTTAATACTAAAGAAAAACCACGATTAATTACTTTTAGAAAACATAATCATTTTTAATTAAACGATGATTGAATTATATAGGAACATTTCAAGTAAGAAGGGGTGTTACAACGCACGCGGTATTATGAATTAATCTTGGCCGATAATTCACTTGATCAAATGGTTTTCATCTATCCATCTCAAAGAACCAGACTCAAATACTTTACAACACACTCATTAGGGCACGGTCAACTCAATGCTTACCAAGTGGACTTTGTAAACCAAGAATCCATTCATTCGATCAATAGTCTCAAACATAGACACCGCAGGGAATTTACGGTTGGAGATCGAACCATGGTATTTCGTTGGGAATAGCCCTCAAATTCTTAAACTCCGGCGGATATTGCTCAATTGTAAACAAGGTCAAAGCATCTTGTCGTATTTTGTTTGTCTCTATTTATCGTGGAACGAACTGAATTCGTCTCTTCAGTCAACGACGATCTACCATATATGCTCCATGGTAAAAGGAGCTTATTTTTGAAAGGAATGATAAACGTGTTCATCAATATGACGATTCATATCATAACCTCCGTTTATTGTGATATCCAAAGAAATATTAGCATTTATAAAAAAAAAATTAAATATACGCGTTGACCATTCAGGAGGAGTGTACACATACGGCTTCAAAAGAAACATATATTCGTGTAGACTCACATACTTTGGCTGCTCGTCAAAATACAAGTTCCGCTCTAGGTAAACTCGATAAAATGCATCTTTATTGTTCCTATTGTAACAAAACTGGTACGAGAAGGCAATTGTTTCAAAATCAATGGCTACCCGGAGTGGTGGAACAACGGAAGAGGATCTTCCTTTAGCACCGACGGCACGTGACCAACTCGGCCTCTTGTGGCATCTTGTGCCCCTGTCGCCAGCGTTGGCAATGATCCAACACGCTCAAGCCCACACTACCGCGAATGCGTCGAAACACACATATGAAAAATCGTATCCACCTCGCTCACCACCCAAGATCGTACCATTGTCGGTTCTAATATAATTGACTCACAAGGGGTCGATCTTTTGGAGAAATTCAAAACATTTGATGCATCGTCCAATGTAACCATAACATGTAATGTATCTCGTACTTGGATATTGGACCGTGAAACATCTTTTCAAATGACGGATAATCTATATTTATTTTCTACAATGTCTAATGTCAATTTCGTATTTTATTAAAATGCCTAATGGAAATCAAAAATCTAATAATCAAGTTGAAAAAGTTATTTTTAGAACTAACTTTATAATCAAGTGGGAAAAATTATTCTTCTTCAACGTCAATTCTGCGCAAGATCGGAATATCTACTGCTTACAAATCGGAACATCAATTTGGAAATCCAACGGAACTTCTTACAAATCGGTATTGTGGATTCGCAACTTCATAAACTAACAAGTATTACAATATTCCATAAATTAAACATAAACAACTTCAGAAACTAACAAGTACTACTCTATTCCACAAACAAATTCGCAAAAGGCATTGTAAATCAGTTTTGAGTCTGATTAGAAGTAAGAAAGAAAGAAACTTCAATCAATTTCAAGAACTTACTTATTTTGGAATATTCATGAACAACTTAAGTAGGAATAAACAAACTTGGATCAATTTCAATTATTTTATCTTCAATACACAAGAGCATTCCAACAAACTACCAAGTATTACACTATTTCAAAGTTTCAAGCATTATGGCACAATTTTATCATAAACAACATCCATCAATCGTGATAATTCTGAAGATATGATTATACTCATGTAATGAAAACTAATAGCTCAAAATTGATAAAACCCTAACTTTTTTCAACCTAATGTAAACACATCAACAACAACTTCAATCAATTTAAATTAAATATAAACAAATATTTTTCCTCTTGGTGCCCTCAAGGTTGAACTTTTCCTCTTGATATCCACCAAGTTTTAAAATTTTTCTTGGTACCTTTATAATTTTATTTATTTCCTCTTTATACCCATTCTTAATAGATTACATTCAAAATACATTATAAAATAACCAAAAATCAGGAAAAAAAATTATTTAAAACTAAAATTGACCTCATTAAATTTAAAAATAATAAATTTATAATAAAATTGGTTTCTTATGGATAAATTTTATATATTGAATTAAAGGCAATATTTATTTTATGAATTAAAATATTTTTTATCTTCGATTTAAAATAAAATATATAAAATCAGTTTTTTAAATTTTTTTTTAAGATTCTAGAAATTTAAAAATAGAGTAAATTTTTATTTATTTTTGAATTTAATTTATATCATATATTTTCATTCGATTTTTTAAAAAAAATATTATATTTTTTTTAAATTTTTTTAAGAGTATGTAAACTAGAAAACTAAAAAAAAATTCGAATTAAAATAATTATAAAACTTCAAAAAAAATATTATATTTTACTATATTTTTAAATTTCTAGACTCTTAAAAAATATTTATTTTTCATTAAATTTATATATTTTATTTTAAATCGGAAATAAAAAAAATTGATTTTTTTTTATTATAAATTTATTAGTTTAATATTTAATGAGGTCAAAATAGTTTTAAAATTATTTTTTTGATTTTTTAATTATTTAATAATGAATTTTAATGTAATATATTAAGAATGAGTATAAAGAGGAAATAAATATAACCATGAGGATACCAAGAAGAATTTTAAAATTTAGTAGATACTAAGAGGAAAAGTCCAAACCTTGAGTGCACTAAGAGAAAAAATCCTATAAACAACAACGTCAAAAACTAACACGTATTACAACATCCCACAAATTAAACATACACAATAACTTCAATCCAACGAACTACACAACTTAAAGTCCAACCGTCCGAAAGCTCACAAATTCAAAGCCAATCAAAAATCAAAGCTCACAAATTCAAAGCCAATCAAAAATCAAAACTATAACGTTTAACAAATCAGTTTAAAAGAAGAGCAACCAACAAATATCCGGTCAACACAATAAAAACAAACCTAACACATCTAAAATTTAACTTCATGTAGCAATTCAAATTGAAAACCTCATATTTATAGACAAGCATGAAAAACAAACTTATGAAACAAAGCAGAATAGCCGAGCAATCTCATGTCATGATTACCTCTCGTAAGTTGTTACAAACAAAATACGCATCATATTGAGCTGAAATTAGTGGATTGAATTGTCGATGAAAAAAAAATATCCAAGTTGCTTGAGAAGAGCATGAAGCTTCTGGAATTTTGGCGGAGGGAAGAACTTGCTTCTTCACAAATGTCGTAACACTATACATGCGACACGTTATGAGAGAATTTTGGTCCGAAAATACCGTGGCTCAGTCTTCTCTTCAATGCTAGATGATATCTTCAATTTCCGACGTTTGACAATTCGCCGATAAAGGGTCTTGCCACCAAGCCTTCTCTGCTTCACCACTTCTTTGCGCCGCCGAATGGCCAACTGGCAATGTGAATATTTGTTTAGGAATGGAGACGGCGGCAAGGGAAGGTTGGGTTTGTGCTGACTGGGCGATGAGAAGGTTGTGTTTTGGGTCGCGTTGCCACCGCTTTGCGCCGACTCGGTTTGTGAGAGTCTATTCTTTCAGACCAAGTTTTGGTCCTTAGTCGAGATTGGTTTTGGCCGAGATTGGCCTTTCCGCACCCGCGGACATGACTGCCGCCCCTGCGGCTCAGGGAACTGCCCCTGCGGTTTCCGGCGGCTGCAGCCGGTTTTGTTGACTCCTTTGACCCGTGCTTTACCTTTTCTTTGCCTTCTTCGTTAAGTACTTCCCTTGGCCAATGAATAAGGGTTTCTCACTCCATTTTCAGCTTACCACGTTCTTCTTGCTTTCCCTTTGTTTCTTCTTGATCTTGTGTGTTTCCTCCTTGGTTTTGGAAGAGAATGAATGTGGCTTTGAGGATGATGATGCTAGTGATGTGTGTTGATGTGCTTGGAAGCCAGTAAGGTTGTTGGTGATCATTCCCTTAGCTAACCACAGCTGTGGTAAGCTTCCTTCTTCCTCTTCTCTTCTTTCTCCTTTGATTCCATCTCTTTAGCTTAGGATTAGATGAATTGAATGTAGAGTGATGTTGGAATGTGCATGTTGTTGCATGTGTGCGATTTTGGAATGGAATAGATTTGATTTGATCACGTGAAGAGCCGAAGAGAAGCCCCGGGATCACGTTCTGCACTGTCGCCGCCCCCGCGCCCGGAAGACGCCGCCCCTGCGGAAGCCGTGCCGCAGCGCCCGCGCCTTGCCTGTGTTGCCTACGCCCCTTGTCACTGCGCCTGCGGCTGCTCCCTGCCGCGCCTGTGGGTTACCTGTTCCGCTCTTGCGTCCCTTGATCACGCAGGTGCGTCTTGTCCCGGGACTACCTATAGTTGGGTAGCTCCTTTCCTTTCCTAGTATGAGGAACTAGTACCATGCTAGGTATCGGATGTTGTTGAGTATGATATAGATTTGCCGGTTACGGCTTTGAGGTTTACGAGTAGGACATGATCCTTATGGATCCCTTGGGTCTAGGTGTGACCCTCTTTGTGTGATAGGAGTTTGATATATACATATGTATACCTTGTATAGGCCGTGTTGTCCTCAGTTTGGAGTGGACCTGAGTGAGAGTTGATCGTAGTGATATGACTTTTGAGATTGAGGTAAGTCCATAGGACTTACTTAGCTGTCATCCTTATATTGGATGTGTGCATGATTGTTGTCTGTTTTATGCTTTATAGCATGCGTTATGATGGTCACCGACCTATGTTATATTGACCGCCCATTGTAGTGGCTGTGACAACTTACCTTTCATCCCGGAGTGGAGTCTGGGAAGTTCTCTGTAAGCTAGTTAGTTCTGGTATACGGGAAGGGCACCTATCACTCCATATGGTATACGGGAAAGTGCGCTGATACCACTCCAGCTAGCTATTGCACGCAGAGGCGAGGGTTATATATATTCCTCGTGTCACGTATATTTACATATACCGATTTATATACTCTTGAGTGCTTAACGTTATAAAGATAATAAACCGGATAAATGTGTGATATCATGATGATGTGGTAATATTCTTGATATGTTTTTGTGCTCTAGCATCTTCTTATATATGTGTATGGTTAGCTAACGGTTTTATACCGTGTTGTAGATCATTTGCAAGTTAGGAGAGCTGCAGAGTGATCTAGAGGGGTGATCTGTTGAGGGTTCCGTACACTGGGCAATATCGTGGGTTTTTGGGTTATTATATTGTACGGATTTCTGTTTGACTTTGTACTCAGCAGTACTTTGTATCATCTTTTTGATATGTATATATATATATATATATATATATATATATATATATATATATATATATATATATATATATATATATATCAGTTTTCTGTTTTGTTTTAATCTATTGGTGCCTTGTTGTAAGATTCAGTGAACTTGTTGTCAGGCTAGGGTCAGGATCCATTGTGAGATCCTAGCCCAGTAGCACCTCGAGTCCTACGGATTTGGGGTGTTACACGGCTATTGTCTGAGATCGTCGACGGGGAGTTAGGTTTAAGACGTTTTCAGATGTAGATGAACGAGAGAGACATAACTGAGTTTTTTGGTAGTTTTATTTGCTTCTTCTTCAAGTACGTTTTTACCCTTAATAATATACATATAGTACCTATCAATACCAACCATTTTCCTTTTATTTATAATTCGAAAAAATCAAGGGTCTAGTTTGTATCCCGATACAAAAAAAGTCATATTAGGCCAATCTTCTCTAACTTTAGTTAGTCATAAAATTAAAATTTCGAAAACTATTCAATTTTTTTAATAAAATTAGTCAAAAATCAATTTACTAAACCAATTACACGATTCAGATAATGAAACCAAAATTTTATCCATACAAAAAATTTCAAAATACCATGGTTTTATTCGCGAAACATTGTGTACATAACTCACCAACAAAATGGAGTAAAATTTAAATATCGTCACATATAAAATGTGCGCAGTTCCTTTTCAATCTAATCTACCTTTACGTTTTCAAACACCTATTCTTCAAAATTAAACACCCTTTGGATTTTTCTTTACAAATCACCTCAATATAATGTTTTACATGTTTTCAAATGCTTTGCTTATGCTTCTATATTTTCAAAAGAAACAAATAAATTTAAATTGAGAAGCCGAAAATGTTTTTTTTTTTTTCTGGATATCCATTTCGTTAAAAAGGTGGCATTTATATAATCTTGAAAGAAAAAATTATTTACTACTTGAGATGTTCATTTTTACAGAAAGAAAAAATCTTTTAGAAAACTGGTTCGCCTTTTATGTTTTTGAAAACAAACAAGGCCTCTCACAATTAATGTAGTTGATAAATTAATATATCATAAAACTAGGGAAGCTATTAAAATCTTTCTTGTTATAATCTCACCCACGTGCAGAGAAGAGTTTATCGACATCCATGGATCTTCACGAATACGATAGACGATGAAGAGTTGAGCGGCCGACGGACAGCAACTTCGGTGCACATATATAGATTCATTCTTCGTATCTGGTCTAGTCTCAGAACTCTTCGCGGATAGGTAAGAAGTCAATGTTTTTAGTGGTAAGATGGAATTGGACAAAGCAAAGAGTTTTCGGCCGAGGCCAACAAAGACCTTAATTACATAGATGATTGTTCTTCCCCTTCTCCGTCTTTAAGGTAGTATGGGAGTATACGATACATATGTCGGAGTTGATGAAATGTTTTATGCAAGGGATATACTCATTAAGACCACCAACAGTGGAGAAGAGGTGTTCACAAGCATGCCGGTGGTATTGCTGGTTGTATTCTATCTGGAATTAAGTAAAGATTTGTATGAAGGGATGCTTGATCAAAAGCAAATAAGGTATGCAGGCGGTTTTCATCTAGTGTTGCAGGCAGTTGCTGGAGGTAGAAGAAGAGAACATATAATTAGGTAGATTGTGTAAATCGAACTTAGGTGGATTCAGTAATCGAATTTGTTTATTAATATTGTGTATTACAATTCTGGTGTTAGGTATTAAAATTTCGATATAAGTATAACTTAAAAAAATACAGAATACTGAGATTCAATCAAGTGGGGTACTGATGGATCTCGTGAAGAATTGATTTAATTGAGTAATGGGCTACTCATTCTCTTTCTCATTTAAAGGTAGGTGTCTGATGGAAAAAAAAAGTTAAAAAAATGGTGGTTTTTCCACTGTGACATCGTTTTAGTGTAACTTAAAATTGTTGTTTTAAGTGGGGTACTGATGAGTGATAAGGATGGAGACGCTTCTCAAACAAGTCAAAACACAGGAATTAATTCACCTAAAAAAACAATTTAAAAATATAATGTTAATCATATCAAGGTTGATGAACATGGATCTACAGAATTGTGTTGATAAAGCCAAGGATAATGATTTTTTTTTTCAAAAAAAATAATGGGTGACAAAAGGACAGATGGCCCGCCACCACCGGCAGTCACCGCCATGACACCATGCCTAGTTGCCCAATCTCTGCAATCAGAAAGGTTATTTTTTTAGTTGAACAACAACAGCAAGGGATGGACTAAGGGAGGGCTTCTTTGATTTTGAATATTCTGTCAGTCATGGTCAGAAGTCAGACCCACAATCACATACAACCTCTTTTTCTTATTTTGGCACCTTCGTTGGGAATAATAAACAATGAATGAAGAGGGATATCAAAGTCAAGGCTGAAGGGGGTGGGGTGTGTGTGGATGGAGAGAGAGGTTTCTCAAACTATGGAGACGCAACAAGAACATGCTTTAATAGGACAAATCTATATCTCTTCTTTCTCTCTTTTATTATTTACTTATTTGCTCCTCTCCAATCTTCTCTTTCTCTTTCTTCTTCTACTTCTTCTTCTTCTTCTTCTTCTTCTTCTTTCTTGTTTAGAACCACTGAAGAACAGTAATGGAGAGAATCCGGGATTCAATACCAGCTAGCTGTTCATCTCCTTTCACCTCACCAACTGGGTTTTCTTTTAAAAGAAGACCCACTTACCAAATCAATGGTTTTCATCTTTCTAATTTGTGTTTTCCTCTCATTGTGTTCTTCTGCTCATTAGCTTCTTTTTTTTTGTGGTAATAGATGGAGATGGGCAAGCAGATTTGTTAAAGGAGACAGCTACAATTACAGTACCAGATAGAGCTGCCAGGAAAGAGATAGAAAGACAGAGATTGAGAAAGCTCTTGAACCAAGGAAAGAAGAAACGAAGACGCCTCAATGCTAAACTTGTGACATCGTTTAGTCACAGCCATAGCATTACCAACAACGCTGTTCATGTTCCCAGGAAATCAAGATCTGGTATTTCAAACAGCTGGGTTTTCTTTTTGGAATTTTGGGAAATTTTCATGTTTTTTAATTTGGGTTAATTGGATTTGTGTTGTTGTGCAGTGGGTAACAGAAGAAAAGGCAATTCATGGGTTAGTTCTTACGCCTTTCAATCTGTCTTTGTAGTGTATGTGAAAATTGGATGTTTGTTGATGTGAAGATAATTGTTTGCAGAGATCAATTGGATTTAGTAATGCTGAGGTTCAATCATCAGTACCATCACTCCAAAACGAGATTGAGATTGAATTCGAGATTGCTGAGGTTTTATATGGCCTCCAGAAACAAGTTTCTTCGTCGGATGAACCTCCAATTGATGGTGGGTGAAGGTGAATTTGAAGATGATTACTAGTAATTAACTAATTCTAATAGTCAATTTCTCTTCTTTTTTCATGTTTCTACAGATTTGGAGAATGAGGACAACCAATCCATAGCAGCAGTTCATGGTCGCAGAGTTGATAAGGCGTCAAAAGCCGAATCCCTAGAATATGATAAGGATGTTACTAATCCAGTCAGCAATGGCAGCAATTTGACATCAGAAGTGTAAGCATATTGAAGATTTTTGCTACTTTATTTGTTCACCAATGGATGTCTAAAGCATGCTACATTAATGTCTAAACCAGACCTGCAATGACGATAGAAGAAACCGATAGCAAGCAGCCAGAGAAGTTTGTAATTGATCTGAATGTAAGAAATCTTTTACAGAGCTTATTTATACCTTAATATTGGTTTTGATGAAAGAGCATTAACTTGAAAAATTCTTTGAACAGGAACCACCTCCTATGGAAGGGGATGAAATGGAAAGATCGACAGAACCAGAGGAAGCAACACTTAGAAGATTTGTACAGAAGGAAATGGTAGATGAGAATCACCTGTCATGGAAAATGGAGATGAAAGCTGAATTACAGGACTTCGATCTTACAAATAATAAACCAAAGCAACAGTTTCGGAAACAGCAGAAGGCTTATTTCTATAATACAGCAATTACAAATGATTTGCAATTCTGCTCACACAACACCAAGAAGGAAAACATCATTAGACCTGCAAGTAGTCTCAAAATCACAGATGACTATGCTCAACAAACAATGGTGTGTTCTTTTTTTGTCCTTTTCTATATTGAATTAGAAAGATAGTTATTGTGTTTTCTTTCTTTTTTCACTGGCAGGCTGGTAGCCCTCTCTCCTTCCCAACAAATCAGAATATGAGATTTAGCTATCCAATCGGAGCTTCATTCTTGTCAGTTTTACCCAGAAATGTTCTCCCACAGAATCCTTACTTGGATGGACAATTGCATCCCTCACAAAAATTTTTGCCAATTCAAATACATCAGCAAAAGAATCTTCATTTCACAACACAAGAAAATTTTGGCGGTCAGAGAATTGTGGCCTCACAAAGTCTATTTCCTGTTCATTCACCAAATGTAGCTTCAATGCCATCTGCAAGTGGTAGTGATGGTCAATGGAAGTATGCAACAGGTATGGATTTGAACTTCTCAGAGGCTCAGTATCCTGTGGTGGTTCCAAACATATTGCATAAAACAAATCCGAGTTTTCAAATTCAACCTGCTGATCGTGGATTGCAACATAGAAGTTCCGAAATGATCCAGAACATTAATCAGACAAATTTTGATGCTTCAAACTACAAGATGTCATTTGCAAAGCAGAATGCATTTGCAAAATTCCGCCAGAGCAATAGAAATCACAGTACTTCGCAAGCCATGGCTGCTTCTCAACTGAAAGTAGTTCCAACTGTCAACTATCAACATCAACCACCACTTGCGGCTAAACTTTCAAATGATTTCTCCATTTTCTCAGGGAATTATTTTGACAGATCAACAAATTCCTTGCAGCAACAGACCTCTGACTGCCACCCTCCTCGGCAGAAGTTGGCAGTCCCTAATAGTCATATACAGACATGACTCCTGGACAGCAACCCCTAACCTAGAAGTAGCCCAAGCCTTATCTTGTGTTAGATATAATAAGGTTTCCAGCATAGTGAATTTATCCTTAACACGACGCCTCAGTTTATTTATTGTATCACTTTTTTTAGTATTCGGGGTTTGTTCAGTCTCAGACGCAATATATTTTACCAAATCGAAGGGGACTGAAGTAATTAAAATTTAGGAACACTGTCTAGTTCAACAGAAGTCTTGTATGTTTTTCCACAATGGATACTAGTCTAGTATGATTTCTTTTTCTACAGAACTACCTCTATAAAGCTGATTTCCAGTGACAATTTTGACATCAGCTTGTCCCATTTATTTATTTACAAGGTTTGCTGCAATCAAAAAAAATTTCCTGCTGCCATCACTTGGACATAGGGTTGTTATAGGAGACGAGCTACTCGGCCTCGTCTCGGGTTCAGTTCGGGGTTGTTCACTTTTATAAACGAGCAGAATACGAATATATCAAAACTTAGGCTCAGGCTCGGCTCATCAAAAAATGTCTTGTTGCCATCACTTGAACATAGAGTTGTTACAAGAAACGAGCTATTCAGCCTCGGTTCGAGCTCGTTTACTTTTATAAACGAATCGAAATGAACACATTTTAAAGCTTGTTTAAAATTTAGACTCGGCTCGTTCATTTTCTAAACAAGCCGTTTATAAACACATTTTTAAAGCTCGTTTAAAATTTAGGCTCTGCTCGTAAATAAACGAGTCAAGCTTGAACATGTCAATGCTCGGCTTGTATAACCGCCCAACTTGAAGATAAAAAATACCTAAATTGACACATGTTGAAGGTTCATATGTCTATATTTATTATGTGCTCTTTTTTGCTTGTGGGTTGGATGAGTTAGGCATTAGGATTCATCTGTACCTTTAACTTAGATGTCAATTACTTAACGTGTAAAAATTGTTCTCTTAGCTGGTGACATAATAAATACAGCTCCATATTAAATATAGGCCTTTTCTAATATGTACTGTTTTCTGTTTAAATGCCTAACAAGAAAAATGTTAAATTTTTATTCCCCATGTTTGACTGCGTATAAAAGTCATGCTTACACCAGAAGTAAAAATGGAGTAGTCGACTCACATGCATATATGAAAGTTATTAACTCAAATATCAAACATCAACAAAGCTACAACAGCGGACACCTGAGCACTAGTTATGAGTCTATGTCAAACACATCAGCCGTGTCGGACAGTATGCAGGAGTGAGAAAGAGTAGGCACCTTACTTCTCAAGGAAAGCTGCCAACTGGCTGGCGACGTCTTCTTTGGCTTTACGATCAAAAGGATCATCTCCGATGTACAAATCAAAAACTGATTTACATAGAAGCTTGCTCTGGATGCTCCCTACTTCTGTTCCATCAACTATACAATCCAAGCATTGTATGTAAGTGTTGGCATATGATATAGAAATACAAGGAAGGAAATTTCTCCTTCAAATAGAGGTTCTTCATAATGTGATCACTTACTTTTCGTGTGAAGCACATGTCCTTGCTCTCTTGAGAGTTCTATCACTGATCCACGAGGAATTTTGTACTCGTCTTTGAAAAGAGAGGTGAATCTGTAGAAGAGCTTCATGTTAGTTTTGCTGCTATGTTAAGTTACTTAAGTGAATGCCAAAGGAAAGATGGCGAAAACAAACATGCAGAAAAAATAATGGTTAAAAAAGTATTGGTATTGCTTTTCTTCAATCCTCCAAATTAAGGAAATAGATTGAAAATCCACAATGGTAGAGGAAAATACTTTATACTAAACAAAAAAAGTTTGGTAATTTCTCAAGTGAAAGGAATAAGTTGGCAATATTTTTAAAGATCAAGATATCAAGTCAGGCATCCAAAAAGTTCATAATTAACAGAGAGGGATAGCAGACCACAAACTCCAATGAATAGATGCAATGCACAAATGAAAATGTTATTTGCATCCAGTCTTAAAATAAATTAAGTACTAAATTTCACAATTGTGGACTCTGTACACACCCCCACACAAGGGCTCCTTATGCAAAGAGCAATTGAAACATATGAAGTAAGTGAAATAATGCAGTTAACCTCAAGAATCTTTGAAACTAATTTGAGTCATTTTCCAACTTCCGATGAATTTCCGAAGCAGTTTAGGGTTCGAGTTATGAAAACAAATCGTTTACCTCTCGAGTAACTCTTTGTTATCAGAGCCCCCAAACTTTTGAAGCCTGCTTCCGACAGACTCTTCAAAAGCACTGCGTACTGAACGTATACTTAACTTTCCATAAACTATTTGTAGCCTCACAGTCATGCTAACATCAGCTTCCAACAGATGTTTGCTTAAATCCTCATTTTTCTCTAACGCAGAGGCAGAAAGCTTTTCATATTTTTCATCAAGACACTTCTTTACATCAATGTCATCAGCATATACACCTGACAAATGCAACTCTTAGAATCTAAGAGAACTGTGAAAAGAGACTTGAGCCACATAATAGACTATAAGTATTGTTCCAACATTACAATTGATTCACTGAAAAACGTCAGTATTTTGTAATGTGCACAGAATTGATAAATTGGACAAATAAATGCCATTTCTATCTTGTAACATGGATAACTCCGCCAGAAAGGAAGAGGGGAAACATTACAGAATTGATAAATTAGACAAATAAACCTCAGTATCTGATGATTGCATTATCAGATAATAAGGCAAATGTGTAACGCCCAACATCAATACGAGCTCATATTCAAGCGATCAACGCAGTATGCGGAAGGATACAAAGCTCAATCACAACAAGAACAGTGAGAAATTACCAAAGGCGTAGACATCGATGTTCTTGAGACCTAAAATGCTCTTTCTCCGGAGACCAATTCCGAGCAACTTGTGGGAATTATTGATGATCGAAGGGAACGAGGCTCCAGTTTTGGATTCAATTACCGAAGAAGAGCCAGAGTTTTCGGAGAGAGAGAGGGAAGCCCAAAATGGGGAGGAATTACTTTGAGGGACTCTATCGAGAACGAAGGTCAATGCTTTCTCACGGATTTTGCTATTCTGGTTAGTTGCTACCAGTGCCACTCCGGTGGCGGCAGCTACAGCGGCAACTGTGCAGCCGACGGCAACAGTAGAGAAAGAACGGTGGTTGGAGGAGTTGGATGGTGGTTGAGAAAATGAGAAAGGGAAGCGGGTTGACACCATTGTTGCGCTAGATGTAAGATGTTAGGGATTTGCAGTTAACTACTCTATGTAAATCTCAATACACGGACACTGCTTTGAATGGAAGTAACTTCAATGTGGTTCTGGCCTCTGGGCGCAGTTTGCGTATGCGTTGGAGAATCTGCATCCCGTGTACTACGGTTTATTCCAATTTTAAATTGGACGAAATGAGGGTAGTAGGCATGTATAATTAATCTTAGATTTAATAGGTAATAAACTAGACCTCTTGATTATTTATGAAGATTAATTAAAAGATTTAATTGTTAATCTGAATTTAGTAAAAAAACTTCAAGATCAATCTATTCAGTAAACTACATGTCCAATCTATTTTATAAAATTCACGTTCACTCGGATTACACAAATTCACACCCAACATACACAAGGTCCGAGGTTCTGTTAAACATATTTATCTTGTAGTTATTGAGTTTTGAACTTTGGATGACAGACTCTTATACCAGCTAGACTAATTAAACTTGTAATATATTGATATTTTTTTAAAGTTATTATAAAATGCCTACTTACACAAACGAATGTTACACAAATATAACTCGATTTACAAAAAAATTGTAATTACCCAAGCCTATCGATTTACACAAGTCTATCGATTTACACTAGGTCATTGATTTACACAAGGGCATCGATTTACACAAAGTAATCGATTTAAACAAGCAATGCTTTGTGTATTTGTTGTTTATGTAATAACCGATTTATTAATACCGAGTTACACAAGGTCCGTCGAATCGAGGTACACGAGGTCCGAGTTTCATAACTATAATACAAATCTTGTACACAAACCCTTATACAAATCATTTGACAAGACTCGATTTACAAATGCTCGATTTACACAAGTCTATCGATTTACACAAGCCTATCGATATACACAAGCCTTTTAAACAAGCTCTCTTACAAATTAATGGAAGTACAGAAGGTGGTACGAAAAAAAGAACGAGGATACCGAGAAGAGTTGGCTGTCAAATCCTCGGCGCAGACGGGTGGGTGGATCTCAATCTCGCAACCGCCATTGGTGCATTCTTCTCCGACGTCTCGATCTCGCAACAGTCATTGGTCCTCGCCGTTGTTTGAACATTCGCAAGAATTGTTGTTGGAACAACCAAAACCCTCCGATCTCAATTGCCATCGTCGGTCTTCTTCTCCGCCGTCGCCGTCGCTTCCCTCTTCCGAAACCTTCGTCGTCGTTGGTCCTCTTCCCCGCTATCTTCGATCTCGATTGTCGTGTCGTTGTACCTCTTCTCCACCGTCGCCCGACCTCTTCGATCTCGGCTGTGGTTGGCTCTATACACTCGGAACAACATAGAGCCAAACAACGGTGTTCTTCGATCGCCGGACCTCTTCCGAAACCCTCGCCATCACTGGTTCCTCAAACTGAGTGTTCTTTTTCGATGGTTGAAGGAGGTTGCGGCTTGGCTTTCAGAATGGGCGACTAAGGTTTCGGAATGAGTTAGGGTTTTTTTTGTAACGTATTTATAGACATCTCTAATTATTTCCGTAGTAAATTTCATTCTTACCCCTCTTATTAACTAGTTTTTGATTTAAAATTTTAATTGATAATAAGATGGACCAAGTTTGTATCTACAAAACAAAAATGCCTTTCTACCCTATTCTTTTCTTTTATATTTGTAAAAAAAAGTAAATGGTAGAATTTGATGTAGAAACGGAGGAAATAAGGTTAAAAATGTCCACTACATCTAAAATTACTTTTTGGTCTCCTTGTTGAATTTGTATGACGAGCGTCGTGAGTCTATGGCAATAGACCTTAAAAGTATCATATGTCCCAAGGGTTTTAAATATTCTTTGTAAAAAAGTTTGAAATTTCCTTATAAATAAGTTTGTCATCGTTAAAAAGGGAAAGATTGTTGAAAGTTTGAAACATATGTCCCAAAGATTTTTCTAAGTGTTTTGATGCCGAAAAACTTGCGGAATTTTATGTTGGAATGTGTTTTATCTTACTCTACAAGAAAGATAAGAAAGATGACCTGATTCCATGACAAAATTTTTTTAAAATAATCATAAAGTTTTGGCTAGGTACTATGGAGGTACATCGGTCTGAAATAATACTAGAAATCTACACATATATTTGGTAAATGGTAATATGTTACCTTGTATGATATATTGTGAATTGTAGTTTCCATATTTAGTGCTCGTAAATGATAATTGTCTTAGGAAATAATTATAGAAATTGATCTTCATGATATACATTGTCTAGATGTTACTTAGCACTATATAAGTGATTGCATGACACATGTGACAATAGCTTTTGTAACATTTTAATCAAGGAGAGATATAAGAAAGTCAACATGTAGACAAGAAACCTTAATGTGAATGCTTAAACTTGTGAATGTTTAGGTTTTAAGTGTCTTGTAAATTACACAAGGGCATACTAAGGTTAAAGACTAGGTACCGGAATCGGGAAGTCAAAATTGTAATTTGTACACAAAAATTCCCATGATGTTAACAAGTTTAAAGTCCTCCCTACACCTAGGAGGAGACAAGTGATTTTTATACCGATCAACTAGTATGATGATCCATTAGGATATTGGGTTCTAACAAATACCGGAATGTTATTTATGCTTATAAAAGAAACTTGTCCATAAGGTAATGTGTAAAACAATTTTATGAAATAAATAGCGTGCCACTTATCTATGGATTCCAGTTTTTGAATTTGTTATATGACTTTGCATTGATAAACTCGTAAATTTGTTCTAGTGTGTCTTATAGATGTTTACACACAAGCACACCTTCTATATATGGTTGTTCATTGGTCCGGAACCGGATTTGAACCAAAAATCTATTATTAGACCTGATATGGACCGAATATTTAGATTTGGTCACAACAGTTCGATAGGGGGACAAGCTATTTTATAATTACTTTTGGATCATGGAGGTCTAAAAATAAACACTTTAAAATTTTTGGCTGACCGGACTAGGCCAAAATATTCGGTCCACGTCCAACAATAAATTTTTAGATCCGGTCCAAAATTCGGTTCGGATCGGAATTTGAAAAGCTACCTCGAGCTAGAGGTTTCCTAGTAAAGGCCACTAACCAATTTTAGATACAATTTAAAAACTGGTTGAACTTATCTAATATAAGGTGTTCAAAAGAAAAGAACAATATTTCTACCAAACGCAATTGATTTCCAATTAATACATGGCGGCATGTACCGTTATTTGGGGTAATTTACAGATTTTTTTTTTGAAATAATAAAAACTAAAAATTATTTTACAATATTAAATTTAGAATAAACTGCATTTTCAACCTACAAATAACTGGGTTTCAGTTACAATACCGAGTTACACAAGGTCCGTCGAATCGTGGTACACGAGGTCCGAGTTTCATAACTATAATACAAATCTTGTACACAAACCCTTATACAAATCATCTGACAAGACTCGATTTACACAATGCTCGATTTATACAAGTCTATCGATATCAATTTACACAAGCCTATTGATATCGACTTACACAAGCCTATCGATATAAATAAGCCCTTCACACAAGCTCTCTTACAAATTAATGGAAGTACAGAAGGTGGTACGGAAAAAAGAACGAAGATACCGAGAAGAGTTGGCGCTCAAATCCTCGGCGCATACGGGTGGGTGGATCTCAATCCCGCAACCGTCATTGGTGCCTTCTTCTCCGACGTCTCGATCTCGCAACAGTCACTGGTCCTCGCCGTTGTTTGAAAATTCGCAAGAACAGTTGTTGGAACAACCGAAACCCTCCGATCTCGATTGCCATCACCGGTCCTCTTCTCCGTCGTCGCCGTCGCTTCCCTCTTCCAAAACCTTCTCCATCGTTGGTCCTCTTCTCCGCCATCTTCTATCTCGATTGTCGCGTCGTTGTACCTCTTCTCCGTCGTCACCGGACCTCTTCGATCTCGGTTGTGGTTGACTCTATACACTCGGAACTACTCAGAGCCAAACAACAGTGTTCTTCGACCGCCGGACCTCTTCCGAAACCCTTGCCATCACTGGTTCCTCAAACCGAGTGTTCTTCTTCGACAGTTGAATGGGTTACCCCTCTTCTTCGACGGGTGGGTGGATCTATCTCACAACCACCATTGGTTCCTTCTTCTCCGACCTCTCGATTTCGCAACAGTCATTGGTCCTTGCCGTTGTTTGAACATTCGCAAGAAATGTTGTTAGAACAACCGAAATCCTCGGATCTCGATTTCCATCGCCGGTCCTCTTCTCCGTCGTCGCCGTCACTTCCCTCTTCCGAAACCTTCGCCATCGCTGGTCCTCTTCTCCGCCATCTTCAATCTCGATTGTCGCATCGTTGTACCTCTTCTTCGCTGTTGCCGGACCTTTTTGATCTCTGTTGTGGTTGGCTCTATGTATAACGAGCGTTGTGAGTCCATGACAATAGACCTTAAAAGTATAATATGTCCCCAAGGATTTTTGGATATTCTTTGTAAATAAGTTTGAAATTGCTTTGTAAATAAGTTTTTCATCGTTAAAAAGGGGAGATTGTTGAAATATATGCCCCAAAGATTTTTCTAAGAGTTTTGATGACGAAAAACTTGCGGAATTTTATGTTGGAATGTGTTTTATCTTACTCTACAAGAAAGATGACCTGAGTCCATGACAAAAAAATTTAAAATAATTAAAAAATTTTAGCTAGGTACTATGAAAGTGCATCGGTCTAAAATAATACTAGAAATCTATACATATATTTGGTAAATGATAATATTATATTATATGATATATTGTGAATTGTAGTTTTCATATTTAGCGCTCGTGAATGTCTTAGGAAATAATCATAGAGATTGATATTCATGATATACATTATCTAGATGTTACTTAGCATTATATAAGTGATTGCATGACACATTTAACGATAGATTTTTTATAACATTATATTCAAGGAGAGATATAAGAAAGTGAACATGTAGACAAGAAACCTTAGTGTGAAGGCTTGAACTTCTGAATGTTTAGGTTTTAAGTGTCTTGTAAATTACATAAGGCGTACTAAGATTAAAGACTAGGTAGTGGAATCGGGAAGTCAAAATTGTAATCTGCACACAAAAAATCTCATGATGTTAATAAGTTTAAAGTCCTCCCTACACCTAGGAGGAGACAAGTAATTTTTATACCGATCAACTGGTATGATGATCCATTAGGATATTTGGTTTCAACAAACACTGGAATGTTATTAATGCTTATAAAAAGAAACTTGTCCAAAAGGTAATGTGTAAAACAATTTTATGAAATAAATAGCATGCCACTTATCTATGGATTCTAGTTTTTGAATATGTTATATGACTTAGCAGTGATAAACTCACAAATTTGTTTAGTGTGTCTTATAGATGTTTACACACACCTTCTATATATGGTTGTTCATTGTCCGGAACCGGATCTAAACCAAAAATCTATTAGTAGACTTGATATGGACCGAATGTTCAGATTTGGTCCAAACTGTTCGATTGGGGGCCAAGCTATTTTATAATTACTTTTGGATCATAGAGGTCTAAAAATAAATACTTTAAAATTTTTGGGTGACCGGACTAGGCCAGAATATTCGGTCCACGTGCAACAATAAATTTTCAGATCCGGTCCAAAATCCGGTTTGGATCGGAATTCGAAAAGCTACCTCGAGCCAAAGGTTTCCTAGTAAAGGCACTAAACAATTTTTGATACAATTTAAAAATTGGTTGAACTTATCTAATATAAGGTCTTCAGAAGAAAAGAACAAATTTACTACCAAACGCAATTGATTTTCAATTAATACATGGAGGCATGTACCGTTGTTTTGGGATAATTTACCAAATTTTTTCTTTTGAAATAATAAAAACTAAAAATTATATTACAATTTTAAATTTAGAATACACCGCATTTTCAATCTACATTTAACTGTGTTTCAGTTACAATGATTACTTTTTCAATTTTAAAATCCGAACAAAGTAATATTGCGGTTTATAATCACGATTAACATTTATTATACACAAACCATGATATAAACTACGATTTCAATTTTTATTCTATTTTATTGCATAACTACGTTTCATGAGTTCATTCCTCTTCTCACTTTAGAACCCCGTCGTCACCTTTTCCTCTTTTCACTAGCCTATAACACTCCCATCCCAAATCATGTCCGCTGACCACTCTTTATCGCCTAGATAGTTGTCATTAGTCGATGCTATTCCTTCGAAATGGTTCATCTCGCAACTTTTTTCCGACGGTCATGATCTTTTATATCACTTTTATAGGTATAATTTATATCTTTTGTGGTTGGCAGATTTTGTATTGTTTATTATTTTTCTCGTAAGTCACTAATATTTTGATCCCATTTATTTAGTTTCTTCCGATCACTTAAAAAGATACATGTATTAGTGATCCAATCACTCTTAAGAAGATACATCCATCACCACATCTGACATAAATTTTAATTTTTAAATTTTAAATCAGTAAATAAACTCTTAAACTCTGAAGAAACTAATATCTGGAATGCAGGTACT
This sequence comes from Fagopyrum tataricum, assembly GCA_002319775.1. Classification (NCBI taxonomy): domain Eukaryota; kingdom Viridiplantae; phylum Streptophyta; class Magnoliopsida; order Caryophyllales; family Polygonaceae; genus Fagopyrum; species Fagopyrum tataricum. The sequence continues at coordinate 38,216,380 of CM008282.1, read as the reverse complement.
CTCTCACAAAACCACATAATGAAGCTTAGAGTTGAGAATTTTTTGTTTGTTCCAAATTCACATTTCATTTTTAAATTGAAAACAATATTAAAAAAAAATGTAAAACTTAAACCATGGTTATAAACCGTGGTTTATGCAAAAAAAAAAGATAAAACTAAAACCGTGGATTAAACCGCAGGCTATATGTAGAATTTCAGTTTGAAAATACAGTTTATATTAGAAAAAGATCCTAATTTACATACCCTATCTTCATTATTTTGTGGTACTGAGTTTTTGGCCGACGAAGGGAACCCAAAAAATAAAATATGTGGGCCAGGTAAAGTTCTTAATTGTAAAAGCTGATGTTACCGTCAGATATTTCCACAAAAAAAATGACAGATCCATTTTTCTTAAGATTGAGGTCTAGACATTTTTTAAAATAATTTCCTTAAAATGAAAATAGTATAAATTGTGTGTATATATACATATATGTGGATACATGATGCAACTCCCATCAAGTAGGTAGAGAAGATGGTTGCTGGTCAAGCCTCCTGCTCCACCACTCTCTCTTCTCTGCTCTCTTCCAACTTCAATTTTTGCTCTTCTCATCCCCCACCTCCTTCAGGTAAAGTTAAACATGTTTCACTATGAAACTTTTCTATAATCTTTACAATTCTTTCAGTTCAACTTAATAGAATATTAATAAATTTGCATGCATGTGCAGGTTTCCAATTGTGTAAGTTGAGATGTACATCTCAACAAGGCGGTGGAGGAAGCACTAGTAAATTGAGTTCAATCATCCATGAGAGGAAAGCTACAAGCTTTAATGGTGTTCAACACGATCATCACAGCTTAACACTTAATGAATATGTTGATGTGATCCCCACTGATCATCTTCCATTGATTAAGTGGCCTCATCATGAGGTTGCTCACTTCAAATTCATCTCTCTAATTTTCTTTTGCTTTCTGCATGTATATATATATATTTGCCCCTCCTGACATTTAGGGCTTATGGCTAGGAATCATTTCCGGTAATGAAATAATTTCGAATTAATTAAAAACTATGTTTGTATAGAGGTTTTTACACATGAAGCTAACCTAATCATTTCCATTCCTTTTCCTTAACCGATTTCATTCCGTTTTCATTCCATCACTCCAACCAAACGGGCACTTAATGTGATGGACGTGTTTTCGTAGGTGGATAAGTCAGATAAAGTGAGAGATGGAGTTGAGAGGATTAAGTCCATGTTAAGTAAGATGAAGGACGGCGATATTACAGTTTCGCCGTATGACACAGCTTGGGTAGCGTTGGTTGAAGAAATCGACAGTGAAGGAAAGAAGAAGAAGAGGCCACAGTTCCCAGAAAGCCTTGAATGGATCAGTAATCACCAATTAAGAGATGGGTCATGGGGCGACGCTCAAATGTTTCAAGCTCATGATCGGATTCTCAACACTCTTGCCTGCGTCGTCGCTCTCACTTCCTGGAATCTTCATCCCCGCAAATGTCTTCTAGGTAACCCACCAGTCAAAAACAATAAGTTCTCACACATATATATATATATATATATATATATATATATATATATATATATATATATATCATACAGTATAACTTGTTTACATGATATAGGGATGCAATTTTTGAAGAAAAATTTGAGCAAGTTAGGAGAAGAGAAAGAGGAGCACATGCCAATAGGGTTCGAGGTAGCTTTCCCTTCACTGATTGAAATAGCAGAAAGACTTGGCATTCATCTTCTCGATCATACTGGAGCTGTTCAGCATATTTATGCAAAAAGGATTATAAAGTTATCCAGGTTTTTATTCTTTTTATTATTTTTGTTGCTTCTGAATCTAATCTGATAAAAAAAAACAAGTCCCAACAAGACTCTCAATCACATAATTGTGTTTTCTACTTTACCACACTCCCATGCATCTATGCAGCCATGACCCATCCCAAAGCTTACATTTATCTCTAAGCAGCCTTATCGTTTTCTTGCATAATATCCCATTATTTAATACATTTTTCTTTTGTTCTACTATAAAATTGTGAGGTTATGGTAATGTTTATGTGTTGTTATAGGATACCATTGGACTTGGTGCATAGAAAGGCTACAACTTTGCTGCATAGCCTGGAGGGGATGTCAGGGTTAAATTGGGAAAAGCTTATAAAATTACAAAGCAAAGATGGATCTTTCTTGTTCTCTCCTTCTTCCACTGCCTATGCTCTCATGAACACAAAGGACATGAAATGCTTGTCCTACTTGCATACCACTCTACAGAAGTTTAATGGGGGAGGTAATTAATCAACTATTAAAACATCATAATTACTAATCATATTTTTACTCCACTAATCTATGTTTATGAATGTAATTATATAGTGCCTAATGTCTACCCTGTCGACTTGTTCGAGCACATTTGGGTTGTGGACCGACTCCAACGACTTGGGATCAGTCGGTTTTTCCATAACGAGATCAATTCCTGCATGGATTATGTTTATAAGTAAGCGATTATTTGTCACAGGTTTGTGATTAGTGATGATCGAGTAATATACTTATTCGGACGATTGATTTGGTACAGGAATTGGACTGAGAAGGGAATATGTTGGGCAAGGGATTCAGATGTGCAGGACATTGATGATACTGCTATGGGCTTTCGACTTCTTCGGTTACACGGCTATGATGTTTCTGCAGGTTTTTTATTAATTAGATTTATTAATAAAAGAAGAAATAAAATTGAAGTGATCATAAACTAAAAGTAAAAGGGTATTGTAATATATGTGGTAGATGTGTTCAAGAACTTCAAGAAAGATGGAGAGTTCATCTGCTTCGCGGGACAATCGACTCAAGCTGTGACCGGAATGTTTAATCTTTATAGGGCTTCACAAATGCAGTACCCTGGTGAAACCATCTTGCAAGAAGCAAGAGACTTCTCTTCCAAGTATTTGACACAAAAGCAAGCTTCCAATCAGCTTCTTGATAAATGGATCATACAAAAGGATCTTCCTGGTGAGGTATATAATTAAGCACAAATCAAGTTACAAAAGTTTATGCATAAGGGCTTTGTTTCACTTCTAGGGCACAAAGGCAATATTCAACCAAGATTTGAAGATCTTAGCTAGATACCCTTTTCTTTATTGTCTATTTTGTGCTCTTTTTTTGGCAATGGGGCTTTGTTACCAACTTGGGCATGTGCACGTCCTAAAGCGAAACTTTGGAAAGTGTTTCAAGGCATAAAGTTGGCATGTGAGTGTTGGTATAAACGGATGATTCTGAAAACGGATTCATAACTTGCGGTCACACTCAAGGTTAAACATATGTCGCGGTTTTATTCACTTATTAGTATGGTGTATAAATGTAAAGGTTCCTTAGAAGAGATTGATCTATCCGGCTTCTACACTTGTTCCGTAAATCGAATAGTGTAATTGACCTCCTTAAAAAAACCCATATATTCTATTATTATTATTATTATTATTATTATTATTATTAGCAGCCATGTGAATAAGGTATTGTAAGTCATCCTGCATACCCACTTTTTGTTTGGTCCAATGATATTAAGTAATATAAAAGAAAAGGCTAAGATATTTTATGTATGGCTCCTTTTCATCATCAAAGTGATGATGTAAAGTTAATGATCATTAGATACGTTACTTATCAATGATTAATGTTTGATTAATTTATTTGTATTAATGTAGGTGGGTTTTGCACTAGACATGCCATGGTATGCTAGCTTACCTCGAATCGAAGCTAGGTTCTATGTTGAACAGTATGGTGGCGGAGACGACGTTTGGATAGGAAAAACTCTATACAGGTAAACGTTTTTACTAATAAAAGTAAATAATAACCAATATATTTAACCAAATAATAACAATGTCGGCTGTAGGATGCCCAATGTTAGCAATAATTCCTACCTTGAGCTTGCAAAGTTAGACTACAATTCTTGCCAGGAAGTTCACTTGCGGGAATGGAACAGTGTTAAAAGGTAAATTAATTTCACTTTTTACATCATTTAAAAAAGAATCATCTTTTATAAATTATATTTTGAGTATGTTTAAAAATATGGTGTAGGTGGTACATTGACTATAACTTGGACAAATTTGGGCTAAGCGAAAGGGAACTGCTTCGAATATACTTCGTAGCAACAGCGAGCATCTTCGAGCCAGAGAGGTCCAAAGAGAGATTAGCATGGGCTAAGACCTCGGCCATGGTCACGGCCATTGAAAGTTGTTTTAGTAGGCAAACTAAGGAGTCCTATAAGCACAGAAAATTATTTGCTGAAAATTTCTTCAACTCCTATGGATTTTCCACTTTTGAAAGGTAAGATCAGATTTAAATATTTCAAAAATCACTTAAAGACATTACTTTACAACTCATAAATGCCATAAGAACAAAAAAAAAAGACACCCCTAGTCCTAGAAAGGACATTTGACATCCATGCATGAATACAAACAAAGGTTTTCAGACATTATGGTAAAATAAAATGCATGGACAGTGTGTTCAGTAAATCAGAATATTTTGATAATTGTCTTGTGCATTTGTTGTTAATGACAGTAAAGAACAAGGGCTAATGGGTCCACTATTGAGCACACTGCAACAACTCTCCTTTGACGTATTGGTAGCACACGGCGTAGACATACACCATCATTTACGTCAAGCCGTGAGTGTCATTTTGTTACTACAAGATTTTCAAAATCTTCTATTGTGTTGGTTTGTTGTAAAACTCTGAGAATGTTGCGCAGTGGGGGATATGGATGTTGAAATGGGCAGAAGACGGAGATGTGTACAAGGGAGATGCAGAGCTGATAGCTCGGACAATCCAAATATGCAACAAATGTTGTTTGGAATCTGCAGAAGAAGAGAGCTTTGGTTATAATCTCCTCTTGGAAAGTACAAATAGAGTCTCTCATCAGCTTCGACATGTGTCACTCCAAAATGATAAGGACAAGAATCTCCGGGTATTTACTTGTCACTCATAATTTCTGGTCTATTTTTTGTAATTTACTATGTTGTAAATTCGAAGTGATGTTGATGTAGGAGGTGGATTCAGAGATGCAAAGGCTGATGGAGTTGGTGTATTCAAGGAGTAGTGACGTTGATATCAACATTAGGCAAAGCTTTATGGTGGTTGCAAGGGCTAAGTACTATTCAGCATATTGTTCTCCCAAGACCTTCAATTCACATCTAGCAAAAGTCTTGTTTGAAAGAGTTATTTGATGATACCTACGTTGTACGTAGTTTTAGTATTAGCTTACGGCGTACAGCGTACTTGTTGTATGCATGTATGCTATGATGATTCTGTCTAATCAGCATGTTGGACCATTATTAAATCTATGCCATTTAGGTTTTCCTATGGATAGCTTATCAGACATTTTGGTTCAGGTCGACACTATTTCTTCCCATTTTGCCCCTCGTCTATGTAAACTGATTTCATGTGAAAACAAAAATTGCAACCTAAAATTTTCCTTCCCATTTGTTGTTGACAGGTCAAATCCCTACGCGAACAATGTAGAATTTTTACATTAGTTTCCAACGCGCCCAACTCTACAAGTTTGATGGTTCAACTTACCCAGATTCACAATTTCGTGCATTTGAATCGTCTATTACTTTAATCTAACGTGAAATAACATAAATGCATGATGATTTGTTCGCCTTAGTAAAAAGAAATTTAACTTCAAACATGTAGACCGTTAAGTTGGATATAAATGTTGTTTCATCCCTTAATCATCGAATTTGACAAAATTAAGCCGGAAAATTAAAGATCGAGAGAAATTTATTTACAATTATGAATAATATTGACCTTCGAGTTTCGTAGATAATGAGCTAGATATGACTTTTACCACCAATTTGGTAGCTTTACTCCAAGATGTTCCCATACCATGATACCAATGAGGTATAGTGCATGTTGATATCATATGTGTCGAGTTATTTAGATTTGGTTTGAACTTTGATTAAAAATATAAGCCAGAGTACATGATACTTGTAACCTCGATTATACTTAAATAGTGTCTATTAAGATAATAGATTAAAAAATGCTATAGTGTAATAGTCGGCATCATTCACGAATCGAGATAGATATTTGTGTTTTTATTTTAAAAGCCGACGAAAAAACGCCCTTACATTTTTTCTTAAAGTTGTCGTATCAATAAAAAAAATCATCCAAACACAATTATTTAAATTGTTAAAGTATAAATAGATATGTATACCGATTAAGGTCGGCTTAGGTTAGATGAATAAAGCATGGCCAAAATTGCATGAGGAAACAGAATTGAAATGAAAACAATCACTATCCATTGGTACAAAAGAATAGCAACTATTAGACATAAATAGACAGGATAAGATATTGAGTGATCGATGTAGTAAGTCGAATGCACATAGATTAGCACACTTACCAACTATCCCTAAAAAGGTAAGAGAAAATTCAACATACACTGAGAGTGACATTAGGGTCAGTTTCTATGGGATTAGCCGATATTATAGTTTAATTAATGGTTTTAGGCCACATGTTGATATGCCCGACTAAGTTTTGATATCATATCACATGGAGATACATAGACATGATCTTGGGTTTCAACAATGTGGTTGTGATGTGTCAAATTTTAATAAGTAGGTCATGATTTGACAACATCTATAGTGCAAATTAATAAGTCGGTAGTTCCTCCCAAAGAATAAGAGGAGACATGTCAATTGGCCCTAAAGTGTCCACACTTCTATATTCTACAAGGCCTTTCGAGAACTCTCATCCCCATGCTCACACTAATAAATAAATCATTCGGTTGTTTGAAAACACGTAACTCTAATATGAAGTTTAGGGCAGTGTGTATCGAATGTTAAATAATTGAAACCGAACTAGATTATCTGGACTTTTAATATTAGAGAGGCTCAAGTGTATTATAACGGGTCGTGACATCACTGTCCAACACAAATGGCGACTAGAAGGCTATCTGCGACTAGTCCAACCATTTATACGGAGTAAATGTATTGAAACCAGTCCTGTTGGGTTTACGATATGGGGGCGAGGATTGGAGGATCTTCGTGCCATGTACTCTGAAAAGTTGAACACACTATAATGACAATCAACAAATGAAAATATAATCACCGGGATATTGATTACGCATGTTGTTGTGTTTACCGCTTTCTTTATTTGTGTGTGTCTTAGTTCCTCTTATTATTAGAACTGTTAGCTAACGGTTTATACCATGTTGATAGATTTTTTGCAAGTTAGGTTTCTGCCGAGTAATCGGGAGTGGAGTGGTCAACCGGGTTTCCGTATTGGGGATTAGTATGTGGGAGTATGTATTTCTTTCAGTAATAAGTTTAGCAGGATTGCATATTTTGTTCTTTTCGATACATATGACCGCCGAATACTTTTAGTATCAATATTGTTATCAAACATGTTTAATTTTAATAGATATATGATTTAAATATTTGTGTCTTGTTGTAAGGTCCGTGTCTTATTGATGTCAAACTAAGGTCAGGACCCACAGTGAGGTTCTAGCCGATGACATCACGGATTCCCATAATTCGGGGTGTTTTTGTGATCTAGGATAATCCAATTGTTAAAGATACGTACATGTTCTGACTTCGGATTTTTTTTTCTCTTCGAATATCATTTGTGTTTTAATTTTCAATATTTCTCATCGGATTTGTAATAAAAACGTACATGTTGATCGTTTTTCTGATTTAGAAATATCCGTATTCGTTTTTTTTCTTCACTATTTTCCATCTGACTAAAACTTTATTGCAAAAAAATAATGTGATTGTTTTTAATTAAAAATCGCAAAACAAAACCATAGCTATTGGTATTATCTTTTTATTTTTATTTTATTTTTTTTCAATATTCAACTTAGGATTTGTTAAAAAAAAGCGTTGATCATATCGCTATTTATCGATTAAACAAAAAACCGTACCTGTTTATTTTTTCTCATAAATGAGATTGCTATAGATTTGAAATTCCGATTTTATTGAAAAAAAACGTCCATGTTTCTTTTTTTACAACCGTAGATTTGAAATTCCGAAGATATTGCAAAAAAAACGTCCTTGTTGATATTTTTGTACAACCGTACCCGTTGGTACTTCTAGTTTTACCACAAAAAAAGACTTGCACCAATTGATTTTTTATAAATGAGAATCATTTTTTTTTTTTCAATAAAAACTTCTATTAACATAATTTATAACAACTTAATGAAATCTAAATCATAACTTTTTTTAATTGATTTTTATTGAATTGAAAAAGCAACCAATCAAACTTACTTTTTAGATTAACAATAAATTACAAAATTTAATGTCATTAACAGAAGTATTAATTTATTAATATATATTTTTACATGTCATTAGTCCTCTTATGTGCGTGCTAACGACATATCACTAAAAACACTCCGCAAAATATCCTCAAAAATCATAACACGACAAAATATTTTTGTAAGAATTTCGCACAAAGTGCGGGCTATGAACTAGTTATCAAATAAAATTTACCCTCTAGAAAGAGCAACGGGAATATGTGTTTCAAAAATATCTTTCATTTTGATTAGCAGATTTGATGCGTTTGAGTTTTCTCTTCTTGTATGTTTGATGTAGTTTTTGTTCTAAATAATTTGCTGGTTAATATCAATTTAAAAGCCTTCATATATAGTTGGTTCTTTTTCGGGCAAAAATCCAGGCTTAATAACCACTCTTTGGTCTCTGATTGGCTTGATCAATGCTTATTTACTTTGTTATGCTTTCCTTTAAATACTCCTTCAAAGTCTCTTTCATGGGTCCGGTTGGACATTATGCAACTTTTATTGATGAGTGTTGTTGTTGAACTTAGCATGTTCGGCTAATTTTATGTCTTTTGACGTTGGGGTGATCTCAACTTTGTTTTGATGGGTCGATTTATATGAATGATTTAAATAGACTGTTTCATGGTTCTTCGTAAATTCGACTTAGGTTATTATAATCATGTTAGGACTCTTGTGCGAATGAATAATTGGAATTTAGATTTTTTTTAAAAAAACCTGAGAATTATTTATGCAAAGGCTTTTTAGCTAACTCTTGTGAAGAAGTAGACTACCATAGTTCCTTTATTTATTTTTTTATTGGATAGGCAACATGATTGGATGTTCATTGATTTAAGAATTAGAGTTATTAATCGCCATAAGGGTTCGATTTTGATTCCTATACTACATTCGGATCTTATATTATTTTCAAGATAATTTCCACCAACTTCTCTTACCTTTCTCGACTGCATTTTTGGGAATTTATTTACCTCCAAAGCATGCCCCTTTTGCCATTCACTTGTTCAACAAAATTAAACTCAATAGTTTCCTAGTTTTGACGGAGATAACACTTCTCTCTTTGGCTTATTTCTACAATTTGGAAGACCCAAATATATAAATTTGGTGCTAACAAAAGATAGACATCCATCCTAGAAGGATTGGGTATTGACGAGTTCTAGGATCCTTATACAAATATAAGACAAGGTATGTTCTTTACTTCAGTCTTTTGCGATGTGTTTGTCTTATCCCACCAAGGTATATAGATCTCCGGTGTAGGAGTGAAACTCAATCATTAGGTGATTTCAATTTTATTCAAGTCAAGTATATACAACATCTTAATAACCAGTTTTGCTTGCAATTGAATCTAATTATATAAGGACCTTCATTACTCCTTTTTAGAGACTACATCTCCTTGACTTTAGTTTGGACATTGACTTAATGAAGAAAAAAAATTGATTTGCATATATAAGATTGTTTGTCTACTCATTTATGAAATTACGATAATAAGTTCTTTGTGTACTCCTTATCGGAGATTAAAACTTGTAGTTGCTTGTCTACTTGTGAGATTACGACACTTTTGTCTATTTAAGTTTGTATACTCCTTATCGGAGATTACAGTAATTTGTAAGTCGTTTGTCTACTCTTTATTACATATTAAAACAACTTTTGCACCAAATCAGACACCGAAAACCAATATTATGGTTTTGCCTACCAAGGACAATACGAATGATCGCATCTTCAAGGCATCATGAGAGACACTTTTTTATACTTCAACGTATTCATAATATTTTCAAAGTTCCTCAAACATTAATGTGGGCTTTGGTATTGTAGACCTCCAAATTGATCATTTTGTATCATCCAAAATTGTAGCAATTCTCATATTAAAATCTCCAGTGTCAATTTAAGGGAATGTCAAGGCATGGTTAGGAACGGTTTGTCTAAGATCCATCCTGCCATCCAAAGTATGAGGTTGACGAGCCAACATAGCATTAAACATTGCTTGAAGTCTGGAAATCTCCTCCGCCTAATCTGGTTCTCTTGGATTAGCATTTAATGGATGAATAGGGTTGATGCTTGGTAGCAAACCACCATTCGCTCCATCACCACCAATTAAATTTCGTCCAACTCTTGTCTTTCAAAAGCTCCGCATTTAGCTTGTTCCCTACGGAGTGTACGTTCAAACTCGTTGTCTAGAGAGACAAGGTTTCTAGGATCGACAAAAAGAAACCGAAAATCAAAGTAACAAGAAAGCTTAGAATAAACAACTATCAAGAAACAACCATTACTATTGGAACTCCCCGGCAACGGCTTCGAAAACTTAATAGGCTAAAATCAACTCCACAAGTATAACGGGATCGATTGTAGTATCTATTGTCGATGTAACACCCCAAATCCGTAGGACTCGAGGTGCTAATGGACTAGGATCTCACAATGGATCCTGACCCTAGCTTGACAACAAGTTCACTGGATCTTACAACAAGGAACAAATAGATTAAAACAAAACATAAAACTGATATATATATATATATATATATATATATATATATATATATATATATATATATATATATATATATATATATATATCAAAAGGTAATACAAAAGGACCGTTGAGTACAACATAAACATGTATCTGTACATACAAAAACCCCATAACCCACGATAACGACCCTAGTGTACGGAGCCCTCAGCGGATCACCCATCTGGATCACTCTGCAGCTCTCCTAACCTGCAAAGGATCTACAACACGGTATAAAACCGTTATCTAACCATACACATATATATAGAGATGCAAGAGCACAAACACACATCAGGAATCATAACACATCATCAAGCTTTCACACATTTACCCAGTTTATTATCTTTATAAAGTCAATCACTCAATCATATATATATCTGAATATGAATATATGTGACACGAGGAATATAACCCTCGCCTCTCGGTGGTACTGGCCAGCTGGAGTGGTCATCTGGGATCACTTCCCCGTGTACCCTAAGGGAGTGGAGACAATGCCCGTCCCGTGTACCAGATCTGGACTCTCCATAGAGAACCTCCTTGTCTCCTCGCGGGATAACAGGGCAAAGTTGTCACAGCCCTACAGTGGGCAGTCACTAAACCATAGGTAGGTAATAACAACATCGCATGCTATAAAGCAGATAACACACACACCACTCATGCACACATCCAATATAAGGATGGTAGTTAAGTAAGTCCTATGGACTTACCTCAACTCAGAAGTAGTCTCACTACGATCAACTCTTAACCTGGTCCACTCCAATCTGGAGGACAACACTGCCTAGTAACAAGACATAACAATATATCACACTCATATCCAACACAGGGGTCACACCTAGACCCCAAGGGATCCATAAGGATCATATCCTAACTCATAAACCTAAAAGCCATAACCGGTATAACCGATATCATACTCATCACCATTCTAACCTCAAACATATACCTAGCATGCTACTAACCCGTTCATACTAGGAAAGGAAAGGATCTACCCTACTCTAGGTAGACCCGGGACAAGACGCACCTGCGTGACAAGAGAGACGTAGGAGCGGAGAAAGGCAACCCGCAGGCGCGGCAAGGCTCAGCCGCAGACGCGGTGACAGTTGTCGCAGGCAACGCAGGCACGGTGCAGGCGCTGTGACACAGCTTCCGCAGGGGCGGCGACAGTGCAGAATGTGATTCCGCGGTTCCTCTTCGACTCTTCACGTGATCAAATCACGTCTTCTCTCATCCAAAACCAAGCACATACATATAGGTACACATTCCAACATCAAACTATATCCAAATCATCTAATCCTAAGCTAAGGAAGATGAAATCAAAGAAGAAGAGAAGGAGAAGAAGAAGAAGAAGACTTACCACACTTGTGGTCCTAGGCTGCAAAGAAGATCAACAACCAACCTCACTGGCTTCCAAGCTCAACAAACATGCACACAACATCCAGCAACACAAAGCCACACCAAAACTCTATCGAACTCCAAGAAACTCTCAAGCAAGATTAAGAAGGGAAAGGAAGGGAAGAAGATCGTGAAAAGCTGGAAATTCAGTGAAGAAGGAAACCCTTGCTCAGCAAGGAAAGGAATGGTATAAGGAAGAAAAGAGTAAAGCACGGTCAAAAGGTCAACAAAACCGGTTGTAGCCGCAAGAAAGCGCAGGGGCGGTTCCTTGAGCCGCAGGGGCGGAAGATAACACGAGCCGCAGGGACGGCCTCACGGACCCGTGGGGCGGCTAAGGCCAAAAACGGCTCCAAAGACTAAGGCTCTCACAGTCGAACTCACAAGTATTGCATTTGAATCGGATGTGACAATAGACAATTACGTCAAGATAAAAGAAGGAAATGAGTAAAGGAAGAAATAAATGGTTGCAAATATGGTTTCGAGATTGTCAAAGAGACATTTAACGAGTAACAATATCAATAAATATATAAAACCAAGTGATCTAAGAAATAGATTTCACCACTATAATGAAATCAATATATAACCAAGTATATGAACATAATGAACATCAATCAACAGATATGTAGGTAATTGTTAAAAGTAGTTTTTACCACATCTTTGTGTACAAAGATCGTGTTCTTTCCAACCCAAAGACGCTCTCCTAGTTGCAAAGGATAAAAGTCAAACCCATGAAGGATATTGAAAACATGTAGAAGACCAAAACAAGTCACATTCTAGCATAAAAACCAAAAAGGTAACAAAACCGGCAAGTCTATGACAATTTCGAATCCTCAAGATAAAGGTAAATTTCTCTCCCAAAACCAAGTTAGTAAAGCGCGTTAAGCCAACAAAAAAAGTGTTCTTGGAAAAAAAAGTTATTTGTGTAAGAGCCTTAGTCTTTTGGACCGAGTTTGCCTTAGCCGAGATTTGGCTTTAGCCGAGATTACCTTAGCCGCCCCCGCGGGCTTGTGTGCCGCCCCAGCGGGTTCCCGCTCCCGCGGCCCAGGGAACCGCCCTTGCGGTTTCCGACGGCTGCAGCCGGTTTTGTTGACCATTTGACCCGTGCTTTACCCTTTCTTTCCTTAACCTAATTCCTTTGCTTTGGCTTGCTGAGCATCTTCATTCCCTTTCCCAGCTGCCTTCACGTCCTTCTTGCTTCCTTCTCCTCCCTTCTTGATCTTGTGCTTGGTTTCCTCTTGGTTTGGAAGAAGATTTGTGTGGCCTTGTGGTTGATGTTGTATGATGTTGTTGCTGAGCTTGGGAGCTGGCTGAGGCAGTGTTGGTGATCTTTTCTTGGCCTAGGACCACAAGTGTGGTAAGCTTCTTGCTTCTCCTTCTTTTCTTTCTTTCTTGTTCTTCTTCCCTAGCTTAGGATTAGATGAATGGATCATAGATTGATATTGGAATGTGTATGTTTATGCATATGTGTGTTTTTGGAATGAAAGAGACATGATTTGATCACGTGAAGAGTGAAAGAGGACTCGCGGGGCTACGTTCTGCACCGCCGCCCCCGCGCCTAGAAGTTGCCGCCCCTGCGAAAGCCGTGCCACAGCGCCTGCGTCATGCCTGTGTTGCATGCGGCCATTGTCACCGCGCCTGCGGCTGAGCCTTGCCGCGTCTGCGGGTTGCCTGTTCCGCCCCTGCGTCTCTCTTGTTACGCAGGTGCGTCTTGTCCCGGGTCTACCTAGAGTTAGGTAGATCCTTTCCTTTCCTAGTATGAGCGGGTTAGTAGCATACTAGATACGTGTATGAGGTTAGAATGATGATGAGTATGATATCGTTTATGCCAGTTATGGCTTTGAGGTTTATGAGTTAGGATATGATCCTTATGGATCCCTTGGGTCTAGGTGTGACCCTTTGATGGATATGAGTGTGATACATGGTTATGCCTTGTTTTTAGGCAGTGTTGTCCTCTAGTTTGGAGTGGACCGTGTTGACGGCTGAGACTACCATCTGAAAGAGAAAAGTATCGTCTAAGGTTGCGAGTAAATCCGAGTAGAAAGAGAAAAGTATTCTTGGTGAATCCGAGTAGAAAGAGAAAAGTATCGTCTCTAAGGTTGCGAGTAAAGAAATTTGAACTCCACTAACATCTGAAAACTAGCAATATAGGGTACATAGTCGGGTCCTCAAAGATATGGAAAAAGCCCAAAGAAACTATATAATCCGGAACATTGATTCCAGAAATTAACGTGCCGTGACAGGGGTCGAAACGTCATGAGATGGGCATGGAACGGGAAGGTTGCTCGTGGCCAGACCATCTCAAATGTGGATCCATAGAGAAGCAACACGGAACGGGCTTATACGGGGTGAAACGGTTATGGCACAACCAAGGTGACCGTGACCATGCCGTCTCTTGACCATCTTCAATGTAAGCTCAGGTTTTCATGTCCCGGACCTCTTTTGGGTGTCCAAAGGTATGATATACTACTTGGTTCCTCGATCATCAGTCATGTATGATGCTCTAATCCAGCTCCTGACCTCAGGGAAGATCGAACTCTCGTATTCCGGAAAAAACGCGCCATAGATGGCCACGAACACCTGAAACGCAAAATCAACTGAAGTAGACACCATATTACCATAATATGCAATATGAATGTTGTTTATACTATATGCATGCAAAACTTATCAAAGGAAACGTGAAATACATGAATCTAACAACTAACATGATGCATGAATAGATGACATCACCTTCTAGAGCCAAAATAGAGTTATCCTCGAATGAATGTTTACATCTAACTAAGGTTGTTCCCGTGGTCAAGAAATTACAAGTCAAGACTAAATTGATTGATGATCGATAGTCAAAGAAATAAAGAAGTTCTTGATGTTTACCTTGGGTTGAATCTACCTCCATACCTCGTCGATTCGACTAGCTTGTAACGCCCCGAATTTGGAACCCGGGGTGTCACTAGGATGTGGGCCACACAGTGGCTCCACCAGATTTAGTCTGACAACAATCTCACTATAGGACCTTCCAACAAGAGCACGACAAAATAGAAGAAATACATCCGACCTTTAATTTACAAAAGTGTTTAAATAAGATAAAATTGGAACCATGCAAAACTAAAAGATAAAACCCGGACAACCTTCAACGACATAAACCATCAACACAACCAAGCCCATGATCCAACAACCTTCCCAAAACCTAAGGCACACATGAGTCCGGTTGCACATCATCTCCTCAAATTGTAGTATTCCATGCAAGCATAGTACCTGAATAAGTCCTAAAACAACAAATAATAAAACCATTAGCAAATGTTCCAAGAATGGAGTCTAAGCTCCGGAATCAGATTAAACTCGTACGTATCATGTAAGGGACACAAAAATCAAGTTATCCAATATAACATAAAATATAAGTATATAATTCGGAAATATGAACCAAAGTGAGAAACACCAAACGAAAGAAAAGACAAACTAGGCAAGAGCAAAACCTTAATAATATTAAAACATATAAAACTCCAATCTATATCAAAAGGGAAGAAGACAAGGTATACTATTACTTATCATAACCCTAGCATTAACCCTATCCAATCAACAACTCTCATCACTCTTGACTATACTTATCGCTGCTCGTAGATAACAACCAACCTTTCTCTACACTCATCATTGCTCTACTTTTTGTCCATACAGAATACAACATATCACATCACTGTAAATCAATCAGCATTCGGTTTCTTGAGGCGTAACTGTCAGTGCATAACATAACCAATTAGCCTCGTCCAATATATCATGTAACCATCTGTCGCAATCCAGCATCATGAGGTGTAACTGTCAGTACGTAACATAACCAATTACCCTCTAGGCGTAACTGTCAGTGCGTAACATAACCAATTAGCCTCGTCCAATATATCATGTAACCATCTGTCACAATCCAGCATCATGAAGTGTAACTGTGAGTGCGTAACATAACCAATTACCCTCTAGGCGTAACTGTCAGTGCGTAACATAACCAATTACCCTATTCTCAACACAACTCACAAAAGCAGTCACTACTCGGCCTGTCACAATCTCAATCATACTCAGTCTGTCAGAAATCTCAATCAACACTTTACCCGTTCTAATCTCAACTATAACCATATCCGTTTCAGTCTCAACCATAATTCTATCTATCACAACCCCACTCTTGTCAACACAGCACAAACACAATTCTCGACTACTCACACTAACAACAAGTACTGTATAAATCCCTAAAGGTAATAATTCAACACACAATTTATAATAATATTTACAATATATAACTAGGTAGATTATAGAAATAAAATAGGTCCTACTCACAATTAACGACAAACTTAACCTGAAACAAAACGACAGCTAAGTAAGTCGTATGACTTACCTCAAAAAGATGAACGCAGTAACCACCAAATAAAACCAAGCAATCAAGCACGTCTCAAGTAAACCAACGTAGGGTATCGTGTATCGAAGTCAAAACGGACTAACTTCTCATCCAAGCGTACCTCCAAGAACCTAAACAAGTCATTTTTACAAGTTTAACTCCATTTGTATAAACTTGGCCCATAATTTATAATTATAAATGTTTGGAACATTTTCTATAATTATAAATTTAGGTCTTATTCTGTAATTACTCCAAATAGGGCACTTTTGTAAATTTCTAAAAGTTTGGTTCATTCCTGTAATTATAAATCTGGGCAGTTTTGTGTAATTATCCATTTCGGGACAACTTTGCAAAAACTGAAAGTATGGGTCATATACGCAAATATAAAATAAGGGGTCAAATATGCTCGAAATAGTACCAGATCAATGAGTCAACCCACTGACTCGGGTGACTCGCTGAGTCGACTCGCCTAACTCGGTCAAGTTGACTCACCAGTTGTAGATCTAGGGTTTGCAGTGTGTCTTCCTCGCAGCGGCGGCCCGGATCTGGAGTCAACGGCGGTGGCGGCTACAGTAGGAAACCGGCAAAGGGTGGCGGCTTCTCCTTCCCGACTAAGTTCGTTCGACAGCGGCTGGGTAGCGACGGCAGGCGACGGGGCGGCAAGAAGGTGACACCAGTGCGGCTTCCTCCACAGCGGCAGGACGAGGCACGGCGGCAATCTGCAGACGGTAGGGCTCGAGCAGTCCGGCACGGCGAGGGAGGCGACGAACGGTAGTGAAGCGGCAGCGGCGACGAATCCTGCTTCTTCTCCGGCGGCAACGAGAACGAAGAAGGAAGACGGCCTTCGATCCCGGCAATGGAGCTCGTTGCGTGCGCAGGGGAGGTCCGCTTCTCGGCGGTTTCGGTGGCAGTGGAGTCCCGGGCAGCGTTGCCGAGCGGTGTGGCGACTGTTGCAGATCCAGTCGGGAATCGAGGAGGCTGGTGGTCCGGCGACGGCAGGGGCTGGAGGAGAGAGAAATCAGCGGCCAAGAGAGGGTGGTGGACTGTGGCGGAGCGAGACGGCAAGGCCGGTGTGCTGGTGGCCGGAATTTGGACGGTCAACGGAAAACAAGGTAAGGGTTAGGGTTTGGTGGTAGGGCAGAAGACGATGAATAGTAACTCATCGGTAAAAGTGTTACGGTTTCTAACCAGCTATCTAAACTTTACGAGATCAATCCAAATCTCGATTTAATTTATTTATTAATTTATATATTACCTTATTTATTTTTATTTTTCCTCAAATAACTTGATCTCGATAAATTAAGAATTCGAAATAATCTTATTTAATTCGACCGTGAAAATTATGAAACCCAGAGTATTACATAGCTCATTTTACAAGTATGTCACCTCATCTTCCAAACGCTACATTTTGCACTAGGTCGAGTGGAAGCACAATGTTGATTGAGTCATTTGTTATATTGTATAGTGTGGTTTCAAACAACACAAATATCTCAACGCAAGTGCACGGTTATATCCTTGTAGTGCATGATTCACTCAAGGTCATAATTCACAAAGATTCAAGTAAACACTATCGGTTTATCAATCATAAGAATTTAGGCTTAAAGAGGAACAAGAATGATCAAAGATCAAAGTATCAAGTAACAAATAACAAAGATAGTGTTCAAAAGGTAGAAAGGGACTAGGCTTGGAGGCTATTTATCCCAAACCAATGCCTCATAACTCCTATAGGTGTTCATTCAATCAAAAAAGGGATTCAAACATGCAAGGTGTGTTCGTCAAAAGATATTCCTCTCTCGAGCTCATAGGATGATCCAAATCAACTAGAAACATGAAATTATCATGACATGCTCAAATCAAAATGAATATATCTAAGCACAAATAGGAACAAACATAACAATATATAACATCATACTCTTACTATTTGCCATACATCAATCAAGTTAGTCCTATCATGGATGAAATTCACACAAAAAGGGATTGATCATGCTTTCACCCTTGATCTTCCCTAATCATACAATCTTAGGGGTATCATAATGCATAATCAACCAAATATCAACTCTCGGTCTCAACTTAGAAGATTAATCTAACATTCAACCACACAATCATGAATCAATTTAATGCTTAACAAGTAAATCAAGGTTAGAAACCCAAATCACCCATATATGAAGCAAATCCAACATGGAAGATATTAAGCTAGATTTTGAAAATTCCTAGATGTAACTAAACATGCTTCATTTTCCCTTCAACTCATGAGCAAACACAATACAAGCTAGATAAACATGGACTTTGAGCTTTTGCCCTCAAACTTAGAAAGAAAAGAAAAAGATTACTTATCTATATCAATATATAATCTAAAAATAACATTCAACATTTCAAAAGGTAAAGAATGGATAGATTGAGAGAAATTTTGTAAAAAGAACAAAGGAAAAGAGAGTTACCGACTAGAAACTAGAGACTTTTTGCTTGAATACTTGAAGAACAAGGAAGAACATATAAAGAACGATCTAAATCTCCTAATTTTATTCAAATTTTGGGAATAATCATATGAGAGTTTTGTTCATTATAGTACAAATACATCCCATAATCTTATATATGAGGTTCAGAAAGTGGTCCCTCCTCACTAGTATCCAAAAAAGACGTTACAAATAGGAAATAGCTAAAACTCGGCAAAACTCGACCGGCACAAAATTTTACACATGAGACCGAGTTTTCATAAAACTCGGTCGAGTTTCCGTTGTAGAGAGAAACTCTACCTCAACTCCCTAAACTCAGTTTGTAGTCTCTGAAACCCGATCACTAGGCCTTGATCTTATTTCCGGGATTCTTCATTCATTATGAGGTTATTTGAGGAGTATTAATCATGTACTATCTTTCGCGTTTTGATGGTCAACCTAGTCAAGGGACAAGTTGTTCTACACCCGCAGGAAAGAAGGTAATTCAATTTGCATGGGTATAACACAAAGACTTGAGCAACAAGATGATTCGGGTAGTAGATTTGCCACATTTAACTAGAGGCATACTTGATTGAGAAAATGGCTACACATATTGACATATTGGGGTGGTGGAGGTTGAATGGAGGTAATTAAATAGTATATCCTCGCATACATATCTCGTGAGTTGTTAGTCATACGGATCACCATTGTTCCATCGGAAAATCCGCCTCTAGTATTGGTGGAGTACTCTTGATGACTATAGAAGCTCCTTGACTCCAAATGTATACTTTATAAGTTTTAAATTATATGGTTGTTTATCTCATATCTTCTAATTTTTATATTTATTTTTTATGAGATAAACAACCATATAATTTAAAACTGAATGTTCGCCATAGCAAAGAAGAAGAATAAAATTGAGGTTTTCGATAAACTATAAGGAGGTAAGACTTGTTAATATTAATAGTTTAAATTTTTATGTAAGAAGAATTGTTGGCACTAAACTCGATATGAATTGTTGATAACGAAACGATTTTTGTGGATATGATATTTTATATGTAGGTATGTCACGTGTCTTGATTTTATACCTTATTGTTTGTGATATAATGCACAATTACATTTAATTTGTTCTTCAATTTTCGTATCATGTAGATGTGAATAGTCGATAGTCGACAGATGGATACCTACTTGATGCTTATTAAAGTTGAATTGTTACTTGCTTAGTCATTATACTACCTAATTTTAAAGATTTAAACTTTTTTCGTTTCTTGCATTTGTGTTACTGGATTAAGATATTTCTTCTTCTTTGTTTTGTCGAGATGGATGACTATTAGTATCGGCTATATTTGAACTTTACATTGTAGTGTTTAATTTTTTAGGTGTTTTTAGCATATTGATTTTTTATGTCCATTTAGGTCTAAAATCTAAATTGAACAAAAACCGATCCTAATTGGTTCGGTTTTCGATTATGATATTTTAATTTTCGGTTTTAGATCACCGAACTGATTTTGTAGATTTATTTTTCGGTCTAGGATTTCACAAACGCCGGAGAGCTTTGGAGGAGAGTTTACCCTTTATAGTCAATGTCACCTCCTTAACTACAAAGATTATGGAATTAGACTACCCTAAACACTTCCAGAGCCTTCTTGACAAAACTAGCTCCAACTCTATACATGATTTTACAAAGTGTAAACTCTAAAGAAGCCTACATGATTTTATAAATTTTCACATAAGTTTAGAGACTTACCCCCCGTTTGGTTGTAACTTCGGAAACGGAAACGGAATGGAAACGAATCTAGTCCACATATGTACCTTGTTCATGGAATCATTCCGGTTGGTTTCATGCAAAATGCACTTGTTTCTCCCTACTTTGTTACCTTATATAGTATTAAAACTAATCAAATTCTACTACAATTAGTTCAAACTACAGGACTAGATTCGTTTCCATTTCGTTTCCGTTGTTTAAACCAAACAGGCCCTTAGATTCTCCGAATTATCTCATATTCCTCTCAAGTATTATGGATCATTCGTAATTGTCTTTGTCCCTTTCAGAATATTCAAGTCTACTTGCTTGGACATCCCTTATATGACTTGAGCCCTTTGCTACTATTCAACTTGTCGCCGCGGCTTTGTGTCTCGGTAACGGAAGCGCAGTCCGGGATATCAAATTACCCGGGGTGAACCAAACATAAACCACCAAAAAAATATATAAATTAAAAAATCAGGCATCTTCTTTTGGCACTTGACACGAGAAAAAAAAAGCTCAGTATCACGAGACTGTTAAAAGAAGAAACAGGACACAAAAGGCACTGATTTGCACACCAAATACAGCCATTACCAATCATTTCATTCAATTTCAAGCTAAAGGAAAATGTAAGACAGATTTTAATTGATGGGATGAGGGACAAGAAGCATCGATCCACATCCAAACCATCAATCACTCTTTTCTTCCTTCTTATGGACCTCCTCCTCATTCGTCGCCGCAGTTTTTACCACAATTTGCAGCCGCCTTGTATAATTTGCATGCTCCTATGTCCCTACACACTACAAAGTCTGGCATTTTCATCATTCATCCTGGTGCTATATCCTATAGCACCAGATACATCAAACAACGTAAAAATCAATGAAATTTGGTATAGAAAATAAGTATTCGACATAGCACATGAAGCAGGAACAAAACATGAGAAACAAAGACGTTTTTGTATTAATAATCAAGTGTAAAAATCCTACTCATGATAAAATCAGGTCATGATCCTAGTATAGTGGCAAAACTTGAACATTACAAGACACTGAGAACCAAGTATTGAACATTTTATTCCATCTTCATATTTTACAACATTAATCTCCGTAGTTCAGATGGAAAATCTGCTGTCTGTGTGCTGAAGGAAGGTAGCATTAAAATTAAAGATGTTCTCTAATCAAACTCCAATTCATCTGGTGTTATAGGCCTTTTCAGAGGAATGACAGACTTCTTCTCAACGTCTCGTGATAACGCTTTCCTCATGTCTGAATGCGGAAGACAAGAAATAAGTAAGAGAATAATACAAAATTTGAGCAACAGGTAGCTTCACTTAATTCATGAAGCATTACCTAAACCATCTTCTTCTCCAGAGTAGTAACGGAGGACTCGCCTATAAACCACATAGCCGAGCTGAAAAGAAAAAGGTGTTTCGAGAAGCATCAGTACAAAATTTAATGCAATACTAGTTGGCAGTAAGCAACCATACAATCCATAAACACCAGCATCAGTTAATACTCTCATAGTTCTCTCATATCTTATTTTATTTGTAGTAACCAACTGGTAATGAGTCAAACTCTCATAGTTCTCTAATACTTTATTTTACTACTCTCATAGTTCTCTCGTATTACTATCATGTGGCAGACAATAAAATCCGATGTAGCACGAAAACAGGAACAGATACAGACACAATGCGGTAAGGGAAGCTGTAGCCGTAAACACGATAACAGAACGGATACGGCTTTATAAATCATATACATATGTTGTTTCAAATGACAAATGGAGAGAATCAATTAAATACACTATCAAAAGGTAAATAAAGCAGTAGAATACTTAGTACTACTGGAAAATTATATATATGCTAATAGTAATAGTAGAATTATATTAGGGGTAAGCGAGAGATCTTAATATTAGTAATAAAGGTTCATAAAACATAAATCAAAGCCTTCCTCAATCCCATAGTCCAACCTAATTTTAAAAAATCCCCAACAAAACCAACCCAGCAACAGCAGGTCGACTTGCAAAACCTCCGGCCAATTACATAGGACCCAAGGAAAGTTGAAAATCACCACAAAAGTAGACCAGTCACTGGAGTTAGGAATGGGATACTTTTTTCGAAAAGAAACAAATTTCTTGGTTTTAACATGGGGAAATGCTACTTTTTTCATGAATCCTGTTTTCGGTGCTGTGTCTGGTATATTTCTTTGTTTATTCCAGAAATAATTGAGATGTCTCGTCTCCATTTCCGGACCCCTCCACATTCTGAGCTTTAAACACGTGAAACATCACCCATATCATGTTTCCTTTCTTCGGAGATAATAAAAAGCTCAAGTATGGTATGGGAAGTTCATCCTACATGAGTTATATTAGAGGACCATGATGTTCTTAAACTTTAAATGGTTAAAGAGTTACCAAACACCGACGAAGAAAAAACTAAAAAGATATTCCGTCTTATGCCTAAATTACAACAAAGGTCCCAAAAGGCTTGATGGGTACGAAACTAGTTAGTAGAAGTTCGTGGTACAAATGCTATACAAACAGGGAAGAAAAAAAACCCTTATATATATAACATAGTACTTTCAGTAACAAGGTAATCAACACAATAGATATATGAGGAAATCCAGTTAACTATTCAGAAATGCTAAATATCAACATGATTTGTTGAAATAGCTATTCTGAATTATTGTACTTTGTTTCTTAGGATATGCTACCCTAATTTTAGGCGTCATTATTCTACTATATTTTTAGATTATGCTATAGGTTATGTTAGCTAGGCTATTTTTCTGACTTATTTGTATTTTGGGTTTATTTTTCTGACTTATATGTATTTTAGGTCTATGTTACTCCCTTTAAATAGTTCTTCTCCTGAAATAATAGAACAAGGCAGAATAGAGAAGCTTCTAGACTTTTCTGTTCTTCCCTAAGATCCTCCTCATATTCTTTATTTTCCGCTGTGTTGATTTCAGTTAGAATTCTAACAACTACCATTCATAAACCCTTGATGCTATTAAATGTCCAAAAGTAAACTGTGTTAAAGAGTGCTAACTGGACCAGATCTAAAGCATTATTGTATTACAAGAACAACACTAAAATCCATAGCTTGCATTAACATGCCATGACGAAAACTACAACAGGCATAAAGGGGTAGTTGGTAGTGCCATTTCACTAACAGCAGTAGGATCATGGGAATAAATATTTACTCACAGCTTAAATGCATGCAATAAGTGTAACAGATGTTAACCATCACAAATAAGATTTTGCAATTTGAATGAGGACTTGAGAAGTGCATCATGTATATATGTATAGATGTGATTACTGCAGGCACATAAAGAGTGATGCTGATATTACTTTCACAAACTTCCCGTGCGTTTTACTCCCAAAATAATTCAGTTTCTGAAGCAATAGATATACTCAATAGGCTTTGATTGACAACACGGCTCTTATATTATAGATCCGTCTTCTTTGTCAACCTTACTAGCACTACTAATGATGTATGGTCTATTAAGCACAAAAAGCATAAACATACTGTACAATCCAATTAGTCAAAAGGAGAAAAGGCGTATGAAATCCATGAAAGTCTCTCTCATAAGTCATAAGTCATAGCATAAGAATGGTTGCATAACCCAAAAAAATGTAAAAATTTGCCTTCCGTATTAGATTATAACCCACAGACAGAAGCTGCAATGAAGACAGTCCGAAAGCTGATAGTGAAAATGACCAACAATGAAGTTCACTTCATTCTCACAAAGCTGTAACAGCAATAATGCAGCAAATGGAGAATTAGGGGGCACTACCTTTTCATACATCTTTATTGCTGGAACGTTTGATGCTCTGACAAAAAGATCCACGAAGTAACCCCTATCACTGGACAAAACAGAAGCTTCAGGGTATTAGCCATGAGCATGAGTAACATGAGAGGAAAAGGAAATGGATCTATTCTATTTTTGCAATACTGTTCATGAAACGCAGTGATCATCCAAAAACTTGCCTATCTCATTTTCCATATTAAACATTTAAACTTGTTTTCTTTTCGACAATTTCCATACATGCAACAGACATGGGTTTCAAAACTACTAGAATTAATCCATAGAACCATCTTGACCTTCACAAAAGGAGGAAGGGACCATTGTCAACCCACCCCAATAGGTATATCTGTCCAGCACAACCATTAAGGAAAACAGACGGTTCAAGGAAAAGTTTCAGAAAATTGTCATAAAAGCAAAGGATATAGGATCAAGACTGGAAAGAAACAAATGGATGGGTTAAGAATTTTACAACTCCCTACTGAGGATGAAATGAAATTAACAAGATGGTTCCACCTAGAAATACTCTGGCAGTCAGTCAAAAAAAATGCAGCTCGTAGAACCTATATGCCCTTGTTATATAAAACTTACATTTTATCACTAACTATCTCCAAGATATCCATCAATTTCTTGGCCAATTTTTGGCGGCGATATTCTGGTGCAACAGTCACTGCTGTAACATGGCCATGCCATGACTCACCCTGACCCTCGACTTTTCCCATAACTGAAGTAAAACATATCATATTAGAACATCTATCCTTCAATTGTGTGAAAGATCAAAGATAGTTTACTGTAATGCAAACAGAGGATACACAGGAATTATGTATTAATAAACAAAATAATAACAAATCAACCATAACTTTGTTTTGATTAGAACAAAAAACCCTTTACTTTTCTGGAAGTATGATACTGGTAGTACTTGGGACTTGCTCCATTCTATCAAACAACTAGAGAGTCCAAGTGTATGAATACCCCTTCCAATAGTTGTAGCCTAGACAAATCCCAGAAATACAACAAATCTATTCCAAAATGCATGCTTGCTAGTTGCTTCAGTATCTTATATCGTGAATTTCTTTGTTGTACCAGAGTAGTGATAAATATTCACCCTCGTTTTCTGAGTTCAAACTTCAGAGACTAGGCCAGCTACCTTGATGTTAGTGAGAAACAAAAGGAATTCGAACAGAGAAAAAATAGGCATATAAAGCGATTAAGCAAACAATAAGTATCTATTTTAGCACAAGGTTTCAATGCCCCAATCATTTATTTTTATTTTCGAATTCTTTATCTAAGCATGTATCAACCACTACATGAACAGGGTATCATCCATTTCATGCTGAATAATTTGAAACTCTGTAAGCACTGAAAAACTGATACAGTCACATTATAAGATTAAAAAAAAAATGAATATATTGGCGCCCCGCGCCCCTTCAACGCTACAAAGCCACCTAAGAACATTTAGCTCAAGCTTCTGTCTTCCTGTCCCTTGATTTTGGGTTCTTTAAAGCAAGGACAAACTTAAGCACAACAAAATGCTATCATCACAAGGTGATACAATAATAAGAAATCAGTGTTTAAGTGAAGATAGGCACAAAGAAAACAGACTTACTGTAACCCATAATCTGATTGCCAGGAGCTTCAGCGACATGGAAATAATCAGGCCACCTAGCCAAGTAAGTCATGTAGAATGACATGTTGAACTGTAATACATACAAAAATAATCAATTGAATCACCATAGGAAAAATTCCTTAATTAAAAGGAAATTATCCATGAACGATAGAATGCAAACCACAAAGGAGGAAAAATTACGTACAGTCTCAGTGAGATGGTCCAGATTGACAGAAGAAAAGCGAAGAAGATCGTTACAGCAAAACCTGCGAATTGTTGTCATCCCTTCACTTGCTATTCTCTGTTCTGCGCCATTCAATTAAGCAAGCGAAAAATTTATGGATTAATATATGTTTGGTATGACTCAGGAACCGGGTTGATTCATACAAAATCCAAATTGAAAAGAACATACCTTGAGACGCGAAGACGGCGAAGACGGGAAGTCAATTCAAGGCGATCGGCGATAGGTTAAGAATCACCGATTAGGTTGCCTGACGATGCCTTTAGAATGAAGGGGGTGAATCCGCTTTACGATTTTACCCTTTTGTTGTGGACACGATCCATATCACCGATTAGGTTGTCTAACTTTTCCTATTTTAACGTTTGTCTTCTCCAATTATCTTTATCTATCTTTAAATATTTTGTTTAAGTGAATTGAAAAATTATTATAAAATTGATTGTTTACATTTACTTTGAAGGTAGGCTACCTTTATGGATAACAAACGTGTCAAAGCGAACTACGTCTTCTCGAATTATCTTTATCTATTTTTCTAGACAGCAAACTACGTCTGAAAGTCTAGAAATCCGTTGCACCCTCTTGATAATTTCGACGGCAATCCAAATGTGTCAAAAACAAATGGAAAAAAGCACATATTGGTTTTCAATGCAAGTCCTTTCATGCTTAGTCACCATCGTAGATGCCGTGTTGAGGGTCGTTTTACCCCAACAAAAGGCCCGCTACCCAAACTGACTAGAGGAGAGACCCATCAAATCAATACAAACATGTTTTTCACCGACCCATCCAAACACTAACACGTCCTCCGGGCTCAAAATTGATCTTCCTTCCCGCATATCAGTTAAAAAGGTCACAACGCCTCCTTTCTTAGCCGAAACTTCTGCTCTCCTAAACACATCACATAAAACATCACGAAACAGATCATGCCTATATTTGAAGTCATGGAGTACTTTAAAATGAAATGCATGCTCCCAAAAGCATTTAAATCCCTCCGACAATTACACATGGACAAGTCACACTGCCGGAAACAAAGAAATCATAAGGCGATACTTAAGAATTGTGCGATACTCAACTGAAGACATACATTGTCCAAGCCCCTTTATGGGTATGGCAAGACGGGAGTCTTGGCTATGCGTTGATTACAAACACTTAAAAACCGTTTTTTGTCTAAGGGTCAAACCAATAGTCATTTCCATTGTCTACACTGTTTTACTAAAAAGAGCAATCCCTAAAGCATGTTGGCTTTATGGGGACAGTATTCTTGATAGTAAAACTAGAAAGCTCGAAACTAGGAATAAAAGCCTGAAGATTGTCCAATGCTCCGAAAAACTCTAAGCTCATATCAACTACTTCACTGTCCCGCAAGATGTGGTCTTGAAGTATCCAAGATTGGGCCTTGGAGGCCACAAAAGCAAAATAAGAAGTCTCCATAACTGAGTATAAACCAAGCCCTCCAAACCGAATAGGTAAAGAAGCAAGCCGTCATTGAAGATCCAAAAAAAAGGACCGCCACAAACCACAATATCCTCGATCGATCTACGGAGTCCAAATCAAAATAAGTTGTTACACACTCTCCATGCTCCGATAGACAAGTCATCAAGCTAAAATACATCTTAGTAACACCCATACAAAAACGAAGGAAAAGAAGCTCACTCTACGGGTCCCTCAATTACGGAAGAAGGTGCATCAACTCAACTGCCTTAACCGCTCTCTTCATGACTAGCATTCTATTAACACTATGTAGAATAGCCTCTACACCACCTGGAATACCGACCCCAAACTGAAAATCTCTAAGATATTCTCTCATATCTTTACTCACTCCCTTCATTGCTACTTTAGACACCAACCGCCTCCAAACAATACACATTGTTATGGGTCAAACCCCATTGTCAGGCTTCAGCAACGGCGTAAGGGATGCCGAAGCAACAAACTCATCGAACACTTACCTCCTAACCACAAATTAACCACTAATGAGACCGCTCTCAGAAGACCGGTAGCAAACGCAGGCCCCTCACCACACATAGCATCTAAAAGGTGTTGTGCCGTCAAACCATCTCTACCACAAGAGCTACCTTTGAGACAGACTTGATGCATTTAAAGATCAAATCAACATCAGCAGCGAGGGGTGGTTCATGAAATGTAGTGCAAGACTTAGAAGGAGGGGGCTTGTAGGAATGTTTATCCTCCTACGCCTTCAAAGTCTTATCACTATAAGGATCAACTCCCGAGGAGCACAAAACTTTAACGGCAGCTGTAAAATGTCCATCTGAAACATTACGAAGACACTGCTTGATATTAGATTTCCTCTCCAAACCAACTCCATTCCGTGAGTCACCCTCAACTCTCACCAATGACCTACACTCTAAGTCGTCTAACAACCCATGCACAAGCTTAGAAACACCATAATCCTCTCCCCAAGTAGACAAGGCCTGCAAAATCCAATGATGTTGGATCAACTATCTACTTCCCGACCTTTTGTCTCGCCTGCACAAAGGCATGAACACCTGCAACGTGCACCGAGGAAGCAAAAACAACTTAACCCTGGCATCAACACAACTTGGCTCAGCGACCATCTTCAAAAGAGCACCCAACAACGCTTGAGAGAAGTCTAGACGACAATTATGAGGGATGCTTTTCAAGGTAGAAAAAGGAACATGCATAACCCTCTTCAACAAACTTGCATCAAAAACCATACCTCCATCATCACGTACACCCTACTATACAATAACCGACCTCGAGATACCCACAACCGGCCTCCATATACCCATAATGTATCAACCATCCTCACCAAAAGCAAAAACAGAGCCATTAGTGCGACGACACTCACGACTCAAAGCATGAATACTATACACCGCCCACATAACCAAATCTCGAGAACGGTCAAAACCTCCACAAACACCACAAAAACATCAAGGTCGCCTTCAAGGATGCCTCAAACCTCATCCTTGCACTCAACCGCAAACAAGTGTAGCATTTTCAAATGACTTATCAAACAAGAGAAACCTCTACTTCCTTCTCTACAACCACCACTACACCCATGGAAATAACTAAACGGACAACGGAGAAAACCACCACCACCCTCCGTCGTCATGTAAAAAGCACACCTTTATTTTAAAATTAAAAATAAAAGAGCAAGAAATTACAACTTAAACCCTTGGTTTAGGGTTATTCTTCCTCCTGCGCCAAGGTCCGGCGGCGGCTCAAGAAGGTTCGTTGGCGGCGGGTTGAGGCGGCGGGACCGGCGTTGGGCGAGGCAAGCTCTTGGTTTGACTCAGGAGACGGGATGAAGCCGGGGGTGCTGGGGTACTGCGAACAGGTAATGGGTTCGGGTGATGTTGGGGGTTTTAGGTTCCAACTGGAACAGGTCGAGCGATTAGATTCTGGTTCCAAGGGTGGGTTCGAAGTGGATTCAATGTCTGGTGTGGTGTTTGGGACTGGCAAAGTCGGGAGTGTCCTCGATATGGTGATGTGAAGGCCGACTGGGAGGTTTGCGAATGAGGGTTGCGGACATACTACAAGCGTGTTCGGCGAAGTGAGATCGAGATTGGCTTTACGATTGGGTTGTAAGGAGGCCGGCAGTGGCCTGAATCTTTAATCTAAATATAAGAATTCAGATATATGCCAAATTCAATGGTTGAGATCAAAACAAATCAATAGACAATTATTCTAGAACAAAGGGCCAAACTTCCACCCGTTAATAAATTAGGATAAAATTTGCAAGCCAAGGAAAGAGGAGGTTGTAATAAGAAAAGTAGAGGACATGAATAAGGCACTCCAAATGAATCTTCTTTAGAATATTATAGCGGAACCACATAAAATTTGAAAAGAATACATCATGGTAATGGAGGACACTAATGAACTTACGGCCGGAATTTGAAAAGGGGCTTAAATGGAATGTAGAAGATGGACGAACAATTAAACTATGAAAAGAACCTTGGATGGATGATCATCTATTAGAAAAGTATGTGACAAACAAGGACCTCATAACAAACATAGAAGAAACAGTAAGCAGGCTAATTACGTATAACAAATGGAATAATAGAAAAGTTGTGAGGCTAATTGAACAAATGACTTCACAAACCATTGCCAACAAAGTCGTAAATCACCCACCATTGCCAACAAAGTCGTAAATTACCAACCTGTAACATTCGAGATAGATTGTATTAGGCTTCTAACAAAGACGGTTGATACTCTAAGAAAACAACACTACAACTCTTAGACAAATCGGAAGGAGTTGCCCAACATGTCATCACATGGATTTGAAACCTGAATATCATGCCTAAAATTAAAAATTTTGTATGAAAATTATCTATGGATGGACTACCTACAAAGGAAAACCTTGAAAAAAAGTTATTGTTCCATGAACTGCATTCTTTGCCAGCACCTATACGAAAGTGTGAAACCCGTATTCCTCAAACGTCCATACACTATCAACAATATAATTAATATTGGAACATGAAACTTGTAAGAGCCCTATCCTTTCGTTCCAAGATCGGACCATGGCCGAGATTGGCTTTGACCGAATTTGGTCTAGCCGCCCCCGCGGGTACCTGGCGCCGCCCCTGCGGATCTTAGGACCGCCCCTGCGGTTTCCGGCGGCTGCAGCCGTCTTCGTTGACCTTTGACCCGTGCTTTATTCTTTACCTTACTTAATCTTTCCCTTGGCTGATCAAGGGTTTGTTCTTCACTTTCTTCTCCAGCTTCCATCCCGTTCCTAGCCTTCCCTTGCTTCCCTTGATCTTGTTCTTGGTTGGAAGAGATTGGTTTGAGTTTTATGTGTGTGGTAGCTTTTGTGGTTGATGACTGTGAGTTTGCTGAGCTTGGAAGCCAGCCTTGGTGTGTTGTTCTTCCCTGCAGCCTAGGACCACAGTGGTGGTAAGTGATCTTCTCTTTCTCTTCTTCCTTTCTTGTTTTTCCTCTTCCTTAGCTTAGGATTAGATGTATGTTAGGGTTATTGATGGTTAGTATGTGTATGTGCATATGGTGTGTGGATTTGGAATGGTAAAGACGTGATTGGATCACGTGAAGAGCCGAAGAAGAATCACGAGATCTTGTTCTGCGCTGTCGCCGCCCCCGCGGCCAAGAGTCACCGCCCCCGCGGCACCTACGCCGCAGCGCCCGCGCCGTGCCAGCGGCGTGCCTACGTCCGCCAGCGGCCTTGTCACCGCCCCCGCGGCTACGTTCCGCCGCACCCGCGGCCACTTGTCTTTCACCCCTTCGTCCCCTTTGTCACGCAGGTGCGTTTTGTTCCGGTTCTACCTAGAGCTAGGTAGATCCTTCCCTTTCCTAGTATGAGCAGTAGTAGCATGCTAGGTAAGAGTATGAGGTTAGAATGAGATTGATTATGGAACTTTTTATGCTGGTTACGGCCTTGAGGTTTACGAGTTGGATATGATCCCTATGGATCCCTTGGGTCTAGGTGTGACCCATTTGTGTGATAGTAGATTGATATGTATATATGTATGCCTTGTATAGGCCGTGTTGTCCTCCATATTGGAGTGAACGTATCTGAGAGTTGATCATAGCTGGGATTACTTCCGAGACTGAGGTAAGTCCATAGGACTTACTTAGTTGCCATCTATATATTGGATGTTGCATGAGTGGTGCATGTTTATGTTTGCTAGTATGTGATATTGTTATTACCGACCTATGATTTAGTGACTGCCCATTGTAGGGCCGTGACAGCTATCCTTTCATCCCGCTGGGAGACTGGAGGCTCTCTGCGGGCAGGTCAGTTCTGGATTGTGGGGCGGGCTTTCTCCACTCCCATAGGGTATACGGTGACGGTGACGGTGAACGCATCACCACTCCAGCTGGCATTAGCACCGAGAGGTGAGGGTTATATTCCTCGTGTCACATATATTCATATTGATATCCTTATATGTACGATTTGAGTGTTGGACTACATTTATAAAGATTATAAAATGGGTAAATGCGTGACATCATGCTGAAGTGTTTAGTATCTCTGATAGGTGATTGTGCTTATGTTCATTCTATATATGTGTATGGTTAGCTAACGGTTTTATACCGTGTTGTAGATCCCTCGCAAGTTAGGAGAACTGCAGAGTGATCCAGAGAGGGTGATCTACTGAGGGCTCCGTACACTGGGTCGTCCTCGTGGGATGGGATATTTTGATCATGTATATTTGTTATGTTTTGATTGTACTCAGCAGTGTTGTATAAACCTTTTGATACTTTTATATCAGTTTCCTGTTTTATATTTAATCTGTTGGTGTCTTGTTGTAAGATTCAGTGAAATTGTTGTCTAGCTAGGGTCAGGATCCATTGTGATATCCTAACCCAGTAGCACTTTGAGTCCTACGGATTTGGGGTGTTACAAAGTTGGTATCAAAGCTCAGGTTGACAACAATGGCACTAGTAATTTGCAATAAAGCTCAAATAGATAAATAAACAGAACCCGAAAGGGGTCTGACTTTTCAAAAGATTTTGGTTTTGAAATGAGTACAAATGTTTTGGGATATCGTGTACGTGAGCCATCACCCCTCTGAAGATCTCGACAATACATATATATATAGATGTTCTGTTGTGATTGATTTGGTACATACCTATGGCATATATATAGCCTTCTAAGTTAGATTTGTGTCCTCTACAGATGGTTCAGACTAGAGCCATACCTGCAGTTGGACGAGGTAGGGGTAGACCCCCTCTTCCTCCAGTTATGGTAGGACCAAGTCAGATTTCCGCTGTGGATCCACGTGCAGTGGAGGAGATATATGAGGACGTTGTTGAGAGTGCCGTTCCTGAGACTGGGAACGGTATAGCTGAGAGACCTAACCCACAAAGGGTCCAGTCAGATGACTCTGATCGTGTCTCCATGGAGGGACTAGCATTTCGTGAATATATCAGACAAGTGATGGAGGCTGCCAGGGCGGGTAGACCTACCCCGGATCTGCCAGTACAGGCGAGATTCTCTGAGAGATTATGTGGAGTGACTCAGGTGCCAGTTATACCGGCAAGTGCTGCTGAGATCACTCAAGTTCCAGAAGAGTATAGAAGGTCTGAGAAGAGACAGCGGACTGGAGAGACCAGTGTTATTGGTGGAGTTGCTAGTTCCGAACGAAACCAGGGACAATCAAGTTCCCCTACATCTGCACAGGTTGCAACTACAGGTCGACGATGTTATAAATCTGAGGAGCTTGGACATTTGAGACCAGCATGCAAGAAGAAGTTAGTGACTTGTTTCACCTGTGGCAAACAGGTTCACAAGGCTATTTTCTGTAGACGGAACAAAGCCTTATCTCAGCAGGGTGTTGGTGCAGTTGCTGGTTCAGGGCAAGACCAGAGCCGCCAGAGTCATCCCTTATCTGCACCGGCTACAAATAGGGTACGACAGTGTTTCAATTGTGTAGAGTATGGACATATCAGACCAGAGTGCACGAGGCAGATAGTGACTTGCTTCACTTGTGGTGGACGAGGTCACAGAGCTGTCTTTTGTAGACAGGGTGGAGCATCGTCTCAACAGGGTTCTACCCCTGCCAGTATAGCGGGAGGTGGGCAGAGGCCACCTCAGCAGCAGCAGACACAGGGACAACAGAGAGTCCCAGATCGTCCTACCACTCAGGGATCTGCTCTTGGGTTGAGTAGAGGTAGAGGTCGTGGTGGGAGCACCACTGACACTAGAGGGCCACAGGGCCGAGTTTTTGAGCTGAGGAGTGCAGAGGAGCCAACTGCACCGCCTGTTACAGGTACCATTCTGATCCATGGTTTACCTGTTAGAGTTTGTTTGATACTAGAGCTATGTCTTCTTTTATATCTAATGCTTGTATTAAGTGTTTGAGTTTAGATATGATTGAGGGGATACCCTTTAGTATAGGGTCACCCGATGGTAGTAGGGTCAGAGGTACCCATGAGATTCGTGACTGTCCCATTTTTGTAGGGACCCGTATTTTACTAGTTGACTTCTTTGTCATGTCATTAGAGCATGAAGAAGTCATACTATGTATGGATTGGATGGATAGACTTTCTGCAGACTTAGATATAGGTAGGAGGACCGTTACCTCTCTACCGGGTTAGGACAGATAGAGGTTTTCTGAGGATGGGACCTTGGAAAATCTAGTATGATTATCAGTGTGATACGAGTAGCTAGACTGTTTGCACAGAGATGTGAGGCCTTCTGGTGTTATGCCATGAAAGATGGGGAGAGTCCAACTGTAGAGGACATACTAGTCGTTTGTGAGATCATAGATGTGTTGGCTGAGCCGTTCAGATTGCCGCCTCAGAGGAGTGTGGACTTCGGTATTGAGTTAGAGCTTGGTACGAGACCGATCTCGAATGCCCCATACCGTATGGAGCCTGTTGAGATGTTAGAGCTGAAGAAGCAACTCGAGGAGTTGGCTGAGGAGGGCTTTATTCGCCCTAGCGTATCCCTATGGGGAATACCTGTCCTCTTCATACGGAAGAAGGACGGATCATTGAGATCAGTTGCAGGAAGCCACAGGATTTTCCCGGATGGATTTGCGTTCAGGATATCACCAGCTGAGGGTGAGAGAGCAGGATGTGCACATGACAGCATTCCGGACCAGATATGGCCACTACGAGTTTGTAGTGATGCCATTTGGGCTTACGAATGCCCCAACCGTCTTTATGGAGCTGATGAATAGTATTTTCATCGACTTCCTGGATCAGTTTGTGGTGGTTTTTATAGATGACATTCTGGTATATTCTCGCAGTAGAGAGGAGCATGCAGGACATTTGAGAACTGTATTGCAAGTTTTGCGGGATAGAAAACTTTATGCTAAGTTCTCTAAGTGTGAGTTCTGGATGCCAGAGGTAGCATTCCTGGGTCATGTGGTTTCAGCTGAGGGGATCAAGGTGGATCCAGCGAAGATTGAGGCAGTAGCAACACGGATTACACTGACTAACGTCAAGGAAGTACGTAGTTTTCTTGGCCTAGCCGGTTATTACAGACGCTTTATGGAGGGATTCTCTGTGATTGCCTGTCCACTGACTAGTTTGCCGAGGAAGACTACCGGATTTGTATGGTTTGATCAGTGTGTACAGAGTTTTGGGGAGCTGAAGAGACGTTTGACTTCTGCTCCTATTTTGGGCACAGCCAGAGGTTACAAAGGGATTTGATCTAGTTAGAGTCGGGCATTCAATTTCTGGATGAGGATGCCCGGCTAAGTACTTTAGAGGTGCTACCTGATCTGTTGAATGAGATCCAACAGAAGCAGGAGACCTGCCCGACACTGATGAGGATACGAGATAGGATGTCTCGGGATGAGAAACCACAATTCCTGTTGGGAGAAGATGGAGTTTTGAGACGCCGTGGTCACGTCTGTGTACCTGCTGATACAGAGCTGAGACAGAGGTTTTTACAGGACGTTCACTGTACACCTTATTCTGTAAATCTAGATACGAGTAAGATGTATCGGGACTTAAGACGTCTATATTGGTGTGGAGGGCTGAAGCCGATGTGGCCAGATTTGTGGCATAGTGTGTGACCTGCCAGCAGGTCAAGACCAAGCATTTCAGATTTGGAAGTAAGCTCCATCCATTTCCTGTTCCACAGAGGAAATAGGAAGACGTCACCATGGACTTTGTGACTGGACTGAGGTTGCGCCGGAGTTTTGATGCCATCTAGGTTATAATAGACAGATTGACAAAGACGGCACGTTTCATTCCTATTGGGGAGACGTGGCCGGTGAGCAGATTAGCTGAAGAGTCCACTAGGCATATAGTGAGACTCCATGGTGTACCGAGGACGATCGCCCAAGATGGAGATGGACGATTTACCTCCATATTTTGGCAACAGATTCAGACTGCCCTGGGAACGAGTTTGCATTTCACGATTGCATTCCATCCTCAGACAGATGGTCAGTCAAAGAGGACCATTCAGACCCTGGAGGATATGCTGCGAGCTTGTGTGTTGGATTGGGGACAGGTGTGGACGGATCATCTCCCACTTGTTGAGTTCTCCTACAACAACAGCTGGCATGCATCTATTGGGATGGTCCCATATGAGGCACTGTATGGACAGAGATGTCGTACCCCGTTATGTTGGGATGAGTAGAGCTGTGTTAGTGGTTTAGCACCTGATCAGATTCAGGATGATGTAGCTCGAGTAGCACTGATTAGAGAGAGGTTGTTGACCGCTCAGAGCCGTCAGAAGTCATATGCTGATAGGAGGCGTAGACCTCTAGAGTTCAGAGTTGGCGCCCATATGTGGCTGAGAGTGTCTCCGATACGAGGTGCTAGGCGATTTGACATTAAGAGGAAGCTGAGTCCCCGACATGTGGGACCGTTCGAGATTTTGGATTGGATTAAGAGCGCAACTTACAGATTAGCTTTGCCTTCGAGATAATTAGAGGGTGTTCACCCCGTATTTCATGTGTCTTAGCTGAGGGAATACATACCAGACCGAGACACATTGTGAGTTATGATGATTTGGTGGTTGAACCGGACCACACGTTTGTGGAGCATCCTATTGCAGTCCTAGAGCGAGGTATTAGACGCCTGCGTTCGAAGGACATTCCTATGTTGAGGATACAATGGTCGAGACGAGGACCCAAGGAGGCTACATGGGAGACTGAGGATAGTATCCAGAGGAACTATCCAGAGTTCTATGCTGAGTTAGATGCACCAGTAGGATCACCGAGTAGATCTTAGTACTAGTTTGGTGAGTCTTATCTGCTTATATGCTTATATGCTATGATGTGTTTATTTCATACTAGCTTTGATGTGATTATGATCTTATTAGATCTTGTTGTGCTAGTATGATTCTTGTTTATAGTTGGAGATGGTTCTTTCCTCCATGCTATTGTGATATGATAGGTTTAGTTGGAGATGGTTCTTTCCTCCATGCTATTTTGATGGACATAGTAGTGTAGGATATGTGCTTCCTCCATGCCTTTCTGTTATGGATACGATACGGCTAGAGATGTGATTCCTCTATGCCTTGTGATATGTTTATGGTTGGCTAGAGATGGTTTCCCTCTATGCCCTAGATAGTATAGTTTGTTGTTGGAGTTGATGATTTCCTCCATGCTTATGTTTGAGGTTATAGAGAGAGTTTACCTCGGCTTTTGAGCCCGAGTGGTTTCAGGACTTTGCAAGTTTCGGGGCGAAACTTGTTTTTAGGGGGGTGAGGTGTAAGAGCCCTATCCTTTTGGACCGAGATCGGACCATGGCCGAGATTGGCTTTGACCGAGTTTGGTCTAGCCGCCCCGCGGGTACCTGGCGCCGTCCCTGCGGCTGGCCGCCCCTGCGGATCTTAGGACCGCCCCTGCGGTTTCCGGCGGCTGCAGCCTTCTTCGTTGACCTTTGACTCGTGCTTTACTCTTTACCTTACTTAATCTTTCCCTTGGCTGATCAAGAGTTTGTTCTTCACTTTCTTCTCCAGCTTCCATCCCGTTCCTAGCCTTCCCTTGCTTCCCTTGATCTTGTTCTTGGTTGGAAGAGATTGGTTTGAGTTTTATATGTGTGGTAGCTTTTGTGGTTGATGACTGTGAGTTTGCTGAGCTTGGAAGTCAGCCTTAGTGTGTTGTTCTTCCCTGCAGCCTAGAACCACAGTGGTGGTAAGTGATCTTCTCTTTCTCTTCTTCCTTTCTTGTTTTTCCTCTTCCTTAGCTTAGGATTAGATGTATGTTAGGGTTATTGATGGTTAGTATGTGTATGTGCATGTGGTGTGTGGATTTGGAATGGTAAAGACGTGATTGGATCACGTGAAGAGCCGAAGAAGAATCACGAGATCTTGTT